>VWZO01007210.1:1942198-2394269 GCA_013396975.1 Bucco capensis
GCAGCAAGACCTCCAGCAAGCTAAAGAGAACCAGAGCACAGCCCCATTCATCACTACAAACACACTGTGTAATCCAAAGCTGAACACACGTGGGGCACATTTTAATTTACTTCTGTTTAATGATGAATGAATGTGTGTTTATCTGGTGTTTACTCCAAAGCAGTAAAAATACATCCAAAACTATAAACTCCCTTGCAAAGAACCATGACTGGTTGGATGCCCATCCTGACCACTGGAGCCAGCACAAGCAATTAGAGATACAACTGAGTGCCAAGGGCTGACATTTTTCATGCATGAGAAGGGGAGTTTCCCTTATGTGATATCTTGATATGCTACATGGGTATCTCCTGAGAGTGCATGCAGTACAACTACTTATCATTTATTTGTTCTTTTGCACAATTTATTTATTAAACCAAGGGCTGAAAAGCAGGAAGGATCTCACCCAGGAAGAAAATGGCATAAGGAAGGATTGCCTGGATTCACCAGTACAAACAATAGTCATCACTGATCTTGAGTTGTGGTTGATTAGTTATAAAGACACACCACTGTCCAGGTACTAGGGCAGGAAAAGAGCTTTTTTGGAAAGGAGAACAGACCCCAAAAGCAGAGCAGAGCACTCATGGCTCTCCAAAAGATAACCCAAAGTGCCCACTTCAAATGGAGGATCATATTTCCCTGCTCATGCTGGACAGAAGGGCAAATGATATAATTAAAGCCCATGTTGCATCTCAAAGTCCTTGGAGAGAAGGGAAAGTGGTACTTCATATTTCTATAAAACAATTAGTATTGACAGAACGAACTATAATACAGCACTAGACCCAGAAGAGTAATTAACTATCAGGATGCAGATAGGAAGCAAGAAGGTGGCAGTTAGAGAGCAAAAAGGCAAGCCAGACACATGGATTTGCTATAACGAGGTATTGACCTGTGAGTCCTCTGCATAGGTGTCTGATGAGGCATCAGGTACCCCTTGTTGAGCACCAGAGCATCCCCAGCATAGCCTCTGGATGATGCTGGCATCTTTCTGGGCATGGTGGAGAAAAACCTAGAGTCCAGCACCGATTTGGGAGTGCCTTCCCCACACAGTTTCTGCTCAGCCTCTTCCCCTTGTCTTGGTTTCTCTATGCCCTAAATTAAAGCATGGCTATAAGCCAAACAGAGTGCTCTGGCCACTGATAACATTGGTGATGGAAAAGTACCATCTGCAAGATATCACATACCATCAAGTACTTTTCTACCGAACCTCAAGGCAACTAGTTTCAGCACCCTTCTAATTTGCAAATCTCTGAATAAACCTGGAGACTGAAGCCTCAAGACAGCTGGGGCTCCTTGCACAGTTTCAGCATCGTGATGCTTGGATTTCAACATCTTTGGAGAGAAAAGATTTGCATCTGGAGTCCAGAAAAAAAAAGGACATTAAGTGCCCAAACCTTCAGTGTTTCTCCTCCCAAAACAGAGTTACTACAGATCCATTTCTAAACAGCTAAGGAAAACCCATCAAACAAGTAGGTTTTTTTCAATACAAAATTGGTAATAGCCCTCTAAGCCTGCTCCTCTAAGGAGATATTAATAAGATCACTGGTGGTCTCTAAGAAATGAAGGGAACCATAGGGAGGAACACATCCCTCCATGCCAACTTCACAGCACCAAGGGCACTGGATACAAGGTACCACACTCCAATGCCTGGGCCAGGGATTTGGGCAGATTCCCACGCAGCACCCACCATACCCTTGGGTGGCTCTACCCTAATTCTCAGCTGGTGCTGGAAGTGTCCTGGCACAGACCAGAGAACCTCCCTCATCTCTTTGCAGGAAGGTGAAACAAAAGCAACTGGTGCTGTCCCTTCAACATGAGCACCTTCTTCGCACCTCTCCTTGGCTCCCCTCTTCCCTTTCTCCCCACTTTTGCCACAGAAGTTTCCAGCACGGACTGGTGATGTCCCATCCACAGGGCAGCAACAAACACATGGAAAAACTGCCCACATGAAATCAATGCAATTATACCCACACATGTACTTCTGGCAAGCAGCTCACAAGCTGGACTGGCAAACATGATGGACTATGAAAAACAAAGCTCTTTCCTGCTGTGAAGTTTCAAAACAATTCAGCAGGCTTTTTCATACCAGGAAAAAGCTGGAGCTGTGCGTGCAATGAGGAGGGAACACACAGCAGCTCTGCATGTGGCTGCAGAGGCAGAAATCTACCCTGCAGCAATGCAAGTGACTGCTTCTCTCCTGATATCCCCGAGATGAGGGAAGGAGCCTGCCCAGCCAGGGTTTCACAAGGACACTGCACTCTCCTGGGTGGAAGTGCCAAGGCACAGTAATGACAAGGGGCAGCCAATGAGCCAAAAGCCATCAGGCATCGCTGGGCCAGATTAAGTACCAGAATGACTATGTCATTCTCTCTGACCAGCCCAAACTCTCACAGCATGCTAAATGGTTATTTGGGAAACAGATCCAAATTTGAAGGCAACACTAGTTTCTGGATATTGACTCTCTGAACAAGCTGTGTAAGGAAAGTAAGACTCCTGGAGGGTCTGCTGCAAGTAGTTTAGGACATGAGACCTGCTGAGAGATGGCAGTTTAGCAAAGAGACTTTCCAGAAACTGAAGCTACAGAGACCTTGGGGTCAAAGTCATCATTCCAATCAGTCACGCCAAACCTCACCCAGCATTTAAAAGCAGCAGGGTCTCCCTTGTCACTTTCTCCTGACAGCAAACCCCAGAGGGCAGTTGGAAGAACATCATGGATAGACATATTAAGGTTTTGGACACAGGGGTTTTAAGACAGGTATCCCGATAAGCCTTTTGTCATGCTCCCAGTACACATGGGACATAACACATCAGGTTGATATCGCTGTCCACACCTTTCACTCATTTGAGCAACAGCACCTGCTCCCAGACTTTCTTGTGGCAGGGATGAGCAACCTATGCACCAGGAGGATATGAGGGATTGCATAATGCATCTCCTAAATAATATCACTAAGTCAAATACTCTCATCAGCTCCAGGGAATCCCAGCCAGGTTCTGAAGTCACAGCAGCTGAGGACAGACAGTGCCACAGAGCTGTTGCCACATGGATGACAAAGCCATTTAAAAACAGAGCACTTTTCATTTCTTCTCTTCCCAAAATGCCATTGTCATTCCCCATACACCAGAATAAGAAAGCCACATTTTCACTGGAATATTCCACCAGCAACCACCTTTGCAATCCAGCTCCACACAGCATTAAAGTAAACCAGATCTTGGCCCCAGTGAAATAAATATGATTTCTTGCCACTGACAATTCACTGCTTTACCTCAACATCCCAGCTCGTATGCAAAACCAGTGCCTGTTTTCACAACACAACTAACTGTAGCAGCAGGTAACAGCCAACACACAACTACTGCCGACAAAAAAAATGCTGGTTTTATCTTAGGACCTACTCCTCTGCTGATAGAGCTTGATATTGCTCCACTAGCATCAACAAGCAATGAGAGAGGCAAAGAAAAACACAGATGAGTAAAAAATTGACAGCAACAAACCAAAACACATGCAGTAGTTGACAGCGCATATTTAGGTACCAAATCAGCTCTAAGGGAGAAGATAAATGAAGCCAGCAGGATAAGGAATCGAGTTTTGCAGCTGCAATTTTGGTGCCAGAAAGGCAATGGGGCAGGACCACAGATGGATGGCACTGAGGGCAGAGGCAGCTCTGAGGCACCTGGGTCCATCCCACACTACTGTATTACTACATCAAGCAAGCAGCTCTGCCCCACTCTCTCCTTATGCAGATGATGTTAGGAAGGGAAGAAACTAGGAATTGTCACTGTAACCACAACTCTGAAATACTTTCCCTGTCTAGGCAAGAAACTGCTCCCATCACAAAAAGTCTAGTTTCAGTGTGCGTGTGCATGAATGCACAAGGTAAGAACTAAAAATAGAGCTACTCTATTTCCATGCATCGAGTCAGCAGGTACAGAAACAGCGTAAACAGTGATTCAGCAGCAGCCCACGTGATGCAGAAAGTTGTTTCCCTTGCCTCTTCCTCCTCATTTGCAGCCCTTCCCACCTTGGCTCAGTCCCCGACTCCCAGCAGCTCCCAAAAGTAATGCCCAGATCTGCTTTGCAAAAACCCCATGGGGCTGGGGTAGATCTGCCAGCCACAGGGGACTCGTTGGCTGCTCAGCACCCTCATGAAAGGGGCGATTGTGGAGTGCCTGCAAATGCCCTTCAGGCAAGGTCCAGCTCCCAAGAACATGGACATTTACAGACATTTTCTGTCTACAGCAGTTTTTCTAGTGCAAAGTCTACATGCAATCATAATTAAGTGTTTTGCTATGAAAACAGCTGTATATTCCACATTTTTGGGTTTTTTTTCATTGAGGTTATGAACCTTGTATCTACAAATCTCAGTCTGCCAAGCTGGGTATGAAAAAAGGCACAACGTACAACCATGGTGTATGGTTATCATCTCTGGTGAGAAGTAGTGTTGTGACTCCATAAACACCCCTGATAAATTGCACAAGATGACACAACAAGGACATTTTTCAAGTCCTGTGAGTTTTACTACATAAACAGCTACGACCTTGTACACATAGTTTCAACAGGGCCTAGTTGTTTTTTACTGGTTCTCACCCCAATTTTTTTCATTAATGTTTGCTGAGAAACCAGACGGAGAAGCAGATACATGAACAGGAGAAAGACTACAGAGTAGAAACATTATGTTTCATCTACATTACGTTTTGTAAAACTGTAACTTAGCTCTTCAAGCAGAGAGAATGAAAATATTTCAAGCCTTCCCATGGCCCAAGCTCTCATTCACCCTTTCAAAGAAAGTAAAGGGAAGAAAAGCCTCCCAAGCACCTACCCACTCCATACCAAGAACCTGTGTGAGCAACTCCTCCCTCCAGCTCCTAAAGTCCTGGGCTAATGTCTCTTTTCTGCTTTAGCAAACTGTGCTCTTCACTCCAGGCAAGTATCCCTCCCAAAGGCCTCAGTGTCATGGAGAAAACTCCCAGTCCTGCTATTTACTGATGCTCAGCAACTTCCTGCTGTGGCCTGGCTCAGCATCACTGCCCCATCCAAGTCACTGAGCATCCAGCAGATCTGCCTCCAGCCCTGTCACTACAGCCACAACTTTCAGAGTTGTTTTTCTATCATTTGAGGGATGATAGTCCTTTGAGCAAGTACTTCACGTAGCCAGCAAGCACTACATGTAGTCAGCAAGCCTTTTAACACATGACAAAAAAATGCAATTGAAAGGCTTCCTTGCACAGCTTTGACTTACCCCCACACCAGTCCTAGCCAGCATAACTGACCAAGAACAATTAAAGTACACAAGGATTTCAACTTAATCTCAGAGTGGATTAAAGTCCTTTTTACTCTCACCTTGATATACTCTGAAGCCTGGATGATTTGCATTTTGATGTCTAATTGAAATGAGGGCTGCTGCCTGAGAAGCCTTAAATCTTCACAAAAACATGGTTGTGCCTTCCTCCCTCCCCAAAGCAAATATTTATCACAAGTTTCACCTTGAATATAGGTCACAGTATTGCAAAGCAAGTAATCAGAGATGTAAAAAAAAAAAAAAGATTCTGTCTACATACAAAAAATAAATTCAGAAGAAAAGGCACATCTGTTCTCCTGAGCCACAGCAAGGAAATATTTTTACCATTAACATGAGGGTTATACAGCAAATGAAACCATTGGTTAAAAAGAAAATAAAAAAATCACTTATAGTGCTATCTTTCATCATTAAATTTTAATGGAAAAAACACTGCCATTTGCTTAGTCTGAATACATACGCAATGTAAAGAGACCATCTGACATCACCGAGGCGTAACACCACAAGATAAATGGAGATGATTTACCACACTACTGGAGCAGCTGTAGCTCCCTCCCAGACCTGCAGCCATCAAACAAAAGGGCACAGAAATAGCAAGCCATCTGGTTCTTGCTGGCAACTGAATCTTATTGGTTTGGCTGACAGGAAAGAAGCAGGGCTCCTATTCTTCTCCTGCTCATATAGTTCAACTGAAGGTAGCTGAGCTGTTATGCTAGTTTAAATGCCCATTTCTTGTTAGTCCCATTCTGGTTGTTCCTGCAAACCTTAGCCATCACCATGGGACAAACATCTGGAGGCCGTTGTTTGCACCCAGAGTGCCCTAAGCAAGGGCAGCTGGAGTGCATGCATATGCATCCCAAGACTGGCTGTCTGGAGCAGAGCCTTGCTGACTCCCAGCAATGCAAAACCAGGCTCTGCACTCCAGGCTGCCTTCCTTTCATACAGCAGTTGTGTTTTGACAGCATTAAAAGCAAAAACATTAGTGGAGCAAAAAGGCTGACGATTTTCCTGTCCTGCTTCTGCGTTACAGTGAAATTCTCCCTGCTGCACCCTCCTAAAGGATGGCAGCACCCATGAGAAGCTTGAGAGATGGCAAAGGAATGAGCTGTGGGCAAGCCATGCACTTCTCTGTGTATAGAACCATTAGGCAGCCTTCTGCCCACCTTCCCAAACGCAGAGAGGAAGAAAGAGTGCGTGGCTATTGTCCCTAGAGTTGTTAAGATCTATATGAAGTCCCACATGTGTAAATTAAACATCGGCTCCTTTTATCATCAAGTGCATACAACTTGTAAGCATGAATTATGCAAGACTATTAATTGTCTTATTATAAGAGAGAGCAGCTGTAGAAGCTGCTTGGAGGATAGAGCAAGCTGCAGAAGGGGCAGCCCGTGGATGCTTAGTGTCTGCATATGTCTGAGCTTCAGTACAGCCACTGCCACCAGGTCCAGTTCTGGTGCTCCCAGGGATCTGCACAACTAACTCAGCATCTCATAAACTCTCACCATCTTCCAGTGCACTAGTCAGAAAAGAGAAATACTTTCATCACCTTTTTATTGACGGCAGCTTGAGAAAGATGTGAATTGTATGAGCTTGTGAAAGAGTGAGCAGGGAGTTGTGCCTGTAACCTAGCCCAAAGCCAAGCCCCCAGTCAGTGCCCCAAACTGCTGACCTCTGCCTCTGCTTTTGCCCAGCAGTACAAGGAACTTGAAACAGCAAACTCCCTTCAAGACAAAGGAGCTCTGTTTCAGCTCAGTAACTTTCTCTGTGACTCACGAAGCCCTGCACTCTGCTGGAGCCCACTGGTGAGAATGTCAGCCCAGGGCAGCTGCACAGCCCACGCTGCAGGTACCAATGGGTTGCAGTCCAACGCTAGCTGCAGGCAGGGATGCTGGTTGGCAGCACTAGGCACTCACCTGCCCTGAGCCCATGACCTGCAGAGTGCCACAGGCTATTCAGCTTGGTCACCAGATCCTCACTGAGCTGACACCACGCTTAGCAGATGTGCTAAGGTTGCTAGGGGCAAGCTCTGGCCATAAATTAACTATAGGGTGAGAAAGTTTTTGATACAATTTTAGATAAAATATTAACCTCTCTGGTCAATACAAATGCTGTTAGGATTGAGTGGCAGAACCATACGCAGTGAGGAAGCGTTTTGGAACCTAACAGGTGCTGAAAGGGGAGGCACAGATTGGTATTAAGACCTGTTTCATTTATTTTATATATCATGGACTTGGAAGAACAAACATCAAGCACCGTGATTACAGTTACTGATGATTCAGAGTTGTGTGGGCTCCTCAGTACACAAAAGGGGGGCAATAAAGTCCTGGATAAATGTGAGCAAGCAAGTACCTCAGGGGATAATTAATTCAAGCTATGGAAATGCCACACAACAAGGCTAAAACGTAAAGCAAATAACATTGAGAAGGACTTTGCCCTCAGACTATACGAGACAAACCAAGGCTGCTGCTTGCTCCCAGTTATCCACTCTGAGTGCCGGGTGCTGTACAAGCACAAACATTGTCATAGTCACCAGAGAGAGCAGATAGAGGAAAACAGGTACAGGATACACACAGAGCATTATAAATCCAGTCC
Organism: Bucco capensis; assembly: GCA_013396975.1. Taxonomy (NCBI): domain Eukaryota; kingdom Metazoa; phylum Chordata; class Aves; order Piciformes; family Bucconidae; genus Bucco; species Bucco capensis. The sequence continues at coordinate 1,950,118 of VWZO01007210.1, forward strand.
CAGTGATATCAGTCATAAGTGCCCCAGCCTAACACATTGTGGCTTTAGAGAGGGGTCATGCCATGCAGGGACTTCTGGTGATGCAGCAGCTCCTGGGGCACCCTGGCAAAACAAATTCATGCATGAGACCTTGGGCCACACCGCCTGCCTCTCACCTTGCTTACTAACTCCCAGTCCCTATTACCAGCTCCTTTGCAGACTCCTGACAATCCTGACATTCTCAGATCATGTACCTGTCCTAATTGCTTGGGAAGCCTCACCACGCTAACTAGCCCTGCCTGATGAAAGGCAGCTGTCTTGGAAGACACAGAAGTCTCTCATCTGAGCCACTCTGCCCAGCAAAGGGATCACTGGCAGGGCATCACAGTGAGCACAGAGCCCTTTCCATGAGATGGGCCTTGCACATCAGAGCGAGATTGGGGAACACAAAGCATCTGGAGACCAGTAACACAAGAAAGTGCATGGGATTAGAAGTAAGAGGCAGAGCTGTCCAAGGCCCTGAAGGCAAGAAGATGCTAAATTTTGATGAGGTTGAAGAAGGGAGCCAAAGGAGGAATAAATAGAGCTAATGAGAAAACAACACATGAACATTCAAAAACCTTTAACACACTGCTAAACAGCAATAAAAAGGCAATTAGAGTTCAAGATGCATGGAGGGTAATTGCATATGCTATAAATAGGTGGTGGGAAGACTGTCCCACTCAGCAGTATCTGATTCACTTTTGGGATGACTTCTGCACACATAGGAACATTCTGATGTGAGACAGGAGCTGAGAGAAGAGAGTTTACAGAGAGATCAGATTACAGGAAGAATTTCTATCACACACATTCTTCTACATGAAATAGGTGCCAAGCAGGAGCTTTCGAACAGAGGCTTCAGAGGTCTGAGCTTGAGGAAGTAGAAGAAGTTCAGCAGCAGAGATGTGAAAAGTTTGTAGAAAGAAACAGCCATTGTACCCCAACCAGCAATGTGTATGGCACTGAAGTCTACTATTGACAGAGAAACCCTCTAACTATGCTGGGTCTCCAGCACCCACAGATATCCTTGCAGAAGCACACGCACACATGCACTTGTAACAGCATTTCACAGCAAGCAAACAGAGAAGTTTAAAAGTGGAATTCAAATGTCAAACCCACCTTCCCCATCCTCCAGTGTGCTCTTCAGGTTTCCTACCTGTGTCTTAGGCATGCTCACTCTGTCCAGAGCAAGAAGTACAACTGCTCCACAGACACTTAACTCCCTCTCTTGGACAGGTGTAACCCTTGGGGAGATGCCTGTGTCTTGGTCATACAGGCTTATGGTAGCCAGTGCAAGTAGCTAGCTCGCTGTTCAAAGAACAAGTTCTCTGATGCCATTCCCTGTCCAGCCTTCCCCCCCATGCCGGATAGGCTGAAGCAAATGGATCAATTGCTCCAAGATGCTCTCACTCCCTCGTACATGGCTCAGGCCATGGAGGAATGTGCTATGAGAGGTCCTGGGGAAGGAGTAGATAAACCCCATGAGACCGTAGCTGAAGGTACAGACAGGGTCTTTGCAGCATTGTGATCAACATCTTTAGGAGCAGAAGGTACCACTGAAGTTCAGGGAACTCAACAACAAGTAGAAACTGTACTAGGCAGATCCCTGGCCAACATGAACCATCACTGCATGAAGAACTTAATTGTAAGGACATCAGTTCTCTCTTGAGACAGCTAGAGGCTAGAAAAGTACTCTTCCCCATCATTTCTGCAGGGCCCCAGGCCATGACTGCTATAAAGCAAATGGGAGATGGAAAAGGAGAACACAGACACACCTCAGAGCTGTGAGCAACCCTTCCTCCTTCACAGATACCTTTCTGGAGGGGAAAAAGCACCAAAAACCCAAGAAATGGAAGAAGCAAAGCTGTCGCTTCCCAGCTCCAAACTCCCTTGGCCAGGCCAGGTGCCCTTCCCATCTTCCCACCTCAGAGCATCGACATCGATTCACGCTTGGGAGCTGCTCTGCCCTTGCGAATGACTGAGCACACACAAAGTCTCTGCAGTCCTAACTCCAGCTAGCTCTTGGCTATGCACCAAAAACCAACCCTGTGCAGATCAGACAGCTGCACATCCCCAGATAACAGCAGCAGATGGCTCCTGCCTAGAGGTCTCACTGGCAGAGGGTGGTCTGTGGTGCTGGGGGTGGAAGGCACAGCGCTGGTTTTCGTGGCACGCACCACTGGCGGGTCACGCAGCCTCACCCATGGCTGAAGAAGGGCTGGCTGTGTCCTTCCTTCATCCTTGCATTGTCACCGTGCAGGTAGCAAAGCAGCTGGCTCCTGCTGCGTCACCCCATTAGCTTCCTTCTGAGGCAGGGATGAGTCTGTCATCTCTGGTTGCAAGAAAGGTTGGAGCAGTCTGCTAGGAGGGAGGGGAAATCTATGGGCGTAGGCAATAAAAGCAATATGCAAAGCATTTGTACCTTCTTGATGAATCAGGAAAGGATATCTGCCTTTTACTTGATGTTTTGCTGGTGTGATGCCCGCATCACCTTCCAGCTGTCTAAATCCTCTGCTTCTAGGGTTCAGGAGTAGCTGACCCTCCCCATAGCACACTAGGCAAAGTGAAACTCCCTTCTTGCAGAAGCTAGCTCCTGTCAGCATCAACAGCAGTCCCAACAGAACTTCTGAACAGCTTCGCTTGGTTGCTCCCAAATAATCCAGTATTTTCTGTGCCTAAAACATAACGCCTGAAGCCCGTCTCCCTCCTGACCCCCATCCATCAGACACTGACATCGAAAGGGAGCGGTGAACGGCACATGGGCCGCATCTGCGACTTAGCATCAGCTGGACTGGTAACATGGTAAATTCCCCAGGGAAGGGTGAATTGCTTCCTACAGGAGTTGGCATGCCCTGTGCACCTCATCGATTGTAAACACACATTGCAACTAATAGATGTCAGTGGTTACTACCAACTTACAGGATCTGCAGACTCCCAGTGCCATCCTCTCCAGCTCAGCAGGTGCTCAGGGTCAAATTCAGATGCTAGAGCAGACACTGCTGATGCTCTTCACAAGGCAACATGTGAGACTGTTTCAATTAGACGTTCCTTAACAAATATCTTCTTCTATCATTAGGTCCTCACAGGGTAAGCCTGGAAAACAGCTCTTTCTCCCTGAACTTTCCTCCCCCACTCTAGACAGGCAATTGAGAGCCAAACTACCCTCTTCGAGCCCTACTCCAAGGGGCTGAGCTGAGCCTGTGCACATCATGGTGCTGAAAATGCTCTGGATGCAGGACTTCTTTCTTCTGTAGAAGTATGTTGGGCGACATCCAAAACAAGTGCTTCTTTTCCACTGACAAAAAGTTTGAGTTTTCCCAGCATCCCAAAATCCTTCCTCTGCATGAAGACAAGCCACAAGTGATAGGCTTGCAGGAACAGAGTCACTGCTCAGTGCTTGTACAGAATTAGATCCAGCTCATACCTAAAGTTCATCCTAAATCATCAAGTATGGATCTAAATTCCACCTGAAAAGGGAGTGGGAGGTGGAAACAATGGGCCTATAAACAAAGCTAGACCTAAAGACTGTCTCATCATATTCTGAAGACAAAAAGCACCCTGTTCTTGGGTAAACATCACCCTAATTCAGCACGAGATTATAAAAGGCCACTGCTATACCATTAGTGGGCACCTGTTTGCCAGCGTATTTGTACAAATGCAGGTCATTGAGTTGTACATTAGGACAGTTTTCCAAACCCTCAAAGCTGGAGGTGTCCTGTACTAATATACCCTTACAAGAGTCATTATATACTTCATGCTACTAAAAGTCCAAGCTCTCAGCCTTACTGTGAGGTAGGCTGACAGGTTTTGAACTATGACGACTACAAACATGGCATTGCTTACCCCAAGGGGAATAAACATTTCTATGATATTGAGGTGTTTAAATTCTAGAAAAACATTTGACTTTATCAGCCTGAATCACAGGCAAATAATACCAAATATTATCACCAAAATCACCTTTTCAAACAACATGTCCAGTTTAAAGAATGATGTCCAGCTAACCCAGAAGAAAATCTAGTCAAAGCAGTATCCTGTACCCACAAATAACTTCTTCCAAAGAAAGAGACAAGTTAGGATGCTCCACTTATTTTTTTCAGTGCCTACAAGGTAACAGCACAAAGAAACACCCCAGGAACTTGCCATCTCTTGCATCTCCCCCTCCCACCCTCATGAAGACTCAGCTGGACCTCAAAGCATGCCTTATGAGAAGGCTGGCCCAACTCTAAACCACTGGAAGCTGGTGGTGCCACCTGCCTTGTGGAGCAGCCAAGGCAAGGAGACTAACTCTGCTTGTCCTCCTGTGCTTGCACCATGCTCTGTGATTGCTGGGGAGCAAGGTGTCACCTTCCCTGCACCCCCCCCTGCTCTGTCTCCAGGAAGGGATGACCTTTGAGGGGCCACCTCTGAGGAGCCATCCACCCCCTGGGTGACAACCAGAGAGGTTCACCACCAGGAAAGGTCTCCTCATCTGCTGCTTTAAGAGAACTCTACTAGTTAGTCTTAGTTTTTAAAGACACACTAAAACATACATGGTTCCTAGAGATCACGTTATGAGTGAAACCCTGGTGCTGCTGAAGCCACCAGCTGAATTCACATTGATACCAACCAAGCAAAGGCTTTATAGATTATACTATATTGATTGCTTTTAACATACTAATCAAGTTTACATAATTAACTAGAAATAGGACGTTTAGCTTGTACTCTCTGGACTAAAGCATTGGCAGTAGCTGGAAGGGGGTTGTACACATACACTGCTAGTAGCAATGTTGTGATGGCTGGATTCCTACTGCTAAACCACACTAAAAACAAATTAAATACTGCTCCAGCTAACAAAAAATTACATAGGGAAATGACTTGCTGACCGCTTCTCGCTTAGGTGAACAGAGAACAAGTGACTCATCAGCCAGCAGAAGGAATTACAAGTTGTGCAGAAGGCAAAGTGCTTCGGGGAGAGCGTCTAGACTATGCAAAGCAAGGCCATAAATAATACCTTTTGGAATCAAGGGGCTTTATGGAGGTTGGAGCTGCACGATCTAATGAGCCTCCTCTACTCTTAGTTCACACGATCTCTGGCCCAGGAGGTGCCACCCACAATAACTGAACTGTCAAGAACTGAAAAGTTTTACAACAGCCAAAGACCATGCTTGCAGCCTATTTAATTAGTTACTTCCCAATCCAATAAACTGCAAGTATATGAACAGCCAAAGTATGACAAATATTTAATATCTGCTAGAATTAAATTAAGATAAGACACTGGCAAAGTAAATAACTGTTTTAACTGAAAATAATAATTTTCTGCAGATTCCAGACAATGTGAGCACCAGAGTCACATTCTTCACTCCACACTGCTAAGGAGCACTGCATCTCGATGTGCCAGATGTTCTTCCCCACAGCAAGGCTCTCCAAGCAGCAATGAAACACAAGCAGGCTCATCTTCACTTCAGGGTGACCACTGAGCTGACCTGAGGACAGCCCTAGCCAAAAGCCCAGCCACTCACACTGCTCTCATTTAACAGTGGCAGTGAGCCAGCTAAGCAGAAGAAGACAGCCTCTAGCTACTCTTCCAAGGTTTTATGGGCATAGCACTAGTAATTATCTTGCAAGCTTTGCTGCAACTACAGAGCTGTGCATGGGGTCCAGCTCATACCTGAGACGTGACTGGACCTTGCATCATCTTAAACAGCTGAGGAACAGACAGAAAATGAGCAGAGCACCATCTTTACCTCTCCTCTACACAGCTAAGAAAACCACACCTCCAAGGTTTCTTGGGGCCAGCAGAGCAGAATCTGACCATAAAAACCTCAGTTCCTCCAGCAGAAAGCCACTAGAACAAATCCCAGCACTACCTGAGTCACGGTCTGTCGCAGAAGAACAATGTGTTGGTGGTTTTAAGAGAGAACTTACGTAAATATGGCATAAGAGAAACAACCCAACCCATCACAAGGAAGAAGTATGTGATTATTTGGAAGGCTGTGCTAGCTTTACTGTGTTCCGAACTGTTGCAGCATCTGCATGCAAGCCAAAAAAGACACAAGTTTGATATTTTAAAATGCATCATAACCAATTCATCAGAGTTTCTGATCCCTCACACCTGTCCTGCATTAAGCACCCCGCTTAAATCCATCACTATTGAGCAAACCACAAGCTTAAGCACTCCACTGAATTTGACTGAGAATTTTGCTAATGCACCCGACGTCATCCCACAGGCTTACTTACACAAGGACCCAAATCACAAGCCACATCTCCCAGGAGGAGCTCCAGTAATCTGCAACTAAGCTGGAACTTTTTTCATCCCACATTTATCCCACTGGGAACCGATTTATTCTCCCACATGCCACCTGCCTGCTCTCTCCTTCTGCAGGGAGGAAAACAGGTGATGGCAATCACGACTGCAGTGATGCCTGACCTAAGGTCCTCTCCACGTTTTATCTCCTAACGAGTTCCTGGTGCCTCTTTCCTAATGAGTGTTTTCAAGGGGCTGGTGATAATCTGGGGGAGTTTTCCTAGTTTATGCTATTTTGAATGAGCAAATGCCAATTTCTGGGTTGTGCTGTGTCTTTTGACTGCTGTGCTTTGGAGGTATTCAGCAAGTGGGGAAGATGTGGATCCAAGGGTGCTTGGGCTGTGTCACTACAGAGACATACATGTTGCATGACTCTCCCAGGCTACCGGCTGAGCTCTCCTCCCCAAAAGCTTCAGCCAGTTGGGATCCAGAGGGGAGAGGCACAGAGTGTGGCCGGTTGTCTCAAATTGACTTCCAACAAGTCAGCATGAGCTAGAGAAAAGGCTAAATACATCCTGGGCAAGCAATTACCAAACTAAGTACCATCTGCAGTTCTAAAACACATTGTTCTGAGAGCAATAGAGCTGGCAAAGCCACCTTCCTCCTGAGCTGCATCGCGAGGCTGGAGCCAAGGTGTAAAGACCCGATAGGAGCCTTTCCTCCCTAGCCACATGTTCAGTAGGTCTCTTGCTTAGGTCCTCCAGTGACTAGTAAGGGCTGCCTCCACACTGCTACCTCTCTCCCACCTAGGGTAGGAGATGAATATAGATCTATTTTCAACAACTTTTTAAGGGATGAGTGTCTTGAGAACCACTGTCTGCCTGTCAAGTGTGCCTGCAATTGAGCAGTGGCTTGAAAAGAAATCTAAGTAGGAAGTAAGACAGCACAGGCAGGTACCTAATAAGCTTTTTTGGTTTTTTTACCCCCTTAGGAAACAATGCTAGGTGAGATGTAAATAAAAGAACTCACAGTTAGACATCACAGATGTGTAGTTACTCAAGTGAAGCCTTACCACATAAACATCAAGAAGCAGGGGTGTAGGCTTGAACATACTGATCTAAAAACCAATTTTTACTCTGTTGCTGAAACTTCTAGGGCATCAGGACCAGAAAAATACCAGCTCTGAGTGGCATTTGCCCGAATTCATCTTGAAATCCAAACCAGTTTGTTACTGGTGTAAACAAGCAATGCTGTCATGCCCACATGCAGTACATACCCAACTATGCCATCCATTCACACGCTGCCACTGCTCTCTTCCCCCTCATATACATTATAATTTATCAAACAGCATGTAATTATCTTTCTGTTGCAACAGTACCTTAAGCACTCGCTTCCCTTTATTCCAAGGTAGATCACAAGGGCTGTTAAACACCAGGCTGCATGTTCCAGCTCCCAAGCACTACACATTGGCATGCTGCTACATAACTGGTACCTGTGGTGCCTGTGCATTACACCACCATAACGTGCAGCCTCCCTGGGGCTCAGGGTACCAACCAGCTCTGATACAGCAGCACTGCAGGATCAAGGAGAGAGGATTACACACCTCAGAGGAGGTACCGCAGGGATCTTCAATCCAGCAAGAACTTCACTGCTGCGACTGCAACAAAATCAATTGCTTGCTTTTACAAGAAAATTGCAAAGGAGAAGATGAAACTACAGAAGCAGCCTGGACTCTGGGAGCTCAGTGGGGGCTGCAGGCAATGCAGCCCATCTCAGGCCCTGTAGTCCTGCATGGAGATGGGCTGGCTCTTATCAGGTAACCCAGAGACGCTGAGTCGCGCCAGACAACTGCTGTGCAGGATGAAAGCCTCAGCTACAATGCCATGTTCACCCTGCTTAGGCTGTGTTCAGAGGCAGCAACATAACCTGTGCTACAGGGAAAAGCTGTGGGTCAGGTGAAGCCAGATTTCCTCCTCCCAGCACTGGACAGGACTTGCTGAGCAGCGCTGCGACAAGTCACCAGGCCTCACCACTGCACTGTTCTATCAAAACACCTCTTTGGTGTGTTTATCCCCCCTATGCCAATGAGGAAACAGAAGCAACAGCTCTTATCAGAGCAAGAACAAAACTTGGGTTCCTCCTGCCTTTCCCCTGAGGAGCAAAATGCATTTTCTCTACCTCGATGAATCTTGGAGCATCTGATATTTCCATTGTTACAGAAACTTCCATCACAAAGTCCCCACAGAGACCATTCAACCTGGCAGAGCCACCATGACAGAAGCTGGGTGCCCAAAAGGGAATGAGTCCCACACTTTCACCCTTCAGTCCCCCTCAATCCATAGGAGGAAGAGTGGGCAGACTTTAGCAGTCCTTTAACTGACTTTAGTAGGAGTCTTGGATAAGGAAAATGGGCAAGGATTTACTTCTGGGAACCTGTATGGCAACTGGACATTGTGATATACAGAAGATGAAACCCCAGAATGAATTCAATGTTAAAAGGGTGAATTTAATTTGACATTTATTGTCAAGTTAAATTTAGCTTTCCCAATTCCAACTCACTGCTAGGTTTAAAGGGAAATGGTAAGCCCCCAAGACACACCTATTTTAGCTATTTGTATAAATAAGTCAGATGCATTTCCCTACATTCTTCATTTCACAGAGCATTAATTATTTCCTCCCAAGATCCTGTGTAACTTCTCCATTCCCTTGAGCATTGCTGTCAGTTTATAATTTTTCTCATTACTCCTCATTTTGTTGTTTCACCTGCACTTTATTCCACCCTCTTCTCTTTCTGTCTCTTGATAGTGCAGTATTTTGATTTCAGGGACTATGAATCACCCTTCTTCCCAAACACTCTTCTCTGGACTGCTAGGATGATGCCTCCTCCCTTGGAAAAACTCCTTGTCATGTAAACATGAACTGAGATTGAAAAAANCTTGAGCATTGCTGTCAGTTTATAATTTTTCTCATTACTCCTCATTTTGTTGTTTCACCTGCACTTTATTCCACCCTCTTCTCTTTCTGTCTCTTGATAGTGCAGTATTTTGATTTCAGGGACTATGAATCACCCTTCTTCCCAAACACTCTTCTCTGGACTGCTAGGATGATGCCTCCTCCCTTGGAAAAACTCCTTGTCATGTAAACATGAACTGAGATTGAAAAAACAGTTTCAGGGCTTGTTTGTTTGTTTTAATTTCTGCAAAACTAGCAATTACTTCAATTCCATCATCTTTTTCTATCATGAAGAAGTTGCACAGAAACAAAAACAAGTTGTAGGCAAAAAAAAAAAATAAATCTCCAAACCCAGCTATATTTTCAGCTATGCACTTTGCTCAGGAAACAAAACCAGATCATTCCACCTTCCAGCAATACCAGATTGTCCTATATTGCCTTTAAACTACATGCAGTACGGATACACTTTCCTTCCTCCGTATGTTGCAATGACTAATAATAGTCCTGTGGAGTAGCAGAACCGAATGTCATTTACATCAATACATCCAGGAGCCTGCCTGATCTGTAAAGGTCATTTGTGAGCACAGAATGGTACCAAGGATAAAACTGCGGTCTAAGAAACTCAACTGAAATCAGAGGAAAAAACCCAACAGCCAGCTGCTCCAGAGATCTACATCCTATCACAGATCTAACTCTGGCTGCCACAGGGAAAAAGTTGGCTGCATTTGACTGAAACGTGTTTGTGTCCACATCCCAGAGAAACTTAATTTCTGCCCTGGCCCATAAACTTGTTCCTCAGCAGAGAGAGCAAGCTCCAAGACAGCTCCTCAGGATGGGGAGCCCAGAAGTGCTCCTGCTCAGCTTTGCCTGGAGCAGCGCACCAGCCCTGCCGCGGTGACGCACTCGGAGAGGAAGAGTCAGGATTGTGCCAGCAACTTCATCACAAAGCTCTGCTGCCACGTTTTGCCAAGAACCAGCATCAGGGAGCTCACTGTGCACAAACACTTGCGAGAAGTGGAAATGAAACTTGGTAACTCCCCAAGTCAGTGCTGGCACTCCCAGTTAACAAACTTTGCAATGAGCATGAAGTTGCAGAGTCCCTTTGCAGGAGGCAAGGGCACACACCTGGTGCTCTCCAGTAACATAATCTATTTCTCTCCTTCCGACCACCTCTGGATGGCCAACATCCCAAACCCTGATGTTGCGTAACTAGGAGCAATGCCCTATGTCAGCACACTGACTCCATGCAGAAGACCACAGCAGGGAGTAGCATGGAGGGGTGGCAAGAGGCTTCCCTGCACCCCAGGACAGGGCTGCTGCCAGCAAACCCCACTTGTGTGGGTCCAAGGTGCCCTGAGTCAGGACTGCCCTTGGGGTGTCCGGGGACTGCGGGGCTGGGGAGTGCCTGCATGAGGCTGCTGGGGAGCAGGATGGAAGCAGAGGAGCAGGCANCCCCGCCCCATGCGCGCAGGCGGGCGCTGGCCGCGGTGCTGCACGGCGAAGGGGAAGAGGGAGAGAGCGAGCACGAGCTAGCCGCCCCGCCGCGCATGCCTGTGGGTGCCGGCGGAGAGCGGAACCGGAGTCGGAGCCGGAGCTACCATGGCTGTGCCGGGTAGGAAGGGCCGAGGGGTATGAGAGGGTGTGCTCCCACCGGACACCCCTGTGGCCTTTGTGGCCCCATGCAGACACCACTGTGTCCTTGTTGTCCCCACAGCTCCACACAGAGACCACTGTGGCCTCAGTGTCCCCACAGCCCACTCAGACACCACTGTGGCCTCAGTGTCCCCACAGCCCACTCAGACATTGCTTTGGCCTTGGTGTCCCCATATAGACACTGCTGTCTCTCAGTGTCCCCACAGCCCCACTCAGACACCTCTGTGTCCTCAGTGTCCCCACAGCCTCACTCAGACACCGCTGTGTCCTTGGTGTCCCTACAGTCCCACACAGACAGCACTGTGTCTCAGTGTCCCCACAGCCATGTGAGCTGCAGACTTGAGGCTCTTGGCAAGTTTGCCCTCTGCCAAGTGGGTCTTCTTGATGCTGGGGATGGAATCTTAATTGAAAAGCAATGCTGCTAATAAATATTTCACCTAAATCACTAATTATTACATGTCTAGTGATAGCATGGTGTTCTGCTTTGAAGATTACCTGGAGTGAGCTAGGGACTTCAGGAGCAGCTCCAAGGGATGAATCAGTGAAGGCATCGTGTGTGTTCAATATTTTAATTTTTGGTGATTTTCAGATCTGATTGAGGCTTCCTTTGTACATATGTGTGTGTCTGTGGTGGGTAGGTGCTTTCAAGGTTTGTGGTTTTCTGCTCAATTAGCAGTGCTTCTTTTGTAAATGTCAAAATACCTGTCACCTGCTATAGATGTTAATAAATGTTTGTTTCACTTTGGGGGAGAAAAAGCAAACATCGATTCCTGGTGATGGGGCTGTGAGATTAGCTCATGGGAGGGGAGATGGGTGTTGCTTCAGACCACGTGTTTCAGGACTGTCACATCATCTGAGTTTTCTGAGCTTCTTGCCTACTTCTAACTGAAAGCTCTGCATAGCAGATAAGTCTGGAAAAACTCCAAGGTCCTGCACTTCTGAAAGCCACAAGAAGTGGGTGAAAACTTGGTGTAGAGGAGGGAAAATGGCTTTCCTTGTTCATGTTAGCCTTACCTACTGGAGCCCTGCAAAGTTTGCCCTGTGCTTCTTGTTGGAAATCCTGTTTCAAAAGCCTGGCATACAGAGCCTCACACCCCTGGCATTGAGGGATATCCGTGCCTCAGTCTTCTTCAGACCAGCCCCTCAGACATTGTCCTGCCCAGGATGTTATGGTGAGCTCCCCAAGGCACAAACACTGCCCTTTGCACAGCCCCAATCATTCTCCCTCTGCAAGGATGCCAGCTGCAGGGGAGCCCTGAAACCCATGGGGTGTGGATAGGCTCTTACAAGTGCCAGGTGCTGACACACCATGCAGACACAGCTCCAGCCCTGTTTCAGCTTCACATCCTTCTTGTTTCTATCACTCATTGTCAACTGTTGGAAAGCAATGCTGCATTTTCTGCAACAGGATAGTCAGCAAGGCAAATAAATACTGTACACCAGACTGGAGATGTCTAAAGCTGGAACAGCCACACAGCTTGCTCTGCCCAGCTAAGGCTTTCATCTGAGACCACCTCCAGAGAAGGCCCTTCATTGCCTCCTTTCTCTGAAGCTGTTGCCAGGACTGTCAATCCAATCCATGGACTGATGAAATCTGGCAGAAGCCACCTCAGCATTCTACTGGGACAAACCACAGGCTGGCTGGCATTGGGGGATAAACAGCATGAACTGAGAACATGGTGCTGGTGGGCAGCTTGCTGTGAGAGCAGTGGTGCTGGCTGCAGGGCAGGATGGTGAGGACAGCCACAGTGCAGGAAATTTTCCTGTGGCTGCACCTTCATGTCCATCTGGGAGAGGAAAGGAATCATGTGGTGTTGGGATGCAGAGGCTGGTCTAAGCTGAGGTTAGGAAAAGGTTTTTAGACTCTCAGCTTTCCTCAGCATAATTTCATTTCATGCCTCCCTATTTATTATCTCTCCAAATAAACAAATAGAAGTATCATGATATCATTGCTGTGATGTAACTACCCCTCTTCACCCAAGGAGTATGTCATGCAGTTCTGCTGCCAGCTCCTTGCAATGGGGACAGCTTGTACAGCACCTCCTAGTGCCATTTTGCCTGGGACATGGCCCGTAACATAACTAATGCAAGCATGACTATCACAAGGGTGATGGGAATGTCTCAATGATCTCTTCCTCATCAAAGTTCTCTCATGTTTTCTAAAGTCTCTTTAGAGCATCCATCAGAAAAATTCATTTTCCTAACTCCTGTGGCGTCAACTGTGAAGGCAGAAAAAATAGAATCAATTTCATCAGTGCCTATTATGATATTATCTATAGGTAATCCCACAACAGAGGAGAAGCCTTTGTCTTTAGGGTTTTCAAGAAAGAAATACCTTTATCCTACTGGAGATTTCCTTCTGTGACATGAGGCTGCAAGGGCTCTCCCTCATCCACCTGAGGAGATGGATGTTCTAAAGCTGCAGTTCTTCATCTTCCCTGTCCCAGATGTGACAGCAACAAAACTCTCTAAGATGATCAGAGGAAAACCATAACAAAAGGAAAGAACAATGTCAAAAAGTCTCAGGCCTCTCGCTTTCTGTTTCCAGATGCTGTTTTTGTCCAGAAAGGAGTATCCATCTCCCTCTAAAACATCTCCTGTTTACAGCTGTTTGCACCCTACTGCAAAGCAACACTATCACAGCATCTCCAGATGCAGTAGAGATCCCTTCTGATGACACCAGGAAGTGAGGGATTTTCAACAGCCTTCAGTGTTAGTTTCCCTGCACCCATCTATGTGGCACTTCTTGCAGGAGCCAAGGGCTTCCGTGGTGTTGAAACATCCCAAGAAATATTGCCCTGTTAAAAAGATGAATCGCACACAAACCCTGAGTTTTTCATCTAGAAACATGATCTGAAACATGGCTAGGTGAGCCAGCAAAGCAGCCCCACAACAAGGGAAGCAATGCCAGTGGAGTGATCATGAAAATTATGTGCCTGTAACTTCCAGTGGTAATATTTCATGGTGGGTAATTGTGTAATTACCCATTATGAGTGGGTAAATGTAGATGAATGAGAGCATTAGCTAAATCATTTTTGATATTATATTGGTGCATATTGCTGTTTGCTCAGGATACTAAACCAGAGGCTGTTTGGGTTAAAATGATATGTAATGTTGGGCAGTTTATTTTCAAGATGCAACACAGCTGTAAAATCCGTGGTCCTTTCTAGCTTATCACTTTGGAGCAGGCTCCAGGAAGTTTCAAAAAAATCTGCCCCTACCTATTTGTTCCCAGCATCACAAATTAATTGCTTCTTCTGAAACACTTTCCAGAATAATTACCTAATAAGATCCGAAGTGCCTGCATTGCCAGCTCTGTTGTGGGTTCCAGTAACAGGCAGTGCACATCATGAGGGAATATTCAACCTCTGTGCCTGCTCCTGTTTACACAACAAGCAAGGAGCAGCAAATATGCAACCTCTCGGCAGTCCCTGTGCTATCCCTGTAGATGGCATAATGCTTCTCACCTCTCCTGGCTAGAACCATGGCAGTTGTATAAAGGAGATCTCAGCTGGCCTCAGATATTGGAAGCAGAGTTGGTTGAAGAACATTGAAAGTATTTTGTGAAACAGTTCTGTACAGTGTCATAGGGAAGAACCTGCTGATACTAGAAAAAAATCACTGCTGTAGTGTTCCTATCGCTCTCCATTTATTCTTATTAGATGGGGGAAATCAGTGTAGATAATGATTTGTGGAAATACTGCAAAGAAAAGCAGAGCTGAAGCAGAGGCCCTTGCTTTGTAAAGAGAGTACCTGTGTACATGGCATTGGGTGTCACGGCACTGCCTTTGAAGGCAGGCTGGCAGGACCCGATGGTTTGGAAGAAACCCTCAGAAAGAGTAAACTCCATTTAAAGCTGCCATTTGGGAGAGTTTAACTGAATAGCTCCCACAGGGAGGCTCACATGTGCATGAAAAACAAACAAACTCGCACTCTTTTTATTAATCCTGGTTAAAGGCCTAAAACAGAATATTTATGAAAGCTGGAAGCAATTAGCGCCTTTGCAAAATCCATGCGCACTGATGGCAGCGAGTGGCAGGGATGGTCTAGAAAAGAGAGTAAAATGCATCTCTTGTGCCACTCAGCTTCCCCTCAAATCCCTTGTGGCCATGGAAAATTGCTTGCACTGAACGTAAGATTTGGAATGAGAGGGTAGCCCACGGTTTTGCTGGTGCTGGGTGCTCACTGCTTCTCCCCACCAATCACCTACTGAATGCACTAGCTCCTGTCCCTAGCTTAGCTTGGATCATGGTGGTTAAATGAGCCAGGGATGATTTACCTTATACCTGCATGCTGGGGATGGATCTGCAAATGCTGGAGGGCTACACAGGGGCATCAGCTGCTATCCACACTTGCTTTGAGACCAACTGCAGAGCAGCTCCTCATTTCAGGTGATGTAGAGGTAGGCATGGTGCTGCCGGGTACCAGCCACCTGGGAGTCACACATTGCCTGCTGGCTGCTGTTCCTGGTGTGTATAGGAGTCAACATCTGTGTTCATTTGTTCTTCTGGCTGTTACTCACCACAAGCCTAGCCCTTTGGCAATGTGCCATCAAAATATGAAATAAGTGTTTGCTTGGCTCTACCTCTCATTTTGTTTATTTTTTTATTCCCCTTCCCTTGTCGCCTGCTACTGAACAAAATTCAGACTTGTATTGCAAAATTGCTTTTCCAAAGTAAGTGGCAAAGAGTCTACTTAAAAATATATTTCAGTTCACAAAAGTGAGAGATTTCTGCTGCAACTGAAAAAGGCTGCTGGGGGTCAGGCTGGCTTAGGCTGTGCAACAAGTAGTGCCCAATAAATGGTACTTTTTCCCAAGGACTTGCTGTGATGTCCTTGGACACATGCTGTGAGGGGCTGGACAGGTTGCACCTTACAGTTGGGGAGATTAAAGAACAGCAGGTATGACCCTGGATAACAGGAGCGTGTGAGTACGCAGGTTTGAGCAACACATCCTTCCTCTTAGGCATGAATAGAGTCCAGCTGCAAAGTGCCCCTGTGAAACACTGCTGCTTGGTAATAACTCTAATTTACAGAAGGGGAAATAGAAATCCTGGTGTGTCCTAGGCTCCATTTGTTTCACTGTCTCCTAAAATAGCATGGAAAACAATCCTTGTTTCTTGGTAACAGTGTTATATAGATTGCTGTGTTTTCCAAACAGAATGGCTTAAACCGGTGCTCTTTTCACCCATCCATGCATACTCAGCTAATATTTACAGTGGGATCCTGGCTTTATCCATCAGGGCTGTGATAGGAGCAAAACAAGGGCCAGTGAGCGCTGCTGGCCTTGCTTAACCCCTCAGCACTGGGGAAGCATGGGATGGGGAAGGAAAGCACTGCAGGGGACCCAGCTGCTGCAGCTGTGGACAGTGCAAGAGCCAGGATGGCACTGCTGCTTCTCAGCATTTCTCTTACCAGAGCTGTAGTGTTTGGTCAGCCTCCTCCCTGCCCTGCACACAGAGTATTTCCAGCACAGGGCTCCCTGAATTACAACATGGGGAAGAAAGTTTCCTTTCTTCAGCAAACTGTCATCGTAGAGAGCAGCTTCTAGATGGTTGAGGGTCAGTCTCTCCTCCATGGTAGCACTGGTTATGTGTGTCCTGCTTGGCAGCAGCTGCCCACTGGAGACTGGCAGAGCCTTCCTGCCAGGAGAGATGGAGTGGCCCGTGCTGCCTGTGTCACCAGGAAACTGGGGCTTGCAATGAGGTCACCTCCTGATCTATTTCTGGCTAGTGTATTTGAAGATGCTTTGGGAAAGCATTTCAGTCCCTCAAAGAAGTCTACTAAGCTTTTCTACCACCTCTCCCTCCCTTGTAAATGCTGGGTGCTGCTCTCCAGACCTCATTAGCATCAGCAGGAAGATGAGAGCTCTCAGAGCAGCCAGGCTCCAGAGTCAGAAACAGCCCTGTGTGTTGAGGTAGGAGTGCTTTTTCTATCCTGTAACTGGGTTTAGACATATCACAGCTGTGGCTGTGTGTGGGGTGCTGGTGGCTGTGTTTGAAGCAGCCTTGGCCTCTGGAGGCAATGCTGCTGCTCCTCAGCCCTGTGCCTTCTGCACTCCTGCATGATGGAGGCAGCCGGTGCATCCTCTGCCTTGAGGCTGATGCTCCTGAGGATCCACCTCATGTATTTCTCTCAGGCACCTGCTATTGCTCCAAGGCATTGGGAGAGCAAATGTTGCAGGGAGAGAAGGTATGATGCATGACAAAAGGCTCGTCAGGGCAGGGGCAGAGGAAGAGTGGTTGAATTGCCTTCTTTGATAACACGAGGCAGGAGAGTGGGAAATTTAACCACGGTGGGAAACATACTGCATGCTCTGTGCCCTCTGCTCCACTGCTCTCATTCCCTGGCCTCAGGCAGAGCCCACTTGCCTTTGGGGATGTGTTTGGCCCTGACACTGGCTCTGGTCTTTGCAGCCTCTTCCTAGAGTTTATTACACTGGGTGTTAAAATAAATAACACCAAATTAGCCTGAGCCAGCAGGCCCTGGAAGAGGGCAGACTCGACGTCTGCAGCTACTCAGCAAAATCCATAAACGAGCTGTTAATCTCCACTTTCTGGCCAGACGGCAGCATCACATCCGTGTCAGGTTCAGCACCAAAATCCTTTTCCAAACACTACGGAGAGGATTGCAGTGATATTTTGCTACCCAATCAGCACTGGCTCCCAGCTTTCAAGGCGTCTATAATTAAAAATGACTGAGGCTTATTGCAGATAGGAGAACCATGGGAGATTTATTAAATGCACCCTACTCTGCTAGCCCAGTGCCTGGAAATAATTGCAGCTGATCTACTCCAGCTTGCACAGGACTCCTACAAAACCTGGGCTGGATTGCTGCTGTTGTTCAGTGCCTGATTGCCATCCCTAGAGTCACTACAAGTCAAGGTGCATCTATTCACTTATTTTTTTGTTTCTTATGTTTGTCATCTGGGCCTCACATTCATCTGGAGAAGGGAGCAATTGATTTATAGCAATTATGCTCTGGCTGAGTGATTGCTTCTCTGATGGTACAGTATTCCCACTGCTAAGGAAATAACTTCTAATTTCTATCAGGCTTTGAAGTGTCTTTATTCTGGAAGGGCTGATTTCACTGGTCTTCAACAGATCACTTAAAACTTCCAGCTGGTGCTTATTTCATGGTAATTATGAACCTTGAATTTCCCTTCACAAAAACCACTTCCTAAGGTTTACAGAAGTGACTAGATGGGATTCCTCTGGGGCTATGAATCCCACTTTTTATTAAACAGCCCAATAATAATGAATGCCTCAGAGTCACCACTTAAAAATAAATGCATTATCAGTACTACAAAATCTATGTGAATTAATATGTAATATCAGTAAGTAGGACGCTGGAGCAGTATTTTAGGCACAGAATAAATATTTAATTATTTCTGTTCCAAATTTAGTGTGAAAGTGATTTAAATGCACAGCATGCTCCCTGCTTACATATCAACAATTTGACACAAATACCAGCTGGCTGCCTGCACACTTCCTGGTGATACCTCTTGGGTGCTGCAGAACATCCTCACTGGTGGCATGACCATGGGTCGCAGCACTTTAAAATGTCTCTGCTATTAATTCAGCAAAGGACCCACTGATAATTGACAAGCAGACCCGATGCTGGTCTTAAGGACTTTGCTGTTGCCGTCAGACAAAGATGCAAATAGCATCCAGCCCATTGAACTTCCTGTCCAGGAGCTCAGCCTTGACTGGCAAGAGCAGAGGAGTTTGAAGAGCTAGAGGTTGTGGGATTTAGTTGAACTGACAGCTCATCATTTTGGAAATGATGGTAAGCATCTTGAAACACCAAGGCTCACTGGGAGGAGAGGTCTTGGGGCCCTTTGGTTGAGTTTTCTCAAAGGAATTCCTCTTTGACCACTCCAAAGGATCATTTTTTAATTTATTTGTGTGGGCACCACCACAGCCAAGCTCTCATAGAGAGATACCCTGGAAAGTTTTAGGCTGCCAGGCATTTGAAGAAGTTTAAAGCTGCTTTAAACTAGCACCTTGCCAAGTTTGATAAAAAAGAGAAGTTATCAGCAGCACTAAACCAAAAAAAACCCAACTCAACTTCATGATTTTCACTTTGTATAGCCTAGGTATTTAAATGGCTCTGCTACATGCACATTCTCATGGACAAGTTAGAAATGCAGCACCCAAGGCACTACAATGTAAATCTTAGGAAGCTTGTGGCTGTGGTTTTGCTGGTGGGGACTGCTGTGTTCTGGGGAACCTGGACACTTCACACTTTCTACAATGAGCTCTACCTTCCCTAGCAAGGCAAATGAGAAAGCTCTGTCTTATTAAGTACCTCTTTGCAATCACCTGCCTTGAATTGGGGATGTGCTCCCTCAGATAAGATGCAGCTGATCCAGACTCACAGAAATACAGCTCAAATATAGACTTGGTAAGATTATAGACTGATAAAGCTCCTGAAGTTTGCACAGAGAAAGTAATTTTCTTGAGCAGCAAGATGTCTGGGTCTGTACTGCCATGTGTGTTGGCTGTGCTCACACTGCACATTTTACAAGCTGGTAAAGCAACTGCTGGATGCATTTGTCCCTTAAAAGTATATTAATGCAGGGAAATATGCCTCTTTATGCCATGGAAACCTCCTCTAACAGTTTGATTACACTTTGATTCTCTAATTTACTGATGGGAAAGGTGCTGAGTTGCACAGATTTCAGCCTTCTAAGTAATTTGACAGTTCTCTACATGATATCACACAGCAGCAGCAACAGAACAGGAAGGTTTGATGTAGGTTTTAAAAGCATCAGCTTGGATCTCTTCCAAGCATTTGTGCAGCGTTCACATTTCCTACTACTCCTCAAGCATTTTTGTTGCAAGCAGTATCTTTCAGGTTAGATGCAAAATTTTCTCCTTCACTAAGAAACTTGATCCTGGGGTGATATCAAGCACTGTATGTATCTACATACATATATACACACAAATGAATATTTCTACATGTAAGTGGTGGTTAAGAGGATAATAATAGCAGTAAAATTGCTATAGAACAGCCTCAGCCTATTACTTAAAAAGATTATGTTCTTTGTAATGACCCTAGAACACTACTAATTATAAATAAATCATAAGAATTGCCAGATCACTTAACAAAAATAGTTCTCCTGTATCGTGGTTTCTGTGATTCACAGGAGCATCTTTCTGCCTTGGTCTTGGGCAATGCTCTGAACTGAACACTATTTGCAGAGATATTACACAGAAGCTGTTTAACAGAAAATTAAGCTGCAACAGGTAGTCAGTGTTACAGGATGTAATTTTTCAGATTGCAGACTTGCTGAGTTGCTTCTACCAACACCTTCATCCAGGGCATGGCTTGTCCTACAGAAAAATCCTGTTTCAGCAGGTAGTTTGTAGCAGCTGGTCTATAATAGCAGCAAAGTCCAGGTCAGAGAGACAGCCACTGCAGTCTCCCAGGGCTAACGCATCTCTTCCCATCTGCTGTTGCCTCAAGGGCTGCACATGCTCTGGACACAAGTGCATCCTAGCTTGCAGCCACACGGGTGCTGAGTTTCCAGGACACCCGCCAGCTCCCCATCAGTCTTGGTGGGAGCTTCTACACCTATAACATCTTCACCCTCTGTGTATCAATCAAGCATACCTCTTTAGGACAAATCCTAAATTTTAGCGGTTTTGCAGAGCCAGGCTTCATTTCTCCAGTGATATTGTGCTGATCAAGACAGAGCTTATTTCTTCTAAATAATAGGTTTTGAAGAGCAGGGCTGAAACACTGTTTGAACACTCGTTGCTTTATTGGCCTCACTGGCATAATCTCTGGCAAGCTGATTTACTGCAGTTGTTTTACTGTGTGTAGAGCAGAGGGAACCAAGTCTGTATGCCTCCCCAGCAGCTCTTCAGGCAGCATGGACAGAAGAAAACAGCTCCAAGTCAGCTCCATGCCATTGTGGGGAGACAGTAAGGACAAACAAGGTAATATAGTCCTCGGATGGGCTGAGAGTGAGGTGGGGAGACATCCAGCTGCACAGGGCAGCCTGGCTCTGTTAGAGCCATTGGGATTGCATCTACTGGGGGATTCGTGTCCTTCAGAGCCACTCACGTGTCTCTCCACCAGGTTGTAGAAGGACCTGGTGGAGTCTTGTGATCTTGGGCATTGTGCTATATACGTTCCATACTGTATGTGCATTGTGCTGTCTGCAGTGTTGTATATACCCAGTATTTTATGTAGACTGAGCTGTACGTGCCCTGTGCTGCATGCTGCACGCTCACTAAGTTGTGCACACACTGTGTTTTACGCATGCTGTGGTGCCCATGCCACATCTGCTATATGCATACCAGCCCCTGCTCAGTGCCCAGTCAGCACACAGAGGGCCAACTAGACTCTGTGAGTGTTTGGGGAAGCAGGGCTGGCAAAATACAATGTGGGAACCACAAGCAACAGCTTATGCAAATGTGGACCAACCATAGGAAGGTTAGCACCACTGCTGAGGGTAGGGCGATGTTTTATGATGAGTACATGGAGACAGAAATAACTACGAAGCCAAATAACTGTAGTCATATTTGTGATGAAAGGGAAAGAGACAATTTGCTCCCTAGACTCATCCAAATTTCCAAACACATCTTCAGATGGGAAAACAGCCAAAATATCCACACGCACACCCTCAGGGAGGCCAACAATGACAGAGGGGAGAAGCAAAGCAACATTGCTCACTGGATGTCATGCAGCTGGAAAAAGGCTAGTATCAGTTAAACCCCACAGCATGAAGCACAATGGGAGGCAAGGAGCTCTTCACTGGGAACAACCACAACTACAAAAAGCTGCCACTAGACACCCCAGTCATCACAGGAGCCAGCACTTGTGTCACCTGGGCAAACTGACTCTTAGCAGGCTTTGTGCTGTTCCTTTCTCCTTGCAGGATCCCACTGCTGTTCAGTGCCACCCTGCAAGTGCAACAATGTGTCTGTCACTGCAGGCAGTAAGGACAAGCCCTAAAGGGCTGCTCCATCATCATGTGGGAGGTGCTGGGCTTGTACATATCCCTGTGTGGTCAGAAAATCAGGGGGAGGTAGGCAGGGACATCTCCTTGCAGAGGGAGATGGAGACACCCAACCTTCCCTGTCCTGTGATGACACTGCCCAAGCTAAAATCAAAGGTCGCAATCAAATGGTTTTTTGGCTTCAAGTGATGAGAATGGATTTTCAATGCTGACTGCAGCCTCCAAACCTGAGTCTCACCCAGTAAGAAAATGCCTGCACTCCAGCAGTTCTTTGCTTCAGGATCCCCAGTCCCAAAGCAAAGCCCTGCAGTGCAGGGGAAGCTGACATTGCTACACAGTTTATTAGATATTGTCTTTATTAAACATTTTGTGCCGTCTTTTCAGCTTCTTTTCAGCCTTTTGTCTGGGCTTGGCTCCCATTTCATTGTGACATTTTTTTCCAGGTGACAGCATTGTGTACCCCCCCTGCATAGATTTGTGTAGGCTCTGGTCAAGGCACCTCTTAAGAGGCAATAAATTATATTTAGGTTGGGATGGTTCATTGAATGCTTGCCTGGCTTCCTTACACTGTTTTATATAAAGCTGTACAGCACTGTAAATATAACTTCCTTTTCTATCATATTTCCTACATATGAGATAGCATGTTTCTCTGTCTAAAAATATATAGACCAATAAAAGTGTCATGTTTATTTCTAGCCTTCCTAGTGTCCTTCACCTCTTAAAAGTCTTACAGTTGTAGATGAGTGAGAGAAAGAAAGCTCTCAGAAGGCCACTTTCCTTAATATTTTCTGCCCCTTTTCCATCTGAAACAGAAAGTGGATGACTAGGTAAATATTACTGCAGTTTATCAAGGCCTCTGAGAGCATGTGCTAGAGCATCCATAAGTGGATTGCCTCTTGCTATCTAATTTCCCATGGTAATTCATGACTGAGGAGCTGCTGCTCTCGGTCCCCTTGGCAGAGAATCATCCCTGCGGCCAGAGAGGGCAGGGAGCAGCAGGCTTCCCAGGGAGCCCTTCTCAACATCACTGCCATGTGGAGGCTTCTTTTGAGGCAAGACTCCAACACTTCACCATCCCTAACATTTATTGAGATTTACTGTTTCATGTGCTCAAGCACCTGCCTTTTGGGGTGACACGCAGGGAATCAGTGCCTGCTGGGATATGGAGCCCATGTGGGGAGACAGGGCTCTGGTCAAAGAACAGTGCTGGGCCATTTTCTTTGTCAATTCCCTATTTTTGCCTAACTTTTTTTAGATGTTCTTTTCTTGCCCACAAATCCCTCTTATGCAGCTGCCTGGTCCTCACCTTGCCTTACCAGCCAGATCAGCTGCCTGGGACTGGACACAGGATGATGTTTGAAATAGCAACCTGGCGCTCCACCAGCCATGGAAACAGCTGTGACCACAAACATTTCTGAGACCTGCAGGGGAAAAAAAAACCCCACAATTGCTGCTACCTGTGATTTCCAGGTACTGCAGGTTCCTTTTCAAGCCACTCTCTTCGTACAGCCACATTCATCCTATCTGTAAGAGTAATGAAGGGACACAGTGATCAAGGAGTGAGCCAGCCTCTGGAAATGCAAATACAACATATACTATTCAAAGACCTGGCACTACTCCTCATTTTTTGCCTTTAATCATAAGTCCAAACACTTCTGTATATTAACAAAAAATTCCTTGATTATAGCCCATTACTGGTTTCATTAGTATTCTTGGTGCAGAAAAGCTCTGGGTAATTAACTTACAAAAAACCTGCTGCTCCAAAGGATATAAGATATATGTCTAATAATGCTACATAGATAATGAATCTTCCTGTAATGATATACTGAATTTGTCCCACATTTTTAAAGAGTTTTGAAACCTAATGTAATCTGTCAAGGATGAATATGACAAACAAAATATGAAATTTAGCAAGCAGTTGCCAGTCATGCTAACGCCCCTGTGCTAGGAGTTTCTTGTTTTAGGCATTTCACTGGTTTCAACAGGTACTTGAGCTTCTTGAAGCATTGCACAGCACTGCTTGTTCCAATGCTGTGGCAGGACAGGACCACTGAAACATTCATGTTTTCCTTTCCTTTAATTTCTATTTCATTCCAAAACTCTATGGTATTTGAAGTTAGGCATTTGAATGTGTGGTGTGTTGTTAAAGTACCACACTGAAAACTTTACAATCTCCTGGCATTTGGGGTTTTGCAGGCAGTGTGGAAGCTGGGTCTGTAGGCTGTTTTGGGGCAGTGAAGCAGAGCAGAAGAAATCCTCAAGCTCTGCTTCTTCCAGGTTTTCAGCCCATGTGGCCATGATAGTAAAACTGCAGTGATGGTGATCACAGCACAGAGGCTGTTTCAGGGCAGGGAAGTGATGGAGGAAGCAGGAGCCTGAACTGCAAACTGGGATCTGCAAAAGGAGAGTGAGTGGAAGGGCTGACATGCCATGGCCATCCTGTTTGCTCTGCTGCAAGCACCCTCTGAGCCATCTGTCACCAAAACTGCTAGCTCCTTCCCAACAAGGACCGTCTTGCAGAAACCACAGCACAACAGGCACTTTCAGGCTATGATCAATCTCCTTTTATGATAGGTATCTTAAACATGTCTGATAGCTCCTGCCTTAGCAGTCTTGATTTGTCTCCTTAGCCATGAAAGGAGCCCATGCCACTAATGGAGATGGAGATGTTTGTAATTATGTCTCCAATGTCAAAAGAGATGTATTGCCTCCCAAAAGCTACTGCATTTCACTTGCTTCTGTGTTCTGCTAAGGCACTTTATCTGACAAAACATTTCTCCTAATCATAGAGCACATCCTGTATTGCATCCATAGCTTGAGGTACCTAGGGAGAAACATCAATGGAAAAAACTTTGTCAAACCACAAGATATGATCCATTTATGTTTGACTTCTTCAGCAAATCTTTAAATTCTGACTGCAGCCATGCTGACATTTATTTCTGCAAGAAATCTCCAGCAAAACAGAGTATCTGATATTAATGTGATTGACCTGCTGGCCTTGCTGAAGCTGCAGGGAAGTAAGTGTACATTTAATCAATTTTACTGTGGATGTAGAGGTCATCATTATGAGTGGGCTCCTGGACATGCTGTTCAGTTACTTCTCTGTAGAGAAGAAGATTTTAGATGTCTTCCTATAGAGCCTGTTGGGAAGAACCTTGATGCTGCTAGCACCCAAAGTGCCATGTGCTTTGGAAATCTGATTTCTTCCCTGTCCCTGTCCTCTGGGTACCCTTCACCTGGCAATCAGTCACTGCAGAGAGCACACACAACACTCCTGGCTGCAGAGAAAGCTATAGTTAGCCACATGAAAAATTTTGGTGTAAATAGAGAAGAACAGCACTCCTGAAAAGATCAATGGCTGGGAGATGCATGGACTGGTGCATGAGACAAGGAAGGTGCTAGCAGGGCTTTTCTTTAATAGCATGGTTTTTGTTTAGCACTAAAGTAAACAACACAGACTCTGGAGACTTTTTTCATTAAGCAAATGTGTGACTTTCTATAATAATTTTAATGTGAGCAGAGCTGATGCTTGTGAAGTAATTATATTTTATCTAGTATCAGCCTGACCTGATGGCTAGCTATGGATAGATAAGGCTCACCATGATCTTGTGTTCATTAATATTGCACTACTTTCTGTATCTTTTGAACTGCAAGTTCCTAGCACAGAAGCTACTTTTATATTCTGTATTTATATGGAGCCTTGCACAAGAGTATTACTAGAGAAAAATTACAACCTAGTGACACAAATTAGTGGAGAACTACTTACTTGGCTCCTGTGCAGAACAAGCAGTTACCAAATTGGGTAGCCATATCCTGGAAGACTAAAACTTCTCAGGAATGTAACATGTTATTCTCCATTTACTCATAACCCAATCTGCTATTTTTAAAGGTTCAGACTGTGCAGTGTGAAGGAAATTGATGCAATTTCTTTTAAACAATCTAAGCAAAATGCAAAGAAGGGTACCTCCATCAGAGAGGAGGGTGTTGTCTTTGTAGTTTACTGGCCTTCCTTTTCTGCTGAAATCCCCAGCAGGATGAATTTCCAACTCACATGCTATCCAGGTAAATTTTGCATTGGGAGCTCATTATTTGAGAAATGCACAGAAGATCTGCAGTGTCTGCACTTGTGGAGGTGGTTAAAAAGGGAGTTCCCTCAAGGCTGGCACTCTGTGTTTGGTGTAAGGCCCCAGAGTCTAGCTGAGAAGCAAGAGGAGAGGTGGCATCCCAGAGAGCAGATATTCAGGACCAGAGATGCCAGCCCTTGCAAACCCAGCCCCAGATCTGCAAGCCTACGTGGCTCAGGGAGCCAACAGCCTTGGGTTTCTTCCTTGCTCGTTTTGCTCCTTTTTTTGGTAGAGCCACAATGGAGGCAAGCACTCTTCCTGAAGGAAGGCAACACATCACAGTATCATCACCTCTGTCAAGAGCTCCCTGTAAACCTCTCTTCCTCTTTTCAAATCCTACCCCTGAGAACATTGCCTAGGTCTGACAGCAGCAGCTGGGCCAACACCATATCCTTAAAAATGGCCATAGGATAACCTCTGATAATTGAAGTCTGTTACCTAAAGGCAGAAACAGAAATAATTGAGAAAATATGTTGCTTGTCCAGCTGAAAATGCTCATCAACAGACAAATTAACCCCATGCAGAAAAGCCCAATTCAGAGAGCCCTGGCCTGATTAGCCCAGCCATGAGAAACTGTTTGCATTTTTGAGGCATTCTCTTTTCAGCAATAAGCTGCTATTTGCTGCTGCTTGGTCTCAGGCAGAGATGAATTAACTCCAGGACAGAGATGTAGCCATTCCTCCAGGAGCACAAGAACAAGTGTTGATCATAGCTCATGGAAGATGGAAAAAATCTCAGCTAATCACACATCCATTTGGTACTTTGAAAAGCCAGTTTCACAATGCAGAACAAATATCTACCAGGGCAAACCATGAAAAAGAACACAGAAAATACAGAAATATCTTTGTAGACCACAGTAACCAAAGCCTCTGAAAGCCCCAATCCCTCCACTGGCAGAAGGAGGATCCCCAAGATGATTACAGAAATCGAATGTGTCTCGGAGAAACAATGAAAGGAACAATGTTTGCATCCAGATAGAAAGCAAACAGAAAAAGGGAAACTTGCAATTAGTGTAATATGGAAATTAGAAACTGGATAAATTAGATAAGGGAAGGAAAAGAATGCAGGAGACAGGCTATAGCCATGGAGAAAAGAGCAGTAAGAAAAAAAAAATTAAAATATATTAGGGATGAAGGGAAGCCAAACTATGTCTTTGGACTACTACCAAATTGAAATTATAGAAATGGCAATAATTATGCAGAAAGGCAAATGTTTTTAATGAATAAATATTCCTGTTCTGAGTCTGGGGAGAAAAACAACTACAAATGATGCATTCCCATCAGATGCTGATGATACAACAATTTGCATAACAGCAGAAGTTCAGGGGGTAGCAAGCACCTAAGCACCTCCAAATCAGCAGTCTAAACCATTTGCATAGAAGTGTTTTGAAGAAAACTTGCTGTTTTTTTTCTGGACTGCTAATGCTGTTTTTGCAGAGGTTATGGAGTAAAGGCAAAAGCACAGCAGGAGAAGAAAAGCTGAGCTATAAGGGAAAGTTGGATGGTTTGGATATTGATAGGCCTGCTGGGCTTTGATTCTGGGGAGATACTAGATCCCAGACAATGAGAAGCAATTGCAGAAATTAAAAAATAGGAAAGGCTAATATCATTAATGCCTATCAAGAGGGGCTGATGAGGAATAGATCTTCTAAAACTAACTGGATTTTTCTTTTTAAATGAGATTACAATTTTGCTTAATAAAGGTAATAGTGTTGATTTAAGCTTCTGTAAAATATTTGACTTGGTATTCCACAATGTAACATTCAGGAAGCCAGTTCAGTACAAAATCAACACAGCACACAAAGCGAATTAAATAGGAGCTAAAAGAATTACCTGTCAAAGACTAGTTGATGTGGATATGTTTCAAATAGGATCTCCACAGAAATCACTCCTTGACTTTGAGGCAGTCAGTGTTTTATTGGTTACCTGATAAAAAAAATCACATGAAATCCCATCAGACCTGGCTGGTTGCTGACCTGTGCTAGGATGAGCAGTGGAGAGAGCCCCTGATGCAGGGGCATGTCTCCTGCTCACCTGACCATGATGAAACCACAAGTTTTCTTTTAGTTATAGGTAAGGTCATATGCTGAAAGAGGTTTTGGCAATTGTGCTTGGCAAGAATGGGGACACGGTGAGCTGTGCCCAGGAGATCAGCTTCTGAGAGAGGGATTTGGGTCTAAGGATGGGTAATTAGGTGTAAAATAGCTACAGGGCAAATACAGAAGGGGGCCTGAGACAATTATTTCTGAACCACTGTGCAGTGGGAGGGCTGCTGGCCACAGCAGCATGCTCTTAAGTGCTGAGGTGGATCTGCTCACAGTGGAAATGTTTTCATGAGGCTTTGCAGTAAAAAAAAAACCAGAATCTTTTATTACAGTGATGGCACAGCTGGAGACTGCAGCCACTGCTATCAGGACTCTACCTACTGACCCGAGATCTCTATTTTTCCAACATCAAGTTCAGTGATTTTCTTTTTTAGCAGTTACTTCTGTGCAACAAAGCCAGTGTATCATCTATTGGCACGGGCACAGTTTGCTGTAGGCAGATTTTTCTGTCTATCCCCTTCCCCTCTCTTTCATAGAGTAGTTTCATCTCTTCCACGATGAACTGCTGAAGCACCTCGCAACACTTAATAGCTGGCACATGTAATGATTTTTCAGTCATTTGGCTTCCATACAGTAAGATGGATTTGGGGTTAGTTTTCTTTCTAGTAGCTGATGATGGCTAAAGTGCTTTAGGATGTATTTGCATTCAAGCAGCTCATTTTGTGCAGCCTTTGGATCACTAACTGCAGGTCCTTGATGGGGGATCCAGGCAGCTGGGCACCAAAGGCTTGGCTGAGGTTCACCTGGGTACACACTGCTGGTATGAAAAGGGTGAACAGCCCACTCTCCACACCAGCATAGCACATCTCTCCTTCAGGAACACAAAATACTTACAAAGTACCCTCACTAACAAATCAAATCAGCCCTTGGCATGAGGATAGAAGTCTGGAAGCAAATGGAGTGCTTGTATCCCATCCTGATCACATGCTAGGCACCAGCACAGGGCTGGGCATGGAGCGGATAAGACCCATGCAGAGGTGACATTCTCGCTGTCTTAGAGCACAAGTGAGGATTTCAGTCAAGACAGATCTGTGCAGATCCATTTGCCAGTGGGAGGGTAGAGGAAAAGAAAGGCAATTAGAGCCATTATTAATCACTTGTGGACTGATTAGATGACATTAATAAGGAGGTAGCAGTGATAAAAAACGTTGGACTGACAGGCTGCCTTTGCCTGTCAGTGCTTACCTTGCTGGGAATGTGCTGTACTCCCTGTGAAGCAAGGTGCTGACAGCAGTGGGGAGCAGGGACAGTGTCCCTATTTCTGTCCCCAAAACAGCCATGGGGTTGGGGGAAACTGGTTGTGCTGGCACCCACAAGACAAACCAAAGCCTCTACAACCCAGAACTAGCTGGGGCTTCCACTAGTCCCTCCAAACCAATCCCCTGGCTACAAGGCACCTTGGTAGGTACCAGCCATCCCATGAAGGAGATGAATCCTCTGACAGCACATCCCTCCCTAGATGCAGTTGTGGAGACACTGAAGGGCACATGGCCTCAGAGTCAGACATCAATGTACTTGTGGAATTAGGGCTATGCCTAAAGCACCCAAGGGTGCTGAGCTCCCATATTGAAAACATCCCCAAAGAGATTAAAAAACTGCTTTCCCAAGTTTTAATTTTTATTCTTTTTCCTCACAGCTGAACACAACAGAGAGATCAGAACCTAAAAGCAAAGAGAGCTTTTAAGCAGCAGATTTCCTGATGGCAGAGAGAGTTGCAGAAGTATTTGATGGTTGTTTTGACTGAAGATGAAAGCATTGCATTGCTCAGCTACACAGGAGGCCACAATCCTGTGGTGGAAACAGTTACTTTAGAGAGGAAGAAAATCTAAATATTTGATACTGTTTCTCGGAAGTAATGATAAGAGATTTTATTTATTTTTTAAAAAGATGTTGAATTATTTATTTTGTGATAAATATTACTTTAAAAAATTCTGGGAAAACAAATGCAAAACAAATAACAGAGATTCCCCAAAGCTCTCCTGCCTTTTTCTCATCCTTTTTGCACAGAAAAGTCTATTTAAAGTTTCTGTTTATGGTAGTATTCAGACAGCTTTTTCTGAGCATGTGAAGCATTTCTTCATCTCACCTGTCAATGGCTGCTACTGATATCAAAGGCTTTATCAGGGGGACAAACCTATTATACTGCTTTCTTACATATTAGTCATCCCTAACTCTCCTCCAGCAGCTGAAGATCACAGTGGGACTTGTCCCTAGTGAATCTCAGTGCCATACTGGTCCTCCCACACCTTGCCAAAAGGGTATTTCCTTTTGATTAGGTATTAGCTGAAAGCAGCTTGGCTGCAGGATCCTCCTGAGCATCACCCTTGCTACCCTAACAAAGCAGGAGTTTACAGGAGAGCACTCATCACCCAGCTCTGCTCCACCAGCCCAGGTGGCCTGACACACACAGTGTGGAGTCTTGAATAGAATCTCAGCTCAAGAAGAAGGGTATTTAAGAGTTCTGAAATCTTTCTTCTCCATAACCAAACACCTCCAGGGTGGAAAACAGAGATGTATTTTGGGGGTTTATCACTGGGGTGAGAAATGACAGGAAGAGCACTGGCAGGATGAGAGTGACAATGCAGTGACATTATAGCATCAAAATCTACTGAATTTGAAAGCCTCTATCAGAACTAAAGTTGCTGAACATCCCCACTGCTGTGCACATCTCCAGACACCTGCATGGCCATGACTAGCTCCTGGTGGGACAGGCAGCTGGTGTGTGGGCTTGAGCTGACCAGGCTTACTTGTCAGGGATGTGATGGGAACAGAGACTAAGTATCTCTGTCACAGCAGGTGGGAAGCATTGTAATTTCACTGCCTCTGTACTTGCACTGTGGACACATCCTGCTAATAACTTCAAGGCCTTATCAACCCTGCCTTTCTTTTCATACAGGATTTATTAAAATATTTATCAGAATCTCAGTGTTATTTTTCAGAAATGAAGCTTATTGTCAGTCCAGGAGGAAATTAGGTTTCTGTGCTTACAGGCAGTGTCCAGTGCCCAGGAGCCCCCAAAAAGCTTTGCTATCAGATACCACATCAGTGGAGCAGCCCATGGTGCTGCTGGTGGGCATGGGGAAGCCTCTTCAAGAAATTTAATACAGCCATCAGTAGTAGGGAAACAATATAGTGTATGCCTGCCTGCATCTGAGATTTGGAACAGATAGGAGTATGAGAAGGCACACACATTATCTGGTGATCCTTATGCATTATTGATTTTTTCCAAAGTTGCTCCTTTTTTAATTTTATCATTTGAGTGAAGACTTGTTCTCAGAATGATGGGGTTTTCCTAGTGGCCTGAAGATGTTATGTCTCTTCTTTCTTTCTTGCACTGCAAGGGAAAATATGAAGGTGAAAATAACCCACATAAAATGGATTTTGAACCCACATTTTTTGAATGATTTGAAGTAATTGTAGCGCTTCAGATTTCAAGAGGGCTTTGGGTTTCTGGGTTTGTACAGTTTAGAGCAATTTAAAATTAATGGAGTACTTAAAGTTTTTAAGAGCACTTCAATTTGCAAGTGATCAGAGTTCAGGGATGCAGAGAATAAAGTAATTTAAAATAACTGGAAGTGCTTTTCAGAGTGTTTATCGTAACTCTGGAATAAACAGCGCTATGTTCATGGGCTGCCAGCACTTCCATTGTATCCTGTGTGCCATGGAGTTTTATCCCTAACAATCAGCTCTTCAATAAAACAACCTGGCTGATCGTGGCCTCTTAAGAGACCATGTCTATTTTCAAGCAGTCAAAAAGCTGTGTATGCTTTGGGCACCACTCCTTTGTCAAAGGCTTCTTTCCACTTGTTTGAATGCACACAGACCCAGCTTGAACATTGGGGAAATCCTCAAGGGCAGGTTGAAATCTGCCACTGCACTTGTTGCATAAAAATCCTCATGTGCACACCCGTGCTCCTGATAGCTTTCCACCTTTTCTTGCCTCACTACACGTTTAGACTTTATTTCCAGTTCTCTGGTTTCCCCTGAGCACCCTGCTGCGGAAATACAGCAGGAATTGCATCCTCTCCTTTCCACAAGGGTGTCTATAATCATACCTAAAGCCATGTAGACACACAAACCTAAAATCCCCTTTCTGAAAACAGATGTTTAACCTAAAAAGAAGGCAAGCAATTAGATCATACCAAACCAAAATAAAGTAACATTTTGGGATTTCCTGGAAGAATGCACTTGTAAAGATATATTTTCATGCTAGGAGGGAGGTAGATAGATTAAGGAAAGCACTTGCTCAAATTATGTCTAGTGTATCTCCACAATAGGCTATCAGGACATTTCCTTGCATATCTATTGAAACTTGTGACTAAGAAATTACTTCTCAATTGTTCCATTCATCTACAATAAATCTCACGACTGTAGAGGGAAAGATGCCATCCTGAAATTATAGCTTTCCTGTCAATGTGCTTCAACAGGTTACCTAGGGATTGTCATTTTTCATCTGAAAGCAGACATCAGAGTTCCTCTTTCAAAGCATTATTTGAAGTAGTAAATGATGTAGAGAAAAGAGTTGACAGCAGAAAGGAAAACAGCAGTTGCACATCTTGTGCAGCAACATGAGACAAGGCAGGTGCCAAAGGAAGAGCTGATGTGCAAGGGGGGTTTGCCAAATTGCAGGAGGGGAGTAAACTCCAATTTGACATCTCACTAAATGTTCAAAGCTTTTGCTGTTTGTTTTCTTTAAGCAGGCACTTAACAAATCTTGTTGAGTAGAGCTCATGAGCTAATTAGTTTCAGAAGTAAGTCAGACCACAGAAAGTGCCCATGAAACTCAGCACAGTGAATCCTTCTGCCCACAACTGTGGTTTCTGAACATTGCAAGAAAGGAGGACTCAAGGAAAAGACTCCTAAGAGAGGACTGAAGAGGCAGAAAGGATCCTCTGGAAGAAGCAGAGGGTTCAGCAGACCTGCCCAATCTTGGAAATGAGGAGTACAAAAGATGAAACAAAGAGAATTTCAATCAAAAATTTTCTCAAGTTTATCATCATCAAACCACATGTTGCTAAAAAAAAACAACAGAGCCTAATTTATGGGAAAGCAATCATCTGAATTTGCTTGCACCACCTGATTCAGCAAGAGATATTCAAAGACCCACCAAAGACACCAAAATAGTTGGATTAAAGCCAATGAATTCCCTTTTGAGTAGTGAATACAACCCAAACATACACAAATTCCCATGTGAAAAAGGCAACTGGGTTGGAGCAGAGCCTCCCACTGAGAACAGCACCAGGAGCCCTGCCATCAGGCCCTGCATGATCCCAGACTGTGGAGTAGCACATACCTGACAGCTGCTGCCCTTCAGGAGCAAATCAAATCCACATCTGAGAGTTGAGAGGATAAATCTCTTGGCAGCTTGGCAAAGGAGCCTCCTCCTATGTGAGCCATGATAGACATTCAGCCTCTTCAGCCTAGCATGGGGGTGGTGTGTGTGTGTGAAGAGCACTGAGTAGAGCTGGTTCAGTAAGCAGGGACAATTCCCCCATGCCTACACAAGTTCTATCTTCTTGCTTTTCTTCTTCACCCACCCCACCATGAACATGGCATGGTCAGCCACAGGAGAAAACCTTCAGGGCACCTGTCTCTAGGAAATGGGTTAGAAAAGAAGGTTGCCTCATCTTTTAATGATTCAACATTCCAGTCCCACCCCCTCCTAATTTGTACTTGATTATCAAGCTATTTAAAGTTAATCACTCATTGCAAAACTCTGTGCAGCATCAGGTAACAACAGTATGTGCCCTATTAATTAGCAATCTTCATAGATGGCTGATGTATGTATGCTCACAGGGAATATTGCTGTCCTCTGGAAGGGTTTAATCAGGTCTGTTTGTTTCCTGTGGCCTAGGGAAATAG
The DNA here is from genome assembly GCA_013396975.1 of Bucco capensis. Lineage (NCBI taxonomy): Eukaryota > Metazoa > Chordata > Aves > Piciformes > Bucconidae > Bucco > Bucco capensis. The sequence goes on from VWZO01007210.1 coordinate 1,984,026, forward strand.
CTTAAATTCCAGTAATATTGCTTTCTGACAGCTACAGGTAGCTGTAATATAACATATCTAACTTTGGTCTGAATTATGAAAGTATCGGAGCCTAGATACTGGACCTAAAAATGTGAGATAAAAAGGGTATTAGTTATGGCATATGATACATCAGTGTACATCCCATGAAAGTCTGGACCAGATGATCCTTGAGGTCCCTTGCAGCCTACTATTCTGTGATTCTATATCTGATTTTAGGGCATTTATAATTAGAGTATAGAAAAAAAAAATGTGCTTTGAGATGCAAGTGGGCAGTTTGTGGGATTTTATCAATTGCCTGTGTATCTGGAACTTGTGAGCAAGAAAGGACAATGCAGATGACAGCTTTGTGCATGGGTCATGGTTACAATTAACAAGTACCTTGGGCTTTACAGAATTTTATGGAAAACCTCAATAAGATAAACAATGCAATTATGTCTGGAAAAGGTAATCACAACTCCTGCAGAATAATTTACAAGGACATTAACTCAATAGGCAAATCATAATTAATTAAGAAGCTTAATGTGTTGACTTTTTAATGCCTAATTATACCTCTATTTATATCAGTTCCAGGTAAGAGTCAGAGATGTGGAGGCAGAATGCTTTTTAAAGAGTTTTCCCTGTTGTTTTTAAAGAAAAAACATTTCCTAGAGGAATGTGAGGTGAAAGCTTGAATTACAAGAGGGGCAAATAAAGTGAGGAGATGGTGAACTGAGAGTTTCATAAATCAAAGTTTAAGCATATTGTATAATAAAATATTTTTCTCATTAAAATACCTAAATGTAAACTTAGCTTTCTTATTGAAACAAAGCACTTAGCTCTCTGTCTTTCCGAACACAAACATCAAACAATTTGCCTTTAAATTTAAAACAGCCTTGGGCTTTTTCCTCCTCAGGAATGTGCAAGAAGGCAATGTTAACCAGTCAGAAATGCTGCCACCTTCTTCCATCATAAACTGGATTATGAGGATAAACCTTGTTTTCAAAATAAGTGTTTTTTTTCCAGTCTCCAGTGGATATAGCCCTTTGGGACTTTCCCAGCCTTTCTGTGGTGGAGGAGCTCCACTGGAAAAATAGACCCTAGAATTTACCAGGAACAGTCAAGGGGCTGCAGATGTTCTCTTCTCTGTCCCTTCCATCCTCCTCCATGGTCAAACGGAGCGAGTGCCCAGCATGGGACACCTGTTCTGATGGTGTCTGAAGATGCTCTGCATCTTGTTACAGGCAAAGACCAGACGACCATGCTCTTGGGATCTGATGGATCAAGCCTGGATGGTTCATCACTCTGATGTACAAAGTACACAATGCACTAAGGGTTGGGGTTGAGCCCAGCCGGGAGGTCAGACCACCATCCCTCCAACTCCTTGCAAAGTCAAAGCCTCTCTGGGCACAGCTGGATTGGAACAAAGCTCTTGTTCCTCTATCCAAGTCATCTCTGTAACACAGCATCCGGCACAGGCTTACCAAGCATGGTGTGTCTCCACCATGGTGCATCCTGGAGGTCAGCAGGGTGGGACTGGTTTGCTGGTAGCTAACCTGTTTGACAGACAAACCACCATCTATGATGAGTAATTTACTTGATGCCTGTTAAACGATGATGTTTTTACTGGCTGCAGTTTCCTGATTGCTGTCTGGTTTTATTTCAGTTTTACTCTCTGGCCCACAGATTCATAAAGCTGGCTTGTCATTATAAAGCACTACAAAGCACAGATTAGGAACTCTTCATCTTCAGAGTTGGAAACATGCTACAAATTGTATGAAGAGTTGTTAAGTTTTTTATGAGGAGCAGGATTTTATCTCTCTTTAATGAAGTACAACATTAAAACAGGAAAAAGGAAGGATGGGAGAGAGGAAAGAGGGATGATGCCAAGAAGGAAATGAAAAACTTTCTTATAAAAAAGGGAAAGATTATTTGCAGTAGAAAATATGAGTTAATTCCTAGCCTGCTTCTTTTTCCCATCACAGGCTGGTGTCATACCTTCAGTCCTAATTGTAGGCTTATCTGCCAGGCTGTCCATGGCAAGGAATGAGAAATGCAGAATCACTTGCCACATCCCAGCTGCTGGAGTTTCCTCTGTAGGGTTAAAGTCACAAAAGTGCTCTGATTCACAGGCCCTACTAGATTTAGCTCTGGCTGCTAGCTTGAAGAGATCTGACCTGCTTTGTCCCTTCAGGTCTCCCCCTCTTTGCTGCAGGCAGAACTTGCAGGGCATCTTCAGAATGTGCAGCCCTGTCCATTGATTTATATCACCACCAGTTTAAATCTGTGTAATTTCACTGAATATTATCAATTCTCCATTTTCCCAAGGACAGAACTGCTCACTATAAATCAGAGGTTTTCTTCATAAATTCTGTTTGTCATCTGTGGAAATCATGGATTGAAGTCATTTTTGCAGATCTGTTGGCGCTCAAGTTCTCTGTGTACTCAGCACCAATGAAAATGACAGCACTACAAATACTTCCCAGCAAACCATAAACCACAGAGAAACTTCTGCAAATTCAGATGAAGTCTTTGCCTGTAGGAACCTTACTGGCTTTCCCTTGTTCCCTGTTTGGTAGTGGAGGTGATTCATAACTGCACAAATAAAGCTAGGCACAAAATGGGAGAATGAGAATTGTTTCATCATCACTCCCACTAAGATATTTTTTTGGAGAATGAGTAAGTAGTCATCTATTAAACTACATGTATTTTATTAGTTCTAGTAAGAATGTATTAGACTGACAAGGATCTCAGAGGTATTTGTCTCTTTTTAATACCCAGGCTGTGATTGTAATGAGAGCTCCAGAGCCAGGCGGGCCAGAAACCATTGTGCTTTGTCTGGTTAGGAAATTAAATGATGGATGCAGAGTGCATTTAAATTAGGAGTGCTGCAGTAGGTCTGGAGACCTGGGGGGGAGGTGGAGGGGGGAGAGAGAGAGAGAATTAGAGCTATAGCTCTAATTCATTTCAAACCTCTCCCCAGCCAGTAAAACATGGAAAAGAGTCGCGTTAAAGAAGGATCCTCGTAAAATTGTTGTTGGACTCTGACAGTGGTAAAAGAACAACAGGAGAGAGTTAAAATCTCTTTTTAGAGAATGAGATTTGCTTATGGTGACCAAGTTTGTTGTGAAAAGTTCATTTTCAGGAGTAGCTTTGGGAAGGCAGACAGGATCACAACCACTGAGCTCTGGGAAGGGAGATCAGCTCCAAGACATAAGGTAGCAAATGCTGAGGATCTGTTGGAGAATAAAAGGCCAGGCAGTCTGGATGGATGAGAAAATTCAGGATGATCTGGGAAAGGCAGGCTTTCTCTCTGAAGAAAGTGAAGGTATAGTAATAAATGTCAGTTACTTCCAGTAAAGTCACCTAAACAAAAGATTTGAGTTAGTCGAAATGAATGTCTGAGAAGAATTTTGATCACAGTTTTAACAGTTTTTCCTTAGTTGACAACTCCTGAAGGGCACCTGCAAGCCAATCAAAAATAGATTTTTCACTGCTGGCAACGTGACCAAAGCACTCAACAGCCTCTTTTCCTTACTGCTGAGAGGTATCTTTCATGCATATGAATTCTCCATGTTTGAAAAAAGCTGGTTAGAATAAATGGACTTAATTATCAAGCAGAATGAACTGGAACAAAGATGATTAATTAAGTGAACCCAGAAACCTTGAGGAAAGAGAAAAGCCCATAAAACATGTGAAGGTGGCCAGATTTGTCAGTAGTGGTGCAAGGGTTTAGAAGTCTCTAACGATAGTGCTAGTACAAAGGGAGGAGGAGAAAAACATTTTTGCTCAGCCAAGCTTGCAAACAACAAAAATTACTGAACTAGAAAGACAACCTGTGCTGCTTCAGCAGGGCCATTTCGAAAGAAAACTTTCAGCAGCTTCTGCCAATATTTTGTGATGAGCAGACAGCTAACGAGGATCTCCAGTTAAAGAAGATACTTGTATTGGATGAGAACTGGCTCACGGGGCATGTTACTTACCCTGTAGCTCAAAGCTAAATCCTATAGCTGAAAGCACAGCCAGGCAGTAAGCACATGGTACTGATGATTATTAAAGCCCATCAATAGGATGCAATATAGGTAACTATTAACTATGATTTTTAAAAAGTTTTTAAGCTGTTAAACTCTGGCAGTCTGTAGAATTGATTCATCTTTTATGAGGTAGCAGCTGGTTCTTTGTACTCTACAAATTTACCTTTACTCTTAAGTGTGATGCTAACCACAGTTTGTCATGACATCCACACTCTGTGTGGAAAATCAGTCCCCTTCTTACTCTGTCTGGTCACCCCACAACTGTCCCACTCTCCCTGCCTCGGTTCATCTTTCACTAGGAAACTAAGGTTTCTGACTAGTTGCCTTTCCTATCCTGCCATGCCCAGAAATGTACTATCTGGTGCTCAATCCTCCAGCCAGGAGCAGCTATGTTGCTGTTTGGAGCTGTATTTTTCTCCATTGCCTGAAGATATATCACAAAATTTAGCTTATTTTCCAAAAGCAATCCCACTAATTATTCATGTGGAGTGAAAACTGGAGGCCTTTTGAAATTTTCATGGCTTCTCTCTTGCTGGCAAATTGGTTATTGGTTCAGCTTCATTGAAATCACCAGACAAGGACAGCCAAATTACTTTTACAGCATAAAAAGCAGAAAACAAAAAGTCCCTGTTAATTTAATTGGGTCCTTTCAAGTGCTTCAGAGATTTTGTTAGCAGAGGTGCTAACATTATCATCTTGTGCTACTTAAAACCCAACACATTTCTCACTATGTTTTCAAACATAACACTTGATTTTATTTTTAAATATTGATGTGGCCTGTCAAAATTTCTTAGAAATCTTTTATGGGAAAGGCAATTCTAAGCAATTCTGGTTTTAACTTTCAGGGACCTTTCAAGCACTGTGTGTGTTTTTCTCTTCCAGGAGAACGATAGGCAAACACTTTTCTTAATTAGCAAATGCTTATATAACTTGCCTAAATATAAAATTAGATTTATTTTCAAGCCGCTGACCTACTAGATTTCTTTGTGTCATGTGGAGTTCTGGCACAATAGTAACTGTGAAAATACTGCTAAAATTGGAGCTGCAAAAATCGACTGCTTTATTTTTTGCTTTCTTATGTACACAACAGAAACAGAGGGTCTGGCAACACCGACAGTGCAGAGAAAAGCTGGAGTGGGATGTATCAAGCAAGGAGCAGGAGGGGTTTGGCCTTCTCTAAAAAGACTGAAATCTGTCTCCCTTAGAGCAAGGAGTTGTTTTGCACCAAACTGTCTGGGTGGAGGATAAAATCTCTTCAATTCTCAGCAGAGCTGAGCATCTGCTACTTTTTAACTCCTGTTCTCATTACTTCTGCAAACACTGAGAGCATGTTAGTACACAAGATATTATTTGGGAGATTTTGCTCAGCTAAGCTCTAGCCAGACCCAGTATCTGCATAATTCTGTGAAGCAGGCTAACCCTCCACTGTACACCCTTTGGCAATATCTCATCTCAGCTTCTCATCAGATGCTTGTCCTTGCAAGGACCCTTGACCCTCAAGCGCTGAGCGTTGCAGATCCAGCACAGATGAGCCAAAGCTGCAGCTCTCCAGACCCTGAGTCACAGTCCATGAAAACAACAGTTTAACTGGGGTGAATTAACTTCAGTTCAGGCTTTCCTCTGAATAATTCACTGCCCTATGAAGTATGTGACTAGTCAATTCAATTTAATGCCTCAGCCAAAAAAAATCAAATGAAAGAAACCCAATACATATATTGCAATCTCATTTGGAACACACTGTTATTTTAATTTGTATTGTAACCTCAAGCACTGCATAAAAATAATATACCTTCAGTTTTCCAACTGCCTTAAGGAAGGAAAGATGCAGGAACAAAATGTTTTCTACTCTGAAATTAACTGACAAGTCTATTTATTCTTCCATGTATTGATCACAGAGAAGATACAAATATAGTACAAATGGCACACACATGTCTGAGCATAAACCATAGAAAACCAACTTCGCTAGCACCTGCCTGAGTCTGCAATGGGCCAAAAGCAGTGGTCCCAGAGCAGAAGTGTGGATAAGGCATTGACCTCTTTTGGTCTCATAACTGCATGTTGCTGGGCATTTGTTCTTCACAATTTTTTAATTACAGCTTTTGAAAAATGCATAAGAGAACATGAAACCTCCAATGAAACCTGTGGCTCATGGAAATCCATACACTTGCTAGAGAGGTTGTCCATACTGGCAATGAGATAGGCCTGAATGTTGGAGGGCTAGTTTGTCTTAGCCATAAAAATAAGGAAAACAGAGTATTTTACTTGAGCAGTGACAGTACTAGAAATTTAAGGACTCCCACCTGAGTACTCCTACCTGATTTTTTTCAATCTCTTTTTTTATCTTATATATGATTGTGGAAAAAAGTAAAATCCACTGAAGTATCCAGTGACTGCTGTCCTGGATGACAGACCATGGCCAACCATGGAAGCCAGCAAAACTCTAGCCATTTGGTAAGGAAGAGGGCAAAAGGAGGACAAATGGCAGAGCTCAGTTCTGTCAATCTCCTCATAAGGAAATTTAATTTGCTGGTTTAATATGTTTTGCTTGACCTAGCTTTCAATAAGTTTGAGTGACACTGTTGAGAAGATCTATGGCAGCAAGGACAGGAAAATTATTATAGTTATAAGTTATCAAACACTTTTTTTTTTTGTAATTTAAGCTCAGGGAGCAATTTCATCCTTTCCTCTTGTAGGCAGGATTCTCCTTGGTGTTGATGGGTTGTAGCAAGGACTCAGCATTTAACAAAATATCACCCTTTTCCTGTAGGACAATTAAGAATACAGATATTTCTAAATTTTTATAAGATACAGACATACAAGGTAATAGGAAATTATCTTCAGGGTGTTACCTTGATAGTGGGTATCAGGATATATCAATAGTTAGGGCCGAAATTACTGTTATGAACTTACTGTCTCCTTGATGAACTGATTCCTATCTCTTTTTTCTGGGATTTTCCTATTGATATTTTTTTGTATACTAAAAAAACCACACCAAACCAGTCAAGGTAAGCCTCAAGCAGGACTGACAAAAGAAGTACTTAAATGAGATACTGGTCTGATGGGCCCCCAGCATAGATTGTGTTAGTTAGGTCACACCAATAGCCATTGCAATTAATCTGGGATCCACAGTGGAGGATTCCTAGATATGTTCCTTTTGAAATGGAAAACCAGCAAAGCCTTGCAATAAGGGTCCAATAAAAGTGTCACGCTCAGAATGAGATCCCATAATTTAAACTAATTCGAGATACAGAGAAAGTCATACACAAGTGAAAGACCTTGTAGCCCAAGACATAAATAACCATGGTGAACAGTTTAATCTGTTTCCTAAACCTCTTCTCCATCACTCTTGCTGGGCACCTTGTCAGCTGTGGCCAGGCATGGGGTGAGCCCTGGATTAGGCACCCATGACTCTCACCCCCACTGGGAGTTGGTCCCTGGTTCTGTCTTGGGCACTGAGCCTTCGTGAGCTGGAAGTCCATGGCAGCTGGCAGTGCTCAGAAATTGGGCTGAGCTGTGGCTGCAGACAGTCTTGGGCTGTGCCAAGACTGATAACCATGCCTCTTGTTGAGTAACTAAAAGTAAGAAAAGAAAACAACAAAAAAAGGTAGAAGTCCCATTCAGCAAGGTCTGTTCCCAGCTGTGGTGACTGAGCTGCAGTGTCAGTGGCTGGACTTCATTTAGTTCAGTATCTTGGGCTCTGCAGCACAGTTTGGCTGAAAAAGCACTAAGGAGAAGAGCCAAGAATCAATTACAGAGAGTTAATTGATTGGCAGTCTGGGTGCAATATATTGCAGTTCAGTTGCCTGTGGACAGGTGGGAATAGGGTTGCTGTGAATAATGCAGCCATGAATGGGCATCTCTGTGCTGCACTTGGGCTGCTGAACTGGCTGGATGCTGGTGAACTGTTTTCACAGCAGCTTCATCCCAGGGGCAGTCTGAAGATGCCCTTTAGTCATCTTGGAGGTCAGCATCTATGCAATAGGGGATGTTTCACTCTGTGGACCTTGGGCAGAGATTGAAATAGAGGGAAATGCTCCCAGGATGATGACCATGCCCTGGCTGCCACAAGCTGACCTTAGGGCAGGACTGTCTCAGCCCTGTACTGAGACCCTCAAAGGCAAAGCATGGGGCAGACAGCATTTGAAAAACCTGCAGCTCACAGTCATTTTATCCTAGACCTTGCCTAGTCCTACTCCAGATGCTAATATACTGAAGTTCATGATACACAAAATAAGCACAACAATATCAATAACCATTAGAATGATAATAACACAGCAATAACAATAAATACTAGTCCAGAGAAGTACCTAATAAATGACAGCATTGCAAAGATAACAGGTAACCTAATGCACAACTAATGGCTTCTTGTGGTAACAAAATTACAAATAAATTACAAACTATCAGAGACCAATCTGTGCTCTCTCTAGAGTTGGGAGCTTTGGGATCTGTGGTCCCTGGGGAGTGTGGGGCCACTAAAGCCACTCCTGAGCCACCCCAGCCTCAGGTCTGTCCCAAACCCTGCATGCAGTGGCAGGATTACCACATTTATTAATCATTCTCAGCTCAGTATCTGGTACCTGTATCCAAGTTCTGACATTTTGCCATACCAGATGCTTTCAGAAATTCACAGCAGTAAGCAGGTTCTGACTCATTTTTGGTGTGTCTAATACACAAAAAAAGTGTATTAAACTGAATAAATGTGTTACAAACTGATCACTGCACCTCTCTGGATGTGGACCCAAACTCCCTAAGCTGTATGTGGACGAGGACAAAGTGCCACTCAGAGAAATACTCACATTACAGCAACTTTATCACAGCTTCCAGAGCTGTAGGCTGAGTTGGGCCTTTTACTATTAAAGAAATAAGTGCTACAGCAAAGGCTGAGATTAGGCAGATGAACACACAGACTTGTAGAATATAGACCTCAGCTTTGCTTCATACCTAGAGTAAAACATCACTTAAAGTAATTAGATGTTAAAGACAAAGCAATAACAACAGCCTCCAGTTTGTAAATGTTTACATTGTAAATAAATAGCTGAAATATGCTGTTTGTCTCAGACATAAGCAATGCCTCAGAAAGTAAAAGCAAATGAGAATTACGCATTACAATACGTATATTCCTCATTTTTCACCAGCAGTTTTCATTTTCTAATTTCAATCTAGTAAGAGTGCTTAGGAATCTTGTTGCTAAAATGCTTCATTGGTTGTTTGAGATTACTTTTTTGAAGCCATATTGGAAGGGAAACAAAATCCCTCCCCTGCTAGGGCTACTCAGGCAGTGATATATTTGGGTGTCCTTTGACAGATTTTTCTTTAAGGACCTGGTTAGAAATAAATGAACAGATTTAAACCTACATAATGAACCCTTTGTTCTTTAAGAGCTTTACATTATTTAAAGTCTTTTACCTAGCTTAGGTCTGCAATTTCTTTCAATCCTTTTTTTTTTTTTTGAGACAATGATACCTGAAGATGCATGTAAAGGTTAAAATGCAAAATATTAATCTGCTGAGCAGCTGGAAATTGCATGGACTGAAGGTGCCAAACCTAAAATAATTCCTCTTTGGAATTATCTGTCACTCTGCTTTTTCTTTTTTATAGAAGTAATTTCAAGCATATTGTGGTGGTGTCAAGACAATGCATTAGCATGGCAGCACGAATAAACTAGCTACTGAACTTTGCATGTGGCTGCAGATCCATCACAGCCCTGGAATACAGCACAGCTGGCATGGGGCCAGCTGAGCTGCTTCCCTCTCCATAAGTTAAGGAGACATGTGAAACTTTACCATAGTTATTAGCTCTTCCCAGAACACTTCAGACCCAGCAGTCCTTATGGCTGATGTGGAGAAGATAGCTTCACAGCAGCTCCCCAGAGAAAATGGGAATGAAGAATGTAAAAAACCCCCATGAAATCCATATGGACAGAAAGGTCTTCCTGCAGGGCTGATGCTGCAGGAATGGTGACTAAGTATGTGTGTCAGCCAATATTTCACTGTATGGCTTGGGCTCTGTGCTCATTTTTTACTGGACAAAGGCTTTTGTTTAACACTACTCTGATTAAAAAAAAAAACAAACAACAAACACAACAAGTAAAGTCAATGAGACTGCATTAAGGCATGAATTGTCTCAGCTTTAAAGTCAAATAACACTATCTTCTCCTTTCACTCACAGAGCTTTGATTATAAGACTAGAATTAAAGCTGATATATAATCCCAGCCTTTCCTTAACTGGCCTAATCACACTGCTTGTTTTGTTGTACAGACTGTGCAGTCACTTGTGAGGTACATTGTAAAGCAGTAAATAATGGTAAGAGTTGTGTAATTGAATGCAAGTTTATTCTCCTGCTAACAAGGGATACTCAAATGATTATCTTTTGATGAAAAAAAAACCCCAAAACAAAAACAAGGAAAAAAGATTAATTGCTATACTTCCATCCCAAGCCTGGAGCAATGATTGGTTAAGCTGCAGGGAAGTCTAATTAATACACCAGCTTTCCTTGAACTCCCCAGTGACAGGATGAAATGCAGTTTTCTAGCTTTTCAAGGAGTAAAAAGAGAGCCCTTCAGAACTGATGGTGCAGAGTGAAGGGGAAACCACTGAGTTATTTCCAGGGAGTGTCAGATCACGTTTCACAAACACATCTGGCTGATCTTTTTCTGATTCCTGGAGTTCCTGGACTGAGTCTTAGATGTGGTGGAGCGGCTGGAGAGCCCCTCACAGCAGCTATGCTGACAGGCATCCTGCCATCCTGATGAGTTGTCTCCCCCAGCTTTGTTCTTGCTGGGACCACCAGCACCATCTTCCCACTGCACTCAGTTATGGCAGATTGGCTGTGTCCTCACTGGTGTTCACACACACCCATGCTGCCCCCCAAAAGGGGAAGTAAACCACCTCAGAGGAGCTGTACCTTGCAGAACATGGCTGACTTGGCCGTGTGTCAGAGCCTTGCACTTATCACCCACCCCTGTGTCCCACTGAAAGACTCAAGCCCAGGAGAGTCATGACATCTCTTGCCTCTAGCTAAATAAAGAATCATAGAATCATTTGGGTTGGAAGGGACCTCTGGAGGTCATCTAGTCCACACCCCTGCAGTGGGCAGGGACATCCCTGTCTAGATAAAGGACTAAGTCTGATGCAATAAAATATACTCTTTGTGTAGCATCTCTCCACCCTGGCTGAAGGAGCCAAGTGCATGGGTCAGAGCTGTAGGATGGGCATGCAGCTCATCCTACTTTGTTTCTTATCATCCTCATCCTGAAATGAATGGCAAAGCTCTGGAGAGGACAGAGTACCTGTGGATCAGGGTAGCATGACATGTCATATGTGTGCCAGTACTACAGAATTTGAAGATGATTCCAGCCAATATACCCATGAATTCTTCTTGAGTTCCTCTATTAAGAATATACATGTTATTGAGAGGCACATTTCATATACTGGTTATTTTTCCTTTCTTTTGTTGGAGTAACCAAGCATCAAGCCAGAGGCTGAAAAACTTGAAGGAGGGTTCTCTCATCTGTCCAAAGTATTTTTTAAAACTACAGGCCTGTAGGGTTGCCCCTAGAATCCCATTCCCTGGTGGAAATCAAATTCCATTTTTGTCGTGAACTCCATGTCGCCTGGGCCTGAGAGCAGTGAAGCAGAAGAATTTCATAATGGACTGAAAGACAAATGCTTGCAAGATGTCAGACCACAGGCATAATTTGTGCTTCACCTTTGTGCCTGGTGACTTCAGAGCTTTCCTCTCTCCCTATCAGCTCTAGTGTCCTTGCCTTGATCCTTAGGACACAGAGGGAGCAGTGAGACTGAACTATTTTTTGCAGGGGAGTAAACTAGAGGCCAGATCTAGAGATCTGCTTACTGGCAGCTTGAGAAGCTCAAGGAATCTTTTTCTATTCAAGAAACTTAATGGAGTTAAATATTTCTGTGCATGAAAATTCACAGTGACACTGTTAATTATGATATCAGAAAACAAGAAGATGAAAGAATATATTTGCTAGTAATCCAATTATGCAGAAGAAATAATTGCCAATCATTCTTATCTGCACCATGAATGTCACCAACTAACAGACCTGAATATGACTCAAATTTTAACATGATGCTTGGTCATTTAAACTAGGGATTTTTGCTGTGCACACACAGATTTCCCTTCCACATAACAGAGACAGATCTTGTTTAGGATTTACTTTTTAAGGAGATCTGCCCTAAGGGTATGGACTATGTGTTATACTCATAGGCTAACAGGGACAGAAGTCATTATTTAGGATGAGAAATAAATTAGAGTGAGATGCAGAACTGGAGATGATGTGATTTCCTTAAAACTCATTTGTACCTTTAACTATGCCAAAGACTTACTAAAGAGCAAAAATACTTGTTTGCATCATACAGTGGAATGCAGGAGTTAATCCCAGGAAGGTATTTTGAAGCTGGATTTATTTTTCTTCTAATATTCTCATTAGCAGACTTTTTTCTAATATCCATCAAGATTGCAATAGAGGTTCATTTACGGCCTGAATCAAAGCCTGTTCACTGAATCAGTGAGAAGACTCATTGATTTCAAATAAGTTTGGGTCTGACTTTTAATTTTATTGACTCACGTGGCAATTTATCCTCATGTTTATTCTGCCTTCACATTACAATTCAAGGACTGTTTCTTCCTGGATCATTCATTGTACTATATACCTGATGCCTGAATTGCCAAATGCCTTGGGATATACATGTCAGAACTATTGGTATTTTCTTAGTATTAATTCTAGTTTGCTTTGGACACTGGAATGGGTTGTCATACTCAGTGGCATAAGCCAAGCTCTCTCATGTATGAGTAAAGATGGATTGAACCCTGTGAGTGTTTTGATAGGGTCTTTGAAGGGAGAGCTCAACTGAAAACCATTTAGATCAGTGACTTTGAGCAATTTGACTGATCAAGACCTGGTGACTGGCACTGGAGGGAGTGGGTGGGTGATGCTTCAGTCTTCCAAGTGCTGTAGTTTTCAACTTTCTCCTTAATTACCCAAATGTTTTTTGAAAAGCAATATAAAACAGCAACAAGAATCCTTTACATTCAGCAGCCCAGAGCACTGTGCAGGGATTACTCTGAGCTCTACTATCAGAAGGTTTGTTTCGTGTTTGTTTTTGTTGTGGGTTTTTTGTTTGTTTTTTTTTTTAACAAGTAGGCAAAAGCATTTCCTGCTGTCATGAGCCCAACTTCTCCTTTCATGTGACACATCTGGGTTACGGTGAGCCTCCCCTGGGCAGAGGGCTGGCAGTGGTTGTATAACGGCACAGTCCATCAGCACGGCGCCAGGCACAGAGGAGCAAAGGAAGAAAAACAGATAGGAGAAAAGAAAGAAATCATTTAGCAATTAAAAAATAATGATGCAGGGGATAGGGAGGTTGAAGGGTGTTTTTCATCCTGCAGTGGATCTCATTACCAGAGGAAATGTTGCTCACTGCTGCTTTTCTGAGCTGAAATGTTATTTTTGGCAGGGCTGAGGCAGCTAAGCAGGCAATGGATGGTATGCAGGGCTGCTGGGGCTGAGCCCTCCAGCCCCACTGGCAGAGATGTGGAGTGCTGCTGGTGAGCTGGCAGGGTTTGCTCAGAGCCACAGCATCAGCCTGCTGCCCAAGGGCTTGCTCTTGGAGTCGATGTGGAGGAAGCAGAAAGCAAAGGCTGAAATCTCCTGCCTGGGGTGTTCTGACTCAGACCAGCAATACAGGGAAGGAAACAACCACTGTTGCCTCTGCTCTCAGCCTCTGGCAGCCTCGGGAGCAGTGTTTCACTGTGACACATTCATGCCCTTGAAAGACATTCTGCTCTGCTCAGGCAATACGAGCATTTACATTCACTACACATTGGGCAATTCCCAACTATCTGGACCTCTGCTCTCAGACCAGGGTACCACAGCTCATCACCATACAAAACCACTGCAGGAAACACAGCTTTTCACATTTTGAAATTAATATAAAACAAAGTCATCAACCAACAGGTATAAAGTGAACTGGGCATCTGAACAGGCATCTGGTATCCAGCTTCCCTGCAGTGCATTGCTTCATATCTGCCACAGGTGCCATTGTAGAGGTGGAGAAAGCCAAGCAGCAAAGGTATCCCTTCCCCTTCTAAACCAGACAACCAACAGCAATACACATTTGCTGAGTGGTCCATGGGGTCACAAAATTTTGCACTATGGCAGTAGTGAATTGGTTACTATGGCTTTCCTCTGATGACAGCAAGCTACAGCCATGACAATTGTTATTCCCTGCTCAGAAATGCCATCCCCTAATAATGCATTCACTTTCTGTACTCGGGTTCCTTTAATGTTTTTATCTTAGTAAAGAAAGAACACGAGTTACTTTTCATTTTAAATAGCCTCCTCTGGTAATGTTATTAAAATGCAAACTGAAGAATGACAAAGTGGACAAAAGTTAAATAAAATTGGAAATGCCAGCCAGCTTGGAAGCACTCATAGCTTTCGAAAAAGGCAAAATTAAAAAGAAAAAATGATTCTGGAAGTGCTCAAGATTTGCAGAAAGCAGAAAATACACTGTCATTTCTGCAGCCTAGGTTCCCCCTCGTCCCATAACTTCCTTAACCTGAACATCAAATCTTTCGCTGTGATGGTGTTTATAAACTCACAAGAAAGTCACCAAAGGCTGAGAAATGAAACTGCAGATGTGGATTAGCAATTCCCTGTAAGATCCCTTGCTGCCTCCCTGCCTAGCCTTCTAGCACCGGTGCTATTTTTAACCAATTCTTGAAGAATTGCCACCAAACATCCTCTTCTGTGACCATTAGGAGTATCAATAAAGTACTATCATTAGATAACCTTGTTGAAGGGCAGGTGACAAATGACGTCACAGGAGTGTGGCATACAGTGACTGACTGCAAAGCAACCTCTACAGCACTTCTGGAGGATGGGAGACTCTGCCTCATTGCTGCTGCAGTGGATTTGCTGCCATCAGAATCTAAAGGCTTTTCAGCAAAAAGGGCCAGCTTTCCCTCTGGCTCCCATTCCTCCTCAGCAAAGGGGCTGCATCTTCTTCCCAAAGTATTAGCAATAAATATCCAGCACTCCAAAAGAAACAGCTATGCATGTCTAGGATCACTCTGGGAACATGAACATTTTTTACACTTCAGAGCTAGAAAAGCAGTTCCAATGCTATAGGACATCAGCTGGATGAGTTTATTCATATTACTACTTTCCAGGGAGAGAAAAATACCTCCGAGCCTTCCCTTCTACTGAAAAATACTCTAGGTGGTTTATAAGCACATAGAAAGTTGATTGCAAGCTATTGCCCTTTATTTTCACAGATTTTACAGATCAAGCAAGATATTTGATGGCTCAAATGCTATGGTGACATTTTTGGGGAGCCTTCTACCTGGAATCATGACACATGCTTTGGAAAGGGAAGAGGTTGCTTTAGGTAAACAGAAAGGGGAAGTTTCAGAGATGTGCTCTGGCTGACTGAAGCAAAGAGATGGTTATTGTTTTGTAACAGGACAGTAAAAAACCACAAAATCACACAAAAAAAAAATGCCAGTGGCCCTCAGGGTAGCCAGGAATAATGATGACCTTCCCAAACATGTTCCTCACAGTGCTCTTGGGCTGCAGTGAATCTCCCATACAGCTCCAAGGCTGCGGGTGACATGTTTTGGATGACTTATTTTAATGCAAATTGATCATCCAAATGCTTTTTGCAGTATAAAAATTACAGCCAAGATTAAAGTGCCTTTTAATGATGACTGCTCTGGTTTATAACCCTGAGACAGCCAGGAGCCTGAGCTTTGGAAAGGATGTCCAGGATCCACTGAAAATTATCTGGTATCCTGGTAGAGATACAAGACTGACAGACATTTAAAGCGTAAGTTTGCTCTATGAATCCTACTAAGTTTGTGATTCTATGACATCTGAAAGCACATGAGGATACCAGTTAATAATGGTGAGATTGAAAAAAGCCTCAGTCACTAAAGGAAATCATATAACAATGGGGGAATTTGTTTTAATCTGTCTTAATGAAAGTCCAAAAAGTGTTTAGATACAACCAGAAATGTGCATTTCTCCAAAGCATGATTTGGCTCAGGCATCCGTTACGTCTACTATGATGACATCTGCTATCCCTTGGGTTCAAATCTAGAATTTGTGCCCCTTCTCATTCCCTAAATCCAAACAGGAGACACTTGACTAATTCTGCTGAGCACAGGAGATTTAAAAAGTCCAGCTTTTTATCCTGCCAAGGTGTTTATTTGAAGACAACCAAGGAAAAGGATTGTATGGGAATTCTGCCTGGTTTGGCATGGCCAGCATGGACAAGATCCCCATAGGCTGTATATCTCCTTCTCTGGAGCATTAACCTTGTGGTGTTATAGTCCTCATTTTTTCCCCACCTTTGATCATTCCTATAAGCATGAGCCAGTGGTTGACAACAGGATTTTGTGTGAGCGGAACTCTGCCTACCTTTCTTTAGATTTTCTTTTGCCTTTCCTTAGCCAGAGCTAATTCTGATCCTCCCCTCCTACTACTGGGAAGTGACATAGCTATATATTGCTTATCTCCATTCATATTTTAATGAAGGGCATGAAAGATAATTACTGAATTTGTATAGCAGCAGAAGAAAGGACTTGATAGATGATGCTATTGTCTAGATGTGTACTGGGTCTCTATAAATGCAGAAAGTATGTAATTATCATTAGAAGGTTTGTTAAAATAGAAAAAAAACCAGAGGAATGCCAGTTATCCATTAATGAATATCTATCTTCCCCAGTTTCCCCAAGAGGAAGCTGGCAAGCTGTTCCCTATTCCAAATGTTGTTCCTCTATGTCCCCCCTTTTTCCTCCCTTCCTCTCATTTCCATTCCTGTCAAAGCCTGGAATGCCTTCAGCATGATAAACACACTGCTAGTCTTCCTCCACTCCTATCTTGCAGGAAAAGATGAGGCTCATTAAGTACTAGCATTTTTATTTAACCCAAATACATTGTTTCAGTACTATTTTATTTCCTACATATACCCCAGTGACCATGTGCTCAGAGCTAGATCTCTGGGAGCTTGTGTATGCCAGTCCCAGCCTGAAGCCCATGTCCATCCTACTCTGAACAGGAGCATCTCCATGGGGCTCAATCATCACCTTATCTTTACAGCTGCACTCTAAGATGCAGGCAAGGTATCAGGATGCAGATTTGTGTCCAGGTGTTTCTTCAGGAGACTGCATCTGCTCAAAGGGCACCTATATATGCAGGTATATTTCCACATAAATTTGTATAAATATATCATTGCAAACCTTGTGACTAAGTGTGAAAACCTGGACAGAATTATGGGGAAAACTAGGCAAGCTGTTTTGGTTATTAGACTACTGAAAGCACTCCATCTCAGTAGCAACCATTACTAACATTTTTATTTCTATAACCAGCTTCACAGCTGACATTAATACTGCTTGGAAGATGAGGTGCAATATTTTATACTACATAATAAATACCAATGCCAAAACATTTGGACAGTTACAGGCAGTTTTTCCTCAGTTTTGAACTAAGGAATCTAGCAGAGCTAGTCCAGTCTTATGAATGGTTTTATTTGTGAAGAGCTACTATTTCTGGGGAATATATATAGAATTAAAACATGTAATTCACGCTCAGCTGTAACTTGAGCCTGAAATTTGAAAAATCAGATACAAACAAACAAGATTTCTCCTACACTTGCCAGTAGGATGTCTACAAAGTAAAAGCTTTTCTCATACCCCATCCTGAGCCAGGAGTGAAGAAATTAGTAAATATGTGCAGTTCTCTGAACATCATCTGTGCATAAAGAAATGCCTGTTCCATTAGTGAAACAGGGAGTGAGCCATCCATGCCCTACAGAGGCACGTAGCTGGATTGGAAACCCAGCACCAGGAGCAGAAGTCATTCTTTTGCTGTGAGCTCCTCTTCATCAATGGGATAAGTCAGCACAGGCCACAGGGAGAGGATTTTCTAGTTCTCAACTATTATTCAATATTGCAGTTTATCCAGTTCTGAGTAAGTTTCTGCTTTGTTTTAGGACACTTTGCTGAAGCATGACAAGGCTTCCAAGAATGTGTGATCTAAAAATATAATTTTGATGAGTCAGTGTTAGACCACCTTCTCAGAGGTGACAATGTCTTTTGATCTCGTGTTTCCTTTGAGGTAACAGCACACAGAATCATAGAATCATTAAGGTTGGAAAAGATCTCTAGGACCATCAAGTCCAACCACCAGGCTATCACCACCATGCCACTAAACCATGTCACTAAGTACCACATCTCAGGCACAGTCTGAAAATCACTTGTGGTCTCCTGTGGCCCCTGGTGCGTTAACTGTGCCGACAGCAGAGGGAGCATTAAACTCATTGCCCACGGGAAAGTGTGGGGAGTGATACCCATGTTCCTATAATCCTTGGATGGGTAGGATGAGCTCATTAGCCTTCTGGCAGTCATCCTAGGAGAAGGACAACTCTGATTCCAAACCCGGGCAGATGGAGCTCATTTAGCCCTGTGAGGCCTTCCATCTAAGAGAAGGACATTCTAATAAAACCTCTGTCCTAAGGACCTCACTGCCAGCGTCCAAGCTTGCTAGGCCCTGGCAGATGAACCTTAGGACTAAAGGGTGGGTCCAGCTCTGCACATGCTGTGTCTCACCTAAAAAAAATCCATAGTGCAGGCTCGAGGGTGCTATCTGCTGTCCTCTTTTTATCAGCACGCTTAGAAAAGGCACTGATGAGGAGTGTGGATGGAGCCCTCCCTGGATCTTCGTTCGCGAAGCCTAGCCATACATAAGTACCACATCTATACATTTTTTAAATGCCTCTAGGGATGGTGACTCCACCATTTCCCTGGGCAGCCTGTTCCAGCTTAACTTTCTCTGAAGAAATTTTTCCTGATATCCAATCTAAACCTTCCCTGGTACAACATGAGGACATTTCCTCTTGTCCTAACCAGCAGTTACCACTTCTCAGAAGCTTTGGGGTAAAGTTGTGATGTGTCAGGGTTGCAAGTACAGGGCAAATAACAAAACATAACATGCACACAAACTCATACTTCAATTTATACTGAATATGTTTTAAGCACCTTCACTTTAAGACCTTGACATGCATTGTGGACAACAGAAAAACCCCAGGTCTGTCTGACATTTTGACTGGAGCCACAGACCACTGATAATCACACAGCCACATGCTGAAATATCTTCAGCACTGAATATACAGTCTTTACATGCATGCATCTTTAGGAATGTAATCAGTCAGCTGGGGAAAATCCGCTCTGCTTACTGCTATTTGCATCCCTTTTGATTTAGCATTCAGATGCCTGGGTATCAGTTAAGGATCTAAAATTTAGATGGATGTTTTTAAAACCTGACGTCTAACTCCTTGCATAGAAAGGTCACTGTGCTGCTTCTTGTATCACCAGTTCTGAGGATGCCACAGCTGCTGGGACAGGCAGAAGCTGTGCTTGCAGACTTTCAGACCTAGAGCATTTACACCGCTGGACTGAATTTCATATTATGCTTGTATTTATTTTTCCCTTTCAAATGAACTGGGATATTAATCATAATGGTTATCCAGGAAAGGCAATATATTCACAAGCTGCCATGCCTCAAGGGTAAGGAAAATAGAAAATTCAGAGAAATCAGCAATGAAATAATTCATATCTATATGTAGGGGTTTCTTTATCCTAATATGTATAATAAAGTTGTTGGATTTTCTTTTCAATATACCATACACTTGAGATAATGTGATTATACTAGAATTAAAATAAATATAATTCCAGCTCTGAAGCACATTTAGCATTGCAGAGGTGAATCTCTTTAGGGCATTGTTATGCATTTAATTTCTGATGAAGCTTTGCTGCTCAAGGCCAGAAACATTTAAATAGGTCAGGGATATCTGCCCTTATCATCCTGCATGTAGATGCTCCCTTTATATGACAGCACTTGTTTCACTTTGATCAATTTGTCCTGATGTGCATTTCAATAATTATTTGAATTATCCCCTAGACCTACCCTGTAATCCTTCCTTTAAAAAAACTACTGCATGCGAAGGAAGAAGATATCTAGAGATAGCAGAATGACTTGGCAATACTCACCATTTCCAAGCTCAAGTTCTCCTTCCCTCCTTTTTCATAAGGAGAACAAGGGATTAGTTTGATTGCCACAGCAGCAGACAAGCATCCTTGTTTAATAACTTGGGATGCAAAGCTCTAAAGGAGTTGCTTAAAACCAAATTTTTAAAAAAAAAACCTTGAGCTTCCATCACCAGATTTCCTTGAGCACCTCATCATCCTGCCCATAACCCTGCCTTCCCCAGAACAAAGCATGGAAAAAAATGGAAACCTTGCTGACATTTGCTGTACTGTTCAGAGGGGTTTATCCTTTCTGTTGCTTGAGCAAGCTTTGTATTTGAATATGCAAACAGCAACAAAATTAGCCTCTACTGCTTACACAGTGCCTGTTCCAGCCAAGCAAAGACCTTTTATACTGAGTGTGATGCTTATGGTATGGGATACACTTGTAACCAACTCAGCTCAGCTGCCCTGGCTTACAGCAAACTGCTAATAGCCTGCAGCCCATGGCTGGCCTAGGATTCTGTCCCAGGGAAACCAGGACAAACACACATATCCCATTAAAGAAGATTATTTGGCCTGTTCCATCTCTTCACTTGTGGCATACTGGCTAACAAAACACCAGAAGCAAGATAAATAAACATTTGGATATATTAAAAATTAACAAAATGTGCTTACCTCCTATTTATGCTTGTTTAAACATCAAGTCTTTGGACTATAGCTAATTACAGGCAGGGACTCTGTTGCCCACATTTTTGTAAGCATGCAAAGCTTTATGACCAGAGACACCATGAACCCTATCTGACAGCAGAAGGCCACTGCCAAGAACATGCAGGCATGTCAAATATGTATCCTTTGTCTCATTTAGCATCTGTGAACACATGCATTTTTAACCTATTTTAAATTGAGTTGCAAAACCATGGCCAGTTGGCAGCAAATAACCCCAAAGTGACTGGCTGCTGTGTATTATGGGCAGCACGCTGCACTTGATCAAGAAGTCCCAAGACCATGCCAAGGGACAGCTGGCACATGGCTGACCTTTCCTGCAGTAATTTGGGGAATGACTCACCTGACATCATATTCCCAGGGACAACATGCCCACTGGAGCTTCAGCAGGAAAAGGCAGACATGCCAGGAGGCAGGAGGCCTGATGGCTGCCATGGGCTGTTTGGCTGATGGGCAATGCAGTGATGGATGGGACAGCAGTTGGGGCCATAGAAGATTAAATGCCAGCAGAAACAGATGAAGGCAGTTGCAAACCCTAGGGCTCCAGGGATTTCTGACTTCCCTCCAGCATTTCCTCCAGGCAGTGACATTTTCACCTCCATCACCATGTTCTTCATAAAGCTCTACAGATCATCTTTTTGGCACTCCATTAAAAGAGCTTTTATACCCCCCCTCTGCAGTGATTATTCTCCAGTGAATGAGAGAATGAATGGTAGAGAAGGATAATCTCTGTCCTTCCTCCTTTCCTAAGCTGTAGGCAAGGCCTGAACTCTTTTCTCCCCCTCCTTGGGAACGCTGTCCTTCCTAAAATTTTCATTTCCTTACTGGACTTGGCAAAAGCCAGGTATGTGCTTTTCTTCTAAATGATCCTTTCAGCTCTGGTAGTTCATCACAAATTTAACCTAGCAATTCTGGAAACAATTTTGTTTAATAGTCCCCTGATACTCATCCTTGCTTCATGGTGGAAGAGCAGTTAAAGCAAGTATTCATTTCTGCAGTCAGATTTAAAAGAATTTGGACTACAAGCTGCGAACACTATATTTACAAATAAAATTGAGCATGTAGAGAATCATTGTAAATACATGTGGTATGGTCCAAAAGTAGTCTGTAAGAGTCCTTCTCCCATGGGCAACTCTCTTTTGTCTCAAGACCTTGAGTGTGCCCTGTCAGCTAGGAATTAGTGGAGCTTGTGCCAGTTGCAGACAGGACTCTCAAGAGTTATCCACTCCTCTTTGTTTGCCCTCTGCCATTCTTTCCCTGTCTTACCATCATGCACAGGATATCACAGTTGCAAAGTTAGACAGAAATAGTGCTTTTCTTGAAACATAAGGAATTTTGTTGGCTATCTAGTTAATATGCCCCTGAAGTCCTGGGCTTTTCTGATCCCAGCTGACATGTTCAAGTAGCATGATGTACATCTCAGTGGTTTGCCTTCCCCACAAAGGTTTACCTTGCTCATAGGCTCCTACCAGCCTGTTGGTCAGAGGCTTAAAATAGAGCTGTCAATACTGCTTTTCTTGCAAGAATGCAGTGCTGCTAAGCTGTTCTTTAGTATGAAAAGAGTAGAGTTTCCAGAAAAAAACATTGTGTTTAACATAGGAAAAAATGACACAAAAGCTACTGAACCAACAACTAGACCTCTCTCCTTTTTGGTCTGGCTTCCTGCCATGAGTTACCCTAAGGGAATCAGTGGCCTCCCAACATCAAACCCAAAAGAATAAATGTTATTCATCCTTGCTCTCCTTAGGCAAAGAGGATTTGATATGAAACTTGTCTGGTAGATGAGACAAATAACCTTTTGTGACTGCAACTTTTGCATGTGAAGAAGTGGACAGGTCAGGGATGGTTCCTCAGGCATCTCCCCAAGGCAGTGGCATGTTGCCTGAGTGGCTTTGGAGCCAATGAGCCCCATCTGCCCAGGAGATTGAGGGGGCACCACCAGACCCTTGGCCAGGGCACTTGGCACACCCTGCGTGGGGCTGGGCTACCACATGTGGATACAGATGTGCAAGGAGATCTGTCTGTTCTGTGGGATATGGGCTCTCTCTCTCTCCTTAGCTACTCAAATCCCCCTGAAATCCAAAGCATCCAAATTCCTTTAGATATCTTGCCATTAAACCAGACTCTGTTTTGGGTCAAGCTACTAGACTATTCTGAGGCTTGTGAAGAGGTAAATAGGCACAACTGACTCCTCGAACAATTCCCTCTTTCTTTTCCTCATCCTCCTGCATCTTCTTTCATGTGGCACATTCATAAGTGAGCTGCCTTCCTTCATGGACAGTTAGGATTGTGTTTCTATTGCCCTATGTAAATCTTATATAATATATGAAAAAAAACTAAATATAATCCTTTAGAAGACTTATTTAACAAAGACATTCAAGGGGCACACACATTCCTAACTCTTGCTGTGTCACTAGGAATTTGTCAAGAGATAAGTGATTAGCTAATGATTAGTCATGTCCCTGTTAAAATTTCTTTGGTGCTTTCCAAACACAAAGGAAGTTGGAACTACCATAAAGGTGCTTATGATTTATGTCATGAGATGAAGGAGGATTAAAGGCTTTTATAAATATTGCTGTTAACATTTTTAATAGTATTAAGACCTTAAAGACCAGCCCATTACTCTGTCAAAAACCAATTTGTTGGCTGTGTCCTTTGAGATTTTAGATATGACCTTGGAGAAACCTTCAGTTTCTCATGAGCAACTGAAAAGCAGAAATAGGAAAAGCATGGGAATGACGATTTCCTGGATTAATTCTCCCAACAGGAAGGAGGGTTCCTGTTTGGGACCAGAGCTAGGGTAACCCAGGGCTTATTCTGCTGTCCTGCCTGTAACACCTTCCCTCTGACCTGTCCTGGTTGGAGAGGAGAGTTGTGGGAGCAGAGCAAGCCCTGTACAGCAGGCACAGCTCCTCACAGCCCCTTGGCCCAAGTAGTTAAGCAAATGAAGGGGAGAGAGCTGGATTATTTCCAAATAGTTTGAGAGAATGCATTGTTACAGAGGAGTCTTGCAGCAAATGTTCTTCTCTTTTTGCCTGTGTAGTCCCCCTCTCTCTGGTGACTGGAAAAGGCAACATCATTGCATCTCCCACAAGAAATGAAGGAAACAGCATTGCATTTGGAGTTGGAGTCCTCCAAGGCTCACCACTTCTGCTGTTGCCTCTACCAACCCAGCCATGTCCTGTCTTCCTGCTCCTCAGTGCAGCAAAGTACAGAAATGGCATTGCCACCAAGCAGCATCTCCTTGCAGCTCTCCACTGGCAGCACTGGCTTCCCATTAGTCTCAGTTAGTGATTTAAATTGGCTCAAGGAGGTTTTCTCAGCATCAGCAGGCTGGACCCGGAGCAGCTTTCATGAAATGGGAATGTCAGCCCAAAAGCAGGGTGCAGAGGTGCTCTGAGCAGACATTGGAAATAGCAGCACGTTCAGCTGCTGTAGAAACCTAGCCATATGGGTACTTTAGGCAGATAATTACAAATTAGCTTTCTTGGGCTGAGGTATTAAATCCAGCCACAGCTACCCCACTGCCAACTCATGACTTTGTTAATTTTTTATGAGCTGTTCAATGGTTGTTAAACTTGGTGCATTTGCTCTTCTGCACAAAATTGTCATAATATGTCACAAAGAGAGAGTGCTTGAGGAAGAATAGACTCTGGTGACATGCAAGAGGAATGAGCTTCCTGGGCTCTTTGCAGCACCCTTGACATTGCAGGCCCACAGTCACCTCGAGGACCACAGGGAAGGTGACATGAGCTGCTCCATCACTGCCTGCCTGGGGCTGGTGATTGCCATACTGCAGGGGCATGGCTGAGTCAGGGTGGCAGAAATCAGATACGTTGTTTGCAAAGTGAGTCATACCAGAAGCAATTGTTTTCCAGAACAAAAACTTACAAGGCCATAGAGAAGACTTGTAAGTTAAATAAGCAATGAAAGAAGTGATGGAAAACCACTGAAGTTGGTTGAAAACTTGTTAATGGCTTGAAGACACATGGGAAGAGGAACAGGAGAATGTGTTGGCTTGAAGACACCTGGAAAAAATTACCTGGTAGGTAAGGATGATGGCTTTACTCTGTGTTGAATGATAATTGTTCCAAGAAGGAGAATGAAAGAGAAGATTGCCATTATTCTCCCAAATCCTTTGTGTGATGACCTTTATTGGATTTTTCTGAAACTGAAAAGGTCCTAGGGGAAACACCTCATCTCAGGGAACCTCAGCATGTGGTGGTTCCTGCACTGCACCATGTACCAGGCAGGCTGTTGAACATGTCTGAATGAATGACTAACCTTTGCTTTAAATTTTCTATGCCAATGGCAGCAGTGACAGTGAAAATTGCTTAAAGTTTTGTATTTTGCAGCTGTCTAGAGGTTTTTTTTATGAATTACTGAAGTAAAGCTCTTCTGTGTGTAAGATCAGGGCAAATAAGAACCAAGCTGTATCTTGTTTTGATCTGACACCAACATGACTAAGTTATACATATCTTACATCTTCTTAGCAAGTCTCTGAGATCTCTACTGAGCAAATATAGTCATTAAGGTGATATGCAGCTTCACCGACTAATTTAAGCTACCCTACTCCCAAACCCTAGTCCTAGCAAATTGGGATTCTTCAATGTGATTGACATTAAGTGAGCTAACTCCTCGTGTTACAACCCTTTTGGTGTGTATTGCAGTTCTGTCGAACCCTTCATCTGACACTTCACATCATCTTCTGTTAAAGTCCATGTTTCTTGCTCTCATCTTCGCTTTTCTTTGAACTTGAGCCATTTCTGCTATTGAGGTTTCTATCTGGGTACTGGACTGTGTTGCCTGTACTCACTTTGGAGGTAATATCTTCAGGCCACTTTGGAAATAGACTCTGCATTTCACATTCTGAAATTTATTTGTATTGCTTGTAAGTTCCTGCAGAGATTTCCTCTGTAACTAATCAGCTTTGCCATGAGTTTTGTAGCTGAACATCATCTTTATTCCAACACCTTGCTTAGCTCAGCCTTTCTTCCACAACACTATCTTCAGGGCCCTCTTTACCATAGCTTTCCTCAGTTGTTACTTGGCCATCAAAAAGCCACTACCCAGGGTTTTTTTCATAGAGGTAACAGGGAGTTTTGCATTTGGTTTTCACAAGGTCACTAGAATGAGATGACAGCAACTGGGACGTCACCAAAATATCGATGCAGGCTTTTGATCCAGGGGGGAAGATATCACTCTGTTTGCTACAAACTGCTGACTAAAAATATAAAATGGTTTTGTAAGCTTTAACAAACGTGTGGAAGAGAATTTCTTTTGGCAAGAAGGGGGTAAATAACTTCCTACACAGAAAGTTAAATGTCCAATTTTAAAACCCTACACACAAATGATTTCAGTAACATTCCTTCTCAAGCCAAAAAGTGCATTTGAAAATCCAGTCTCAATATTGCAGTGGACACAGGTAATGAAACTGTTGCCTAATATTGCTTTTGCTTGGGTTGTAAGCACTAGAGACAGATAACAGGAGAATGGAAATCAATCGAACACAGAAAGATGAGAAGATGAAACCTTCTGGATGCTAGTGGAAAGTTGGAGACATGTTTGGTTCTTTGTTGGTCCCACTGAGTACTGTGCTTTATTTATATCAGATAAACTTTCCATGAACCCAAAACTGTTCATAAAGATAGACACAGCACAGAGAGCTCAGTCAAATATTCTCTTCCACATATCCTTCGTTGACATCCATCATCATTTAGGAGAGAGAAGATGAACATTCCCATCAGACTCCTTTGTTTAATTGCTTTTATTGCTTCTGTCACTTGATGACAGCTTAAGCGATACATGTGCTGATGAGGCTACCCTGTCCATCAGAGGAATGTGACATCCATCCACACACATCATGGAGGCAGTGCACCAAAAAGGCATATCTGTGAGGAGGAGTATAAAATGCAGAGCTACTACATGGCGGTTAGCTGGTTTAATACAGAGGATCAGCCAGCATTTATTTATAGGGTCAAGAGCCTGTTTGTGAGACCACTGATGCAGCGACCATCGCTCACCATTTGTTTGCCATTAAAATCCAATTTGTAATCTGTCATTAAAATACCCTTCTGTTCCCAAACCAACTGCTCCCAGGAGCAAGGTGAAAATACTCATTCTACACATTAATTTGCACCCACCTTGGATGTCTGTGGAGTGTACGGAGAAGGCAGTGCAGCAGAGGCAGTAAGCAAGCAGCAGTCTGAGCTGTGGGGGCTCAGTTGTTTTACTGAGAGAGCTGGCAGGGACCAGAGCCAGAGCATCCATCCATGTCCCACTGATGGGATGCTGTCCTTGGGCTGGTCCCTACCATGAGCCTTATGCAGGAGTTCACAGAGAAGCATTTTGAGAAACCATTTCTGTTTTTTGCTCCTTACAGCTCTCACTAAGGATAATTCATTTTGAATCAAAGGACATCAGATGACTTTGAACACGTGTGGCAGATTTAGCAGGGTTGCCACCAAACCCTGTTGGCCTGCCCTTGGAACAGTTATCTATACCAAGACCAAGTGCAGGTTTGGTCTGGAAGTCCCTTTAAGTTTAGTGTAGCCAAACCAGGCCACATTTTACTTTTGTCTTCATTTTTTTATCCAGGCAAAACATGCATGAAAAATAAAGGTAACTTTCAGGTTGGACATGTCCCACATATACCTGATCTATCTGTCAGATGCTCTTTCTGCCACGTTGAACTGCACGCTGAGAAATTCTTTGGGAAGTTCCTGAAAGAACCATGCACGTGGGCAGCACATCTTTTCCAGCAGGGTAGAGAGCCTTGTCATGTACTGATTCTTCAAATAAAAATAATATAGGGTATGACAGGCAGTCAGTGTTGTCTGCACTACCATATGTCTCTTCTGCCTTGTGCTTGCAGTAGGCAACAGGAGGACTCATCAGACAGGTGAAGCACCAATGTCTCCATCTTTTGTCTACAGGAATATGCAGGAGCTCAAGCTGTCTGCTGGCACAGCCTACACTGAGAAGTGCTGTGGAAACTATTTTCCAACAAAAGTCATCCTGGTGGAGACGTCTCTGAGTAAAGATGTCTCCAATGCACCCTTCTCCCGCAGCTGGGATGGATGTGTCTGCAATTCCTCTCTCTGGAGGAACAGATGCAATCCTTTCTCCTGCTAAGCATCACCGGATATCTTCAAGGAAGCAACACTGAATATGCTGTTTTGATTTTCTTTGACCTTGTTCTACCTAATCAGCTAAACCAGCCTGCTGATGAAATGGAAGTGGGCCTGGCAGATAGGAAGTGAGGCACTGGAAGATATTTTTTAACATACTTCAGGATTCGCAATGTACTGGATCTAGGTTACAGAATGTCCAAGTAGTTCAAATCTCTTTCTAAGAGGGAAAGGGAGCAGAAAAACACTACAAGACTAAATTTCTGCTCAAATTTCCAGAAGAGTTTGGGCAAGCATTTCCAGGGAGCAATAACTACTTAAGTGACATGGGTAGTTTCAGGAAGTACATGTGGGACAGAATCTGACAAGGGACAGTTGTCACATGAGGATACAGATGGCACTTCTAATGTCTACAGTGACTTCTACATGTGAATACATCATCACTCACAGTGTAACCTAACCAACCATATGAGGAGCCAACATATGCCAGCCTACATATTGCAGGGCTTTTGAGGTTTTCCAGCTCTGCTGTTTGTCATTTTGGAGATACTTTTTCTTAACCACTTCCTTGCTGGTCGCCCATGGGGCTCCTTGGCCTTAGGATTTGCTGGGAGGGTTAACGTCCAGCCCAGAGCACTGTAGGGACCTTTTCCACCCAAAGATGTGCCTTTCCACACTAAATTGTTGAGATTTCCTAATGTGTAACTGTGTTGCACACTTTCTGGGGAACACATTGCCACTAGTGCTTGTGAGATGTTCACATACAAGTCTTCTAGAAGAAAAGGACAGTTTGGGTGACAGAAATAGTAATTTGTCTCTGCTGGGAATAGGAAAAGCAGCATTTGAATCATAGAACATTTACAGCTGGAAGAGACCTTGGAGATCATCAAGTCCAGCCTTTGTCCTAGCCCTATCAACTTGCTAAATGATGCCTCCCAATGCAACATCTACCCATCTCTTAAACACCTCCAGGGATGATGACTCAGCCACCTCCCTGGGCAGCCTATTCCAATGCTGACAACCCTTTCAGTAAAGAAATTCCTCCTAATGTCTAGCCTGAACCTCCCCTGGCGCAATTTCCATCCATTTCCCCTTGTCCTATCACTCTCCACCAGGGAGAACAGAGCAGTCCCTGCCTCTCTACAACCTCCCTTCAGGTAGTTATAGAGAGCGATAAGGTCTCCCCTCAATCTCCTCTTTTCCAGACTAAACAGGCCCAGATCCCTCAGTCTTTCCTCATAAGGCTTATGTTCTAAGCCCTTTACCAGCTTGGTAGCCTCTGTCCCCTCTCCAGCACCTCAATGTCCCTCTTGGTGAGGGGCCCAAAACTGGATGCAGTACTCGAGGTGAGGCCTCCCCAAAGCTGAGTAAAGGGGCAGGATCACCTCCCTGCTCCTGCTGACAACACTGAGTAAATTTGGCAGCCAGAGGTTTGTTCTTATATATTTTGTAAAGAATTCTGACATTCCAACTACCTCTCCTGGTTTATTTTCTCACCATGTGAAAAATATAGAGTCCCATGAAATCATACATAACAGACACCAAAACCAAAGCAAACCTGCAGCAGAATTGATGCCCTCCAAGCTTGGAGCAGATATCACCAGGACTTTCTGAGTGACTGCTGTGCTCATGCGGGAAGGCTTCTGTCTGACAAATGTGTTTGCATTCTCTGAGTACATTGGGGCATTGCTAGATAAGTATGTAATAGAGGACATCATCTATCATGATTTCAGGGAAGCATTTGACAGTGTGCCACAGAGGGAATATGATTTACAAAGTAAGACAAAAATGGTATAAGGAAACTATTGATATCACTTACAAATCAGATTGACAGTTTGAGGGAGAGGATATGGATGGGACATATAGCAGAAGGCTGGACAAAGGCTAAATTTCTCTGAATAATGCTCGAAGTAACCCTAATCTAATCATCCTGAGTACTTGAGACAAGGAGAAAAGAGAAAACAAGTGTGTAGAAGCTGAACGAGCTCGCCTGAAATGAAATTGCATTCCAATATCCAGCAAAGCAAGGGAACAGGAGGCAAAAGCAGTCAGGAACCATAGTCCACGAGTCATTAATAAAACCTAATGTGGAGGGCAACTCAATATAGCAGATTCCCACAGGACTCTGCAGCCACTCCACATCAGAGACAGGACTGCTCTGACCCTGCTGTGGGAGCAGTCTGACCAGTAAATATGAACAGAGTGAGTACATTACTACTGCATAATTATCTAGTAGGAGCTTCTGGAAAAGTAGATAGGGAAACCTTGTTAAAAACAGGCTTTGCCAAGGTATCTCACTGTCTCTGGCATGGCCGTTTTGGCTGAAGTGTGCCCTGGGTGCATGTTCCCTGGCAGAAGAGCATTTTGCAAAGAACCATCTGCTGTGGGCTTGTTCACTCACAAAGTCCATCACAGCAGAGAGAGAGGTATTGGGCAAATATAAATCAGTGGAGTTTAATCAGGCTACTGATAGCACTGTTTGGAGAAGAGGGATGGTTTTGTTATCAGGCAGAGGGATTTAAACACCTAACCCTCATAACAGTCACAGGACTTGTGCACACTAGTTCTAGTCCACTAGGGCGGGTATACCATGCTCACCATCAAGGGTAAGCTTTCCTGAGCCTCTGCCAGGGGCAGGCAGAAGGGACCATCACTACGTTTTTCTGGCTGGAAGTAGATGGCAGATTGGTCCAACAAGTTTTACAAAGAGAGATCACTTGGAAGAGGGATGCAGAGCTGCTGATTTTCTAGGACTTCTAAGACATGCAGTTGTGGAATTACTTGTGGCTGCAGATTAGGAAACCTGGATTAGCTGCTCAGTCCTGTCTCACCTTCATCTCCCTTGCCTATTAGGGCAGGAAGCACTCTTTCTTTCTGTGTGTGTGTGTGTGTGTGTGTATGTGCAGCAGTTAGCAAGTGGAGTCCTGACCCTTGTGGTTACTGAGGTGCTACCAAGCGATGCCATCCCTGATGGGCTCTGGAAATGTCCCTCCTGGCTCTCCTGCAGCCAGCTGGCCTCAGTGCAGGCTTGTGCTGCTGAATGGATAGCAAATGTCAAGCTGTACCAGCAGAGCACAGCCTAAAATGGCAAAGGGAAAGGTACAACAAGATATTTCTCAGTTTCTTTCCTGCAAGTCTGCGGGTGCAAAGCCTACAAATTGTGCTTGTTTTCTGTTTTTTTCCACTGCCTGATTATTGCCAAGTATTTCATATAGACACAGCAATTTGGTTAGATTGATGGCCCTTGTCTCCCCAGTGACAAATGCAGTGTCTGCCAGACGTTTGGCTCTAAACTGTCTTTACAATCATTCTGCTTTTTAAAAACCTTAAATGCCCACTAGAGAAAAACTTAGTTTGTCATTTAGATTGGCCTTGGCTAAATTAGTTCTTTCCTGAGCAATCATAAGACACAAAATGAGTACACTAGTCTGGTAGGTGAGGGGGCTTCTCGTAAAGGGCAGCTACAGCACAGATTTAAATTCACACTGTAGAAGAATTTGGGGCAGGAAGACAATGTTGGAAAGCAGATACATACTCAGTAAGCATGTCATGAGAGTTCAGGCTGCATCACAAGGACAGCCAAAGACAAGAGGATGGTATCAGTGAAGAAGGGAGGGATAGAACCTTGGTCTTGCTGCAGAGACCGGGAGCAGTGTCACAGTGTCTCATGGAAGTGCTGTATCAGATCAGGGTCTTGTGAACTGCAGTTTGCTGAGGAACTTTCGCTTTCATTTAAGGGCACCAGAGTATAAACGACTTGTAGGAGCAGGAGTAACATCTGACCATCTAGGCTTTATTAATGATACATGGGAAAAGCGGATACTCCTCTTAGAGCATGTGGGATCAACTGGATGCCTAGAGGACCTTCCTGCATACACCAGAAATGCTAATTGCAAGCACCTTGTAAGCAAATGTATTTGAGATCCTTGATTTTATATTTCTGGGACAGTGAAAGTGCAGGCAGAGACCTGAGGCCCGTGGTAAGAAATATTTACATGCATGCTTAATAGAGTTAGGTCTCAGGTTAGGAGCAGAGGCTACTCACCCTATCAGTGCAAGGACTTTAGTTTGCATGTAGATGCTCTTTGCTTCTCTGTCCTTGTGAAAGTGCAGATGGCTGACACAAACCTCCTGGGTGGCTTTTACCTGCAATCTGCTGCCCATGGGGCTCCTGTTGTCCTCCTGCCATGGGCAGCAGTGGGCAGCATGTGCTGGAGCTGTTTGATGCATGCTAGTTGCATGGAGCATCTTCTACATGGGCTTTGTTGGGTAAGAAGATTGAGCTAACATTGCAAGAGGAGTAAAATCTTCCATGTCAAGCCAGTTTCTACCCTCTCTCACCTTCCCCAGAATACCTCATCTGAACTGAATGATCTGGGTTTGGTCAAGCCCTTGAGGAGTGAGAACAAAGTCTAGACCTTAAACAAAAATAAAAAGTTCCTCCGGGGGCTGAAAATACTTATTAGTAGGAGAAATATCCCAACCTGTCAACTTCCAATTTCCTTTATTTTCATGCAACTTTAAAAATCTCATCTACACACATTGAAAAATACACTTCAAGGATTAATCTCTTCTTAGCTGACACTTTAAATGTCAACTCTGAGCCTGGAGTAAATTTTCACAGGCAAGTTATAAAACTCTGGAAAAAGGATTTAATAATGGTAATGCTGACAAAGCCTCAGCCACAGCAAAGCTAGTAGGTGCCTCTGTGTATACTCACCAGACAGCTGGGCTGAAAAACAGATAGGGGAGAGCTAATTTATTGATACTAGCTAAGTGCACTTCAGAAAGTTTCATAATTTGGAGACCTTCCATTTCATGACTGGTAAAAGTCTGGATCTAGAGACAGATTAATGATTCTAATTTCTCCACCTGTGTTATTTTATTAGACTCACTATGGCAAACTGGTTTTGTGGTGGTTAATGGGCCCTGCATACCTATTACTCTATGTGCCTCATGCAGAATGTGCTCCATCGTGCTCATCGGAATAACTTAGTAGAGCTGAGCCTGTTGTGCCTGTTAGTAAAGCTGAAATGAAAAATACCTGCCAGGAACTGAGTCTGAAGCAAACAAAAATTTACTTAGACTAGTGGAGAAAGTACACTTTGATTTAGCTTTCAGCTTGGGTGCATGTTTTATGCATGTGCATATAGAAAGGGAAAATTCATTGATTTGCTTCAGAGCTAGTTTATGTCTTGATGGAGCAAAGCATGTAAGTGCCTGCTTAAGTCTATTCCTATTCAATAAAGTGTTTAAGCAGTTGCCCATGTCCCACTGATACTAATATAAGATTTAAGTGTCTACTTAGAGTGAAATGTTCTCAGAAGCTTTGTTGTTTGAGATCTGACGCATGCTGCTGTATTCTGGACACGGCTGGTCACACAGACTAAAGATGCAGAAATGAAGACCAGAGTGGTCATTATCTTGTCACTACCATGATGTCTTGTTCAGACTTTCTCCAGATAAACTCTGGGGACATATTTTAAGTGTTATCAGGACACATATGCATGGATTTCTTTTTAAATCTTCTTCCAAGTTCTCAATCATGCGAGTACTTCATCCTCAGAAGTATAGCAAAAAATTGCGGGATCAAGACTGGTGTGAGAATGTTCTCCATCACAGTGATGGACCTGAAAAAGCCAGAACCAAACCCTCTGAGGTTACCCAAACCTCTTTCCTCCTCTTTTTTTTTCTTTTCTTTTTTTTAACCTCTTATCTGGCATGGTCTGGGAAGGGGTTTTTCCACTCCTGCTTGGGACTGTATCACACCATGTGTGATGTAACTGAAGAATGATAGCAAGGGAAATCCTAACAATATTTGACATTATATTTGTGAAACTGTCTTCTTTGGGGAGAAGACCATCATACGCCCCTGGGACAATTTACCACCCCACAACCAACAGTGTTTTGAACAAGGGAATGAGTCTGCTGGCAGCATCGGCAAATTTGTGAAAAATGATCAGTCCTTCCCAAAAACAGTTAAAAAATATGGAGTGCTAGTTTTGGGGATCAAAGACATCTAATACTTTTGTTTGCAACATCTATGAATGACAAATGGATAGTTTTTTGATGTTGAGTTCACTTTTCCAGCTCAGATGAGACAATCAGGGTTCAGTCTTGCTTGGGGAGCATCACAGTGGTTATTGACACCCTTAGTGCTTGGTTCATCCCTAGGAATGGGCAGCTGAGCAGAAGCAGCATCTCTCAGGGTCTGACCCACACACTGACAGAAGTAGGAAGTCTGGAACTGATGATGAAACCTTGTTGCTTTTTCAAGTTTTGTAACAGCTTTGGGAAGGGTTCTTATTTTTGCTTTCTCCCATGCAATCAGCACTGAGATTAAAATTTACTGTTGCTGCTATTTCCAGAGAAGAGTTGGGAGCTGAGCTGAGGTTTCCTTTTTTTCCAAGTGGTTTTTAGTGTTCGTAGTGTGAAGGAGTCATCTGTGACAATTTTGTTTTTTCTGTCAGTGCTGCTTCCTACATGGGATTTATTTTTACAGCCAAGA
This sequence comes from Bucco capensis, assembly GCA_013396975.1. Lineage (NCBI taxonomy): Eukaryota > Metazoa > Chordata > Aves > Piciformes > Bucconidae > Bucco > Bucco capensis. Next base: position 2,018,472 of record VWZO01007210.1, read on the forward strand.
TCCTTCAGGATATTTCTTTTCTTCAAATCCATTTCCATTTAGCAAAGTAGCTTCTGTGGGTTGTCCCCACACAGACATTTTTATGCACTCTAGAAAGCTGAGTTGCTTTGCTGATTCTGGAAGTGAATTGCCATCTTCTGTGCATTGCAAAAGGATTATTTTAAATCCATGTTAGTGTGATGGATTGCAACAGGAATTTTGCCTCGGTCATTGTCAGTGTCAGTCTATAGAGAGATCTGAGTGACAAATGAGTTTTTTTCTGAGGTGTGGTATCCATGGACTACTTGACCATGAAACTTGTGTATCAGATAAAAAAAAAATCATCATCTCTTCTTTCTGTTCATCTTTCTTCCATGTTATTTTTTCTTCGTTTCCCATATCTCATGTTAGAATTGTAGGTAAGCTGTGGCAAGGAACTTCATAGTAAGCCACCTTTGGGTAGATTTTATGTACAAATGTAAATCTTTACATTTTTAAGGAAATGAATAGCTGTGTAATAGCAACTGTAAGCATTCATCTGTCCAGAGGCTCATTAGTCCTCTGGGCTTCCCTGGAGTCAAATTAAATGGCAACCACCAGTGAGCCCTTATATCACACAACAAAGCTTTCCACAGGGCATGGACACAGTGACAGTGCCATAGCACCAAACCTCTGGCATGGATTTTGCAATGTCTCCTGTTATATTCCACATACCAAGCAAATAAAACCATGTATTTCCATAGAAACTGTCGTGTGTTGCCAAATACTGCCCTCAAGTATGCAAATATTTCTTCTAGTGTAGTCAAGTGAGGCTGTTACTATAAAGAAGAATTTGGTACCATGTGCTGATAGATAAATGCCAGTCAATTACATCTATCCCAGTATCTATATTTCACCTATTATTTCTACCTTTGCATGGTGCATGATGACTTCTACACAACACAACATCGTGAGCACCCATGACACAGGCCTGGCTGGACACCAGGATCCAGACTAAAGGGCTGCCAGGGAAGGGGCATAGGTCTAACACAGCTCTGGTCCCATGGGCACCTCAAGGAACTAGTGATGCTTAAAATTAAAGATATAAAAAGAGATGTCATTACAAAGCCAGTAATAGTCACAGGATTAAACAGCTAATACAAGAAAAGTAGAGAGACTAGTAATGTCTTCTCCAGTGTAGTCTGCTCTGTTATTCCCAAGCTGATCTCTAATTCTAGATCATCATCACATCTTACCTTCTACCTTGCAGACCAAGTGCAATTGGCACTGAAACTCTGCAGATAGAAATGGGAGACTAATGCCTTCTTCTTCCTGAGGGCAAAGTAATACAGGTTTAACCAAAATGAGAATACTATCATTAGATGAAACAATTAAAGAAAAAACCTGTTTGAATACATCTGAAACTTCTTGTTTGGTTTGGAATGAAAAGCTCTGATTCACTGTAAACAATTCAATGACTTTTCTTCATTAAAAATTCAGGCCAGACTTAAAAAAAAATATATGTTTCTTCAAATGAAGAGTTTGGTAGCAGTTTGCAAGTGTGGAGACAAAATACTTTACGTTTACAAACACTTCATATTTTTTAAATTATCAAAATGCCATATTTCCCCCTATTTTATTTTACCCCAGTTCTTTTCAGCTGGAAGTTTCACAGTCATATTTTTTTTCTCTCAGAAATGCACCTTGTGCAGAGATTTTAACAGTTACTCCACTGACTAAGATCGCTATCCAAAAAATGCTAAAATACTAGCAAAACTCAGCATGTTCCACTTGCAATCAACAAACTCTCCACAGGCAGGGGCAGTATCTTAGCATTTTTTGCTTCCCAGTCTTTATTAAATCAAAGGAATCTGCCATAGGTGGATGCTGCTTCTTGATGACTAGAATGGTATTTCCAAATATTTAATCATCAAGCCAACTGAGAAGAAAATGAGAAGTAAATTATGTGCTATCTATTGGAGAACATGTAGCCTTGGCTTTAAGAATTTGGATAAGATTTGGGCTAAGTTTACTTACTCATTTCTGAAAAAAAAACAACCCTTCTGTTTTGAACTGATGTTGTAGTTAAAAACCTTGAGATTTTTATTTTCAGTTCCAAAATTTCCTGTTTGAAGGCAATATTAATAATTATGACAGTGAACAAGCACAGCATATGAAAGTGAAAGCACTCCCCAAATCACAGCTTGAAGATCATTGTCTTTCAATGCACTCTTTATCACACTGCTGCATCAGTTTGAGGTGGCCAAAGCCAGGGAATCACCTCTTATTTTCCTCTGGAATATTGAAATATTTAATGAATCCTTTGCAGGAATGCTTAGAAAATGAACCATCAGTGCAAAAACTGGCTGCTGGCTCTTTACATGCTTTTTTTCATGTTGTTCTGGCTTTTATTAATTGTTTTAGGATTCAGTCCTTCAGGTGCAGCCATAGAGTATCTTCCAGGGCTTGCTCTTAGATGTAAATACTGAGGCTGTGCAGTGTGCTAAAACTGAAAAAAAAAAAAAGAAAGGAAAGAAATCAATAGGTATTCTAATAGACAGGAACAAATTGGGTCTTAAAGTGTAAATAGGGCTGTGTGAAATACAATAAAGTAAATTTAACTAGTGAGCAGTATTAACTGTGGTGATTATTCTGCTTTCGGTACAGATAATTTACGTAATGATCGTCAGAGCTCTTGGACTTCCACCATAGATCTTGAAGGTCATCAACTGAGCTGGGACCTGAACCTTTCAGAAGGTAAAGAAAATCTTTTCAATTAGATTAAACCTCATTATTATTTTCCAAGTGGTCTCATCTTCATTCCACAGCTGATTTCTGGAAGCAGTGTGGGATGGTGTCTTGGCTCTGAATGCGTGCCTGGCAGCACGCAGGGTTTGTCCAGCCCTGGCACCAGCAGCCGTCACAGCATGGGACCTACAGCTACTGTAGAACCAAACATGATTTATCAGCCTCTTCAGGTCAGGGCTGGTTTTCTGCAAGGCAGACACAGGAGAAGAAAGAGTTTGGGAAATGTGGTTCCCTTCCTCTAGGCTGTACTTCCAGAAAGTGGCTGTGATTTTGTGCTAATAAATAACAAATGAACCCATTTCCAAAGTAGTGGGTTTCTGCCTTAGAAAGGCTCTTTTAAAAAAGTTGGCTTTGCATGAAGTTTTTTGAAATCTGAAGTGAATCATTTTGACTTACTCATTTCTCTATTGTGTCAAAATACTTTGTTTCATAATAGCTCGAAGCTGTTTCACCTGGACTTTGATACAGTAGAATGTTAGCTGTAATAATAGGGTAAGTACTAGACTATAGCTGTTCTCATGTTATTGAAACAAAGGTTAGTGCTCTATCAGAATTACATGATCCAGCATTCATGAAAAGAAACACTCCCATGTTCCCAAACCAAATAAAAACAAAAACCACATTTACAGAAAAACTCTAGGTTTGGGGGATTTTTTGGTTTGTTTTTGTTTATTTATCTTTTTCTATTTAGAATGGAAACAAACTTCTTTAAGAGGTGAATACCTGAACAGTGTCTCCAGTGATTGCCATATGCACATGTTCAGCTGCTGAAGACATGCAAGATGAAGTCTTCACACACAGAGCATCTTGCAAGACCCAGCACAAACCTCTAGACTCAAGGTGGTCTTTGGGAGCCTTCAGCCTGAATTGAATCTGATCAGTGCTCTTCATGAATTTAATTCTCTTTATCACAGCTGCCTGACTGCATGATTGACATTTAACACAAGCAAAAAGGTAGGCTGATTGATAGAGAAAAACCTTACTGCATTAAGGATGAAAAAAAATTCTTACCAGTATGGGTTGTATGGATAGATACTGAAAATAATAAACATCAGTAGGAGCAGAGAGAGCAACTGTGCCTTATAAAATAAGCAAACAAAGATAATTAGACAAAGTAATGACCCATGAGAGGAAAAGGCAGGTCCATTTTCCCTGCAAATAGTCCTAAAAATGATCCCAAGGTTTTTCAAAACAATACCTTCACTGATGCAAGTGCAATATGGCTTAAGCAGCTTGTAAAAAGACAAAAAAAAAAAAATAAAAGAAAGAAAATGAATTTGTCAAATAATACTTCTGAAATTATCTTGCTAATTTCTGTGTAATTAAGATCTGAAGCAATTTCTATATTTAAATGACATATACTGTATGAGTAATGTCTTTTTTGTTTGGGAATGGTCTTCTAAGCATTAGTGTTTCACAAAATAAGGACAGCTAACAGGATTTCTAATTGATAAATCCAACTGCATTTTAGGCATGGCCATTAAACTAATTAAAATCCAGTGTGACCAATGCCTTTCAGTTGATTTTGATCTTAAGTATACTCAATGAAGCTGTTTCCATTGCCAGCTCTGTAATACCATCCTGGCAACCAGTCTAGTTGGGTTTCAGTAATTTTCCCCTTTTTTGCATATTCTGCTGTTCAACCTTACCATGGTATAATGTTATTTAGATGTATTTTCTTATGAGATGAAAGTCACACAGGGTCATGTTTGTCTCTGGTAAGAAGTGACATCACTCCACTGAAACCACTGGTGAGAGTCTGATCTAGAGAGCTTTTGTGATGTGCTTTTCATCTACTGAATTTGTGCATGTTTGTATCTCAGTGCCTGTTAGCAAGCTTTGGCATGGTCTTTGATGGGAGGAAGCAGGGTCACTAATGAAAAGCATGGAGAGAAACAATGAAATCTAAATAAAACTGAAAGCGGGAGCTGATGGGAGCTTAGGAAATGTTAGGGAGAAATTACCTAGGTAATTCCCTTCTGATAGTCTGAAGGAAAAGTTCAATTTCTGTTAACAGTATGCTTCCTAATTCTCTCAAACTCTAATATACTAATTACCTCTGTCTTGAAGTGCTAATCTTCAGCTGAAAATAATTTTTAATAGGCCTATCTGTACTGGTCTTCCTACATGGGAAAAACTTGACCCACAAAGCTAAAGAATAACAATAGACTTCTTTCAACCTAGGGGTAAAAATTGCCTGAACATGCTCTAACAATAATGTCTTTCTTTCCTATGTTTTATGTCACTGTGATATTGCCAGGCAAGGTGACATCTGTCCCAGGAAAGTGACTTAACACCTGAGTTTGGAAACCAACAAGGGATGTACAAGACTCAATGGCCTGGAGATCCTTCTTGTTCCTTTGATTCCTTGATTAAAGGTTAAGAACAAATATTTATTTTTCCAGGACATTTTTCCAATTAAAATGCTAAATCAAATCTATATTTCAAAATAGTATTTTGCATTCTCTCAGCATCAGAGTTCCCTCACCCGTGGCACAAGACGTGCTGTATCTCAGTGTTCTTGGGCAGCAGGACCAACACCCTGGCTGGGTACAAAGCTCCTGTTATAGCATTTTTTGAATGATCTTGAGCAAAATTAGAAGGGTCCAGACAGATTTTAAGCTCTGCAGGATCCTCGACACCCTCAAGGAGAGAAAAGCAGCATTATGGGGAGGCTTCTGTGGATAACTGAAGGATCTTGGCAAAACTGAGATGCTTTAATAACAGATGGTGGGGAAAAGGCTTAGCCAGTTCTCTTTCCATCATTCTTCATTGCAGAAGATCCCTCCACATGACATCCTGCTGTCGTCTCAGATCTATTATTAAACGGCCCTTGCAGTGCCTGTGCTCCACTCCCTTTCTTGGGAAACAGTCTCATGGGATCAGGCTTTGATTCCCATGCTGGCATGTCTGGCTGAGCAATCCCACCTCTGCAGGGTTTGCAAGGTGGGAACACTTAACTCTTCTCCCAACACAGCCAAAGATCCATTATGAGCCAGCACAGAGATGCAGGAACACAGAGCTGTAGTCACTGTGTATCAGGCTCTACATCTGTTTCTCCTACTTCTTTTACAAGACCAAGGTGTTCTGTGAAATCAGTTGTTCTGAAGCACTGGGGTGTTCTCTTTATCAGCTGAAGGAGAAGGGTGATAACAAAAGGATGACAGTGGTAATCTTCCTCTGCGCTCAGGCTCCAAGCTGCAGCATGACCCTTCATGGCTCTGTGCACTACAGACTGAGAGATGATAAAAAAAACATCCTGCATCTGAGAAGAACATTCTTGTAAAATGTCAAGTTTGTCATAATCACCTTCACAAACAAGTGATAGCTGGTGAGAGAAACCCTCCTGGCACTGGGCATGGAGACCAGCATCTATGCCAGGACACTTCAAGGACTCTCACTTCTGCTCCACACAAGAAATCCCAAGCCTTTATTAAGATATTTGACTTTAAAATGGCCAAGGGATGTTGACAGTGAGCAGGAACTGACTCATAGTCAGCTAGAGATGCCCTGGGAAGAAAATAGTGTCTTTTTAATTTGCTGCATGCTCTCTCAGCTCTTGCAGTCTTGGACAGGTTTACAGGACAGTCTAAACTCTACAGTAAAACATTATACTTATTAAAATACTGCCCATTCAAAAATCACAAAAACATACAGGTATAGCACTGTGGAACTAATAACACACAGAAGACACATCTGTCCTTGCAGTCCCACCCCAATGGCCAAAGAAGCAGAGTTGAGCCTGAAGTCCCTAGGACTGATAGCATCCTGCATCCAAACTGGGTAACTTCAACATGCCTTGCCTTGTTATGCCAGAGCTAAAACTGTGTCCAAGTATTTGAACAAATCCAAGGGGTTTGTCTCCAGAAGGAAAGTCTTTTCTAGAATTCTTTCCCTTCACATTCTGAACCTTGGAAGGAAATGTACCAGCCTCCAGCTGGAAAGGACTTAATAATGCCCTAGCACTGGTGAAGAACAGACCATGTATTGCTGTCAGGTTGTCTGTGAATGTTGATGTTGGCTCTTTTCTGAGCATCTGAGTGCAGGAAGGTGATTGAGGCACTGCTCCACAGCTCTGCTAGGCAGGAGGCTGCAGGCAGTGAGCAAAGGCTGGGCTGCAGGAGCTGTGAAATTCCACTTCCAGAGGAGTCTGAGAAAAGCAGGTTTAAAAATAAGCAATCAAGCTGGTTTCCTTTCTTAATGACTCAGTGATTCACTCAGGATAACACATTTCAGCTTTGAAGGGCTCCACTCCTGGGAGTAGCTTTCTTTGGAATCCATTGTTTTGAATGGAAATGGGAAACTCACCTGAAACCAGTACTGGCAAGAGTCTATGCAATGTGTCTAACTTCTTTTCTTCCCCTTATTTTCCTTTTTTTCCTCTGTTCTCTAGCCACAAGGAGGGGGTTCCAATGTGCCCCTCTGTGACTCTACTTCCTTTTCACTAGGTACAAAATTCCCATCAAGAAGAAGAGGGCAAGACAATTTAGAATGGCTTTTCCATACATGCAAAAACAATGATCAGGAGAAAGCAAACCAGTAAGGAGAGATAATACCTTTACTGGAGCATCTAGTCCAGCTGGGACATGCAGACATGTTTTCAGGTGTGCAAGATCTTCTTCTGGGCTGAAGATTCAGCTCCAATGACAAACTGGACCCAACAAAGGAATAATGTGGGCATAAAGGCTTATTTAAAGTAGGTTTTGTTTCCACCTTTCTTTGTTCTCTTTGCAGTGCTCTGCCCACACAGCCCTACATCAGTCAGATTTCAGAGATGAAAAGGAGCTTGGGTTGCCTCTTTTTCCAGCTGTTAGAGATGATGTAAACCAGGATGTCACCACTCCCCACAGGTCTTGTCCTCTTTACCTCCTTAGACTGCTGGGGTTACAACGCAGGAGGCACAGGGATTGTGTGCCTTGATTATTATGATAAAGCAGATAGAAGGAGTAAATGATGAGCTAAACTCTGGTGGATGCTGAATCTGGTGGGCTGGATCTGATGTATCAAAATCCAGGGAGCCAACAGCCTTTAGGGCTGATTTCTGACAGGTGTCATGGTCTCACACCACTTCATATTCACTTTTTAAACCATCTCTCAAGTTTCTGCCCACAGGGATCTCACCCTGTGATAATGGAGGAAAAGCAGAGTTTTTGCAGAGGAACAATGATGCACTAAATAACCCCTGCCAATAGCAGGCAAGTTCACTGCCAGCTCCAGATGGGTTTTTTAATCAAGCAGAGCAATATTGATGGCCTCTGTTCAAGGTTTTCATTAATTGTCTTCCAACATGAACTCAGCAAAAGGTATGATAAATTCAAATTTTCACTAAACATAAGGCTGGGATGAAGATATATTTTGCCTGTGTATAGGCAGAAGGCAGCAAATAGGGTATCTTGACATTTAAGTCTTTCTTTGAAGATGTTTTCACTGACTTCTGTGGATCTTGAAATGCATAATTTAACATCTTGTGCTTTACCTTGTCTAAAAGAAGCTGCCAAGCCCTCACCTAAGGAGAGCTTAAACCCCACATATTTTAGGCAGTCTTCAACACTTCCAGAGGAGCTGTATTAAGTATTCAATGCACTCTACTCATTTCCATTATGTTCACTAAGCAGTTAGTATTATTAGGATGCTTCTATTTCTCATACTACAATATGTGCTATATGCAAGTTATCAGATCTTCAGCACTCGGAAATATCTGATCATTTTCAGCATCAGGAATTTGTTATTAAATTGGTATTTAAGAAGGATTATTAGCAGAATTGTGAACACAGCTCTAAGCTGGTGAAATATTTTCAAGCAATACAGAAAGCTCAGAATCTGTTAGAAGACCTTTTCCAACTTACCTGCCATCTCTAATAGGAAATATGCATTAAACATTGACCTACAGATGAAAAGGAGGAGATATTTTAGCTGACATTTATACCAGATGAGTTAACTCTACTCTGTTCTCTAACTGTGATGAAGATGACTGTTCTTAGTTATACGCTTTGTTCCATGGTCCTGATGGTTATCACTAATCCACTCTGTCCTTGGAGATTTTCTGGGCTTGGGTTGTGCTGCAGGTTTGGATGAACAAAAGCTAGCTCTTTTTTTTTTTTTTATATCCATTTATTTCTCTTTATGCTTATTTCCACTCAGGGGCCTTTTCATGCCCTCTCTCTGTTGCCTTCGACATTTTCAGCCTTCCAAGGAAAGAGTGAGGAAAACCCTTGTCTCTCAGCAACCATACTCCATTGCATGATTTCAAATCTATAACTGCTGGAGAGCTGAAGGGTTGGAGGGACCCTCCCCTGCAGAGGAGGTTTAGGTTAGATGATGCTTACTGCCTGGGGGGAGATGAAGGAGGATGAACCTGACAAAGCACTAGTGCAAATGCTGCCTTGTGCCAGCTCCTTGAGTTGAGAAAAGCTCATTCTGCAGTCCCTTTCCTGGAGAAAGTGCACACATTGATTGTTGGCTGATCACCCTGAGAGTGCCAATCTGAGACAGCACCAGGGAGGGTGAGGATGCAAAGAAGGTGAGGGTGGGCACTTCTGAGTCATGTGTGCAGACAGGAAGCCATCCTGACTTTAGATGTGTTGGAAGCCTGTCCTCAGGGCTCAGAGATAACCCCAACTGCAGGACAGAAGAGACCACATGCTGCAGGGCCTCCTGGGGCTGTGCAGGAGCTGTCATCTAGTGCTGCTGGTGACCCTCTCACACCAGTCTCCTGCAAACAAATGGGAGGAGGCTGATCTGATGCTTTGGAGATGCCTGGCACCACTGAGCATTCAACAGTTCACTGCCCAACTGTGTGTGGTTGTGTTGCCCTTTCCAGTGCTTGGATTCATCCTGAGCATCCCCCTTTACAAAACTCCTTGTGCTCTGGGCATCTAAGGCTATCTGTTCAGCAGCTCTGGGGCCTGGCTGCTTAACTACGTTAAGGGACAGTAATTTCCTGGTGAGACAACCAACAACCTCCCTCATTTCAAATTTTCTCTTTAATTTCATTTTCTGTTTAAATTAATGCTGTTTCCTCTGTGCCTGTCTCAAAGCAATCTCTCTCCCATAGAGGTCCTCTGGGAGGAGGCTGAAGGAAGCTCTGCATATTTGGGTGCCCTCAGACACCAGATCCCTCGGCAATGATGCCAGCAGGAGGATGCAAAGCTGATGGACATCTCCTTCCCTCTCCTTCTTGCTGGGCCTAAAGAGTCAAGGCATCAGGCACTTCACTTGAGGAGGGAGGTTTTGATATGGACCTCAGACATATTGACCACCAGAGTAGTACACACTGCTTCCCAGTGTGTCTGTCTCTCAGAGCATGACAACTCTGCTTTGCCTTTTTGGTTCTGCAAACTGTGGGTTTGGGAGCAGAAAGGCATCAGCCCTTCCCATGCAGCAGGGATTTGGTTCCCTTTCTGCAAGGACAAGCAGGTTTCTTGTCCTGAAACCAAGACAATCCTACAGGAACCTTTGGGCACATTTCCAAAAGGTTTCCTGGTGCCACCAGAGAGGTGGTGGGATGGATGGTTCCCACCTCATTTTAGTGTAAGCTGTTCTGTGGGTGGATGCCTCAAGGCGTGTGGCTGTACCCTCGCTCTCCTTTATTAAACAAACCAGTGCCACTTTTTATGGAGCACAGAGGAGATCCTGGCCTCAGACATCTTTCCTTTACTCCCTGACTATTTCCCTGTCATGGAAAATGTTCACCTCATTGTTAACCCATCTTTGTAAAGACACTTTGAGATGTTTGGCTACAACAAAAGTAGCTCCAGGCAGGTGTGGGGTGTTTTCATTAATCCCTGTAGGGTGCTGTAATTTTCATTATGTAGAAACCACTCAAACAACTCTTTGAGGATAAGAATGCAGTGCTAATAGGGCTTTCAAAGAAGGACAATTTATTGATATTGCTGGAAGTCTCAGAGGTCAGCTCTCCAGTGCACTCAATACTCCATAGCACAGCTAAAATTATTGAGTCTCCTGCAGGTAATTTCCATTTTAAGTTACTGGAGGAGCAAAATGAGGGAAAATTGAATGCACAGAGTAGTGGAAGAGCTACACAATGACATGGCATTTGCTTCAGATCTGTGAGCAGAAAAATAAACTTTCCAGCAAACTCTTCTAAGCACTACTTTGTGTTTAGGACTAACAGGCTTATATGGAATGAGTCATGGTGCTATATTCTGTTTTTAAGCACAGTGACGCATAAGCCTTTCTGAAGATATAGCACAGGACCTGCCTGAAGAAGCCATAGATTAGCAGGGTGGTCACATATGGCTTTCACAGCCTGCCTCCTTCCTTCAAGCATTGAGTAGTTTGGGGTGTCTCTGCCATGCTGAGGGGTGGGATATGACCTGTGCCCACGTGAGGGGCAATGCCAGCTTCTGTGGACATGAGTGGGAACCCTGAAGTGAAGGAAGTCTTCAAGCAGCTGAATTGAAAAGCATCAGGTTCCCTTCTTTTGAGATAATTTTTCAATTTACCACAAGTGTCACAGAGTGAAGCAGTCAGTTTTGGAAGTATGCATGGGCCAAGTTCCCAGAGGCCTGGGCAAGGCTCCCTCACATATGTCCCCTCCTGACTTGTCTACTTATTTGATCTCTTGTTAACCTTAATAAGACAAAGACCAGCTAAATCATCTTAGGATTTTTTTCAACCAATTAATCAAAACTGAAACCTGCAGTAAAAAGTTTTTGCAACAAAAATAATGAAAGTATGAGTTTGTAGATGCTGCAATATTGTGTTTGAACAACGTGCAGCCTTGATTTTCATTTTGAAACACTTTCATTCTTCAAGTCCATGTAATTTTTCACCTCAGTCTTCTCTGTGCGAAGATCTTTTCAAAAGGATTTCTTTTTAGTGAAAGTGATTTAACTCAGTTGTGCTGAGCTGACACCTGCTTTCAGTTTGACAAGCCAAATGTTTTCATTTGGACAAAAACTTGGAAAACATCAAGAGATGGAGAACAACTTCCTGGCTTTCCAAGGCAGGAATCACTTTGTCCATCAATTTCTTTCCCAGTAAGTGTGGTGTGAGTCATTGAGGTCCATCTCCCACAGTGGCTGGTGGCAAAAGACCAGGAGGAGACTGGAAGAATGGAAATGGATGTGGATTGATCAAATAAAAGGTAGGAAATTCCCAAATGCTTTTACATTTGCAGCAAGTACTCCTTGCTCCCCTGATGTGCTAACTTCACTGAGAAGCATTTAAAGATGCGATAAGGATTTTTTGGTTAGTAAGGAGTGATTACAGAGTCTCTGCAGAGCAAATGGAAAAAGATTGGTCTGGCCTTTCCATTGCAGTTGGTTCAGGTGCACACTCCCAGGAGCCCCATGTATTCACTGGCATAGAGAGAAGCTATGTGGTACTGTGCAGGGCCCTATGCATCAGTATTTTCTCCTCCACACACAAGCAGCAATGAATCACAAAGCATATTATTTCTTATCTAAGTTTCACCTCCAGGGAATTCAAATGAAATAGAGGCACAGAGGAAAGCCTGCTCACTGCTGTGGGAGTGTGTCAGTACCTTCACTGCAATTTGGAAAGATGAGCTCCCCCACTTTTAAATTGTTCCTGAGATCAGCCCATGCCCTGAGGCAGCGTATGCAGGAAATACCCCAAATTAAGATTTCTTTCCTTTCAATAGAGGCATAAAAAACCCTCTTTTGGGTTAATAGATGACCCATTGCTTCAAAGTGGAGAGCCCAATCAACCAACACGAGGCTCAGGGGAGATCTTCCTTTCACTTCTTTCCTGTTCAAGTACTCCTCTGTGAGGGTCAGGTCCTGCTTAAAATGTCCCAAAACAATGTCTATTCATAGAATTCATTAATTACACATAGAATCCCATTTGGCTTGACATTCAGTCCTGTCTCTATGCTGAAACTCATGGTAGCCTATCAAATACTCTACTATTGTCCAAAAACTGAACAGCAAAGGGATTCTGGGCTGCTCAGACAATTACTCAGACCTAACTGCAGTGATGGCATAGCAGCAAAATATAGCAGTTGTTCTCCTCTGGATGTTTTCTAACTCCTTTCCAGAAGAGCATGGATGCTGAGTGAGACTTGGTATTCAGCTCACAGGTGGCCAGAGAAGGTTTATGTGCAATAGATGTGAGTATGTCCCATAAACAAGGTGTGTGGTTTAGTCTAAGACTTAGCAAGGGACCTTGGAAAGAGAAAACAATTTTTTCACCTATTCAGGACTTGGACACATTCTGCAGTCAGTGGGATTTTGGAAATGCTCTCCTGGGCTTTCAGCTGGTTCTTACCTGCTTCATTATATCAAATCACCCAAAAAAGCCTCTGGTGGATTGAAATGGTGACAGTAAAGACTGAGTAGATGCTTTATGCTTACTCTAGCTGCTCATACATGAAAGTTTCTCCTAAGTAAATATTGGACAGCCATTACTTCCTTGTCATTTAATGACCTCATTTTCCCAATAGAATTTAATATTAGACTTCGAAAAAATAACAGGTGGAAAACATGCCCAAGAATCAACCCATTTTTGTTGTATCATTTCCATTTTTAACAGAATTGTCTCAAAACACTGCAGTGAACATCTGCCTCTCACAACCACTGTGAAGATTACCTACATTTCAAGCAATATCTTGAAGACAAATGGTATGTAGGAAGAGTAACTACCATTACTCTGTTACTAATAAGGTTATTTTAAACTCAAAGTAGGTCACTGAAGGAGTTTCAAAAAAAGGCCCTGCAAAACACAGTATTAAAACAATGTTAGCTAAGAACAAAGGACTAACAGTCTCCAATGAAAGAAGTAGACAAGAATTAGGCAATGTCTTCTAATGAGCACTGTGCAGCAGCTACCACAACTCAGGTGCAGCTCGTGGCTGTACCAGAGCCAACCCATGTAGTGAGCCTGGTCCTGTAGATGTTAAAGCCCTGCCCTGTGCTGTCTCCCCTCCCACTCCCTATTGCTCCTCCAAAATTCAACATATCTGAGCATATCCCAAAGGCCATGATGGATTTCATTGGCTTTTTGGGGGGAAGGGGGGGTGGAGACAAGGGGTTTAGTTGCATTTTGAAAGTTTTCTGTAGGATTAAGTCCTTAGTCACGGTGCTCCAAAGAGTGGGGCTTGGCAGTGCCAACAGAGCCTGGATTTCCTCCCTTTCCTGTGCACAGTGGTTTGGGCATCTGCTCAGCTTCTTCCCAAAGAAGCCACCACTTGTCCCTGAAGAGAGTGTAGGTGTCCCCATGGATTCAAAAGCACCAGCTCCTGGCCTCACCTGACCTGTATCATTACTTTTTTACATTAAAGACAAATGGGGATGAAGGATAAGTCAGATTGCTTTTGTCTAAAATCCAGTGTATTAAATGCACTAGCAACATAGTTAAACCACCCAGGATGCTCTGGTTTTTTGTCTACATGTCTTTCTTGAGTGGGGGAGACTTGGTCAGCAGTGGTGGGAGAGGAGCAGTGAGGAACAGCCTCCTCCATGTGAGCCGTGATGAAAACAATCGAGTGCCTAAAACCTCCTTAATGACAAAATAAGCTAGAAATGTACACATGGGGGAAAACATCCAACCAAACTAAACCCACTCTCCTACACTTTATTAGCTAAGTTCACAATGCAGTTGCAGCTACACTTACCCCCAAGCTTATACTGGGTTTTACATGAGATTGCACAGTATATGCTAATACACAAGTTATTTGGTCTGTAAACAAGACACAGTTAGCTTTGCTGATCAAATCTCTCTCCCCACCCAACAGGCTATGGCCCCTCTGGCTGTCACAAGATCTTTTCCCCTAATTCTCCATCCATAAAATCACATGGCATCTCACAGGCAACATGGGTTTAGCTTGTGCCTAAATGTAACTAGAGCAGCTGTGGGGGGAAGGCTGGTGCTGAATGAGCTGCTGGTGTAGCACAAAAATATCTGCAGACCAGGCTGGAGAGTAGCTGGTTGCAGTGTTTGATTGCAAACGTTTCCGAGGTTGGGAGGCTGAGCTGCTCTCTGGGGCTATCCATAATTAAGTCTACATTAAGGACCAAAAAGTCCTGTGCAGGCTCTGTCATCTGTTTTAATCAGACTGCAGGATATAATAAACCCCCTTGTTAGGAGTGCAACCTGAGGGGAGAGGGGACTCATATCTGACAAAAAGACAGAGTGCAGGCTAGTGCTAAGTGACTGATCCTCAACAGCCCCCTTGTGCCATTGAGCCTGCTGGCTTTTTTCCTCAGAAATGGTTATTTCTACAACATTTTTCTCCTGAAAAGCACTAAAGTGGACACCCACTCCTGGCTGCACCTGGAAAACTTACAGAAAGGAGTGCATGCCAGGGATCTGAGAGGACATTCCAGCTGGAAGCTGTATCCAGGCGTGATGATCAAATGCCAGAGATAAGGTTATCCTCCACAGATGCAGCTGATCCCACCTGAACCCATTTACACTTTTGGCTCCCATAGCTTTTCCCATGTTGAGTCTCCTGGTGCATTGATCGCCAAAATATCGTGGCAGGTTAGGAGTTATTTGTTTTATGATCAGCATTAAGGAATAAAGGCTAGACCAGATGATCTTTTGAGATGCTCTCCAACCTAGGCTGTTCTATGATTCTATGAAAAGAACTTACAAAAGCCTCGTAAAACCACAGAAGAAGAGGATAAATTTCTTGTTCATCTGTTCCTATTAGCCAGAAAGGAATGTGTATGTGTAACATAATTTTGTTTTTGTATGATATGATTTTAAACCTAATTGTCATTTTAAGATGCAGTAATTAAGAACAAGCCCACTACTGATTGGTGTGGCAATCATCCTGCATTAGATGTCATGAGGATGAAGTGAACATTAGGGAATATAACAACAAATTGGCCCTAAATTACATGAAGCTGCTAAAAATATAAAGCTTTAATTATTAGCTCATAACACCAAGTGAGAAAAGAAAAGGCTGCTCTAAGTGTGAGGTGCAACAGAAGCACATCTGCACTTTGTAATCCCATTTGTTAATTATGGTGGCACATGCTGATGAGGAGTAATTGATTGGAGACCCCTGGTCCAGCATGCAGAAAGGCAATTGCAGGCAGGGAGCTGCTGAAATGCAGAGTGGAGGACCTGGCAGAAGCAGGATAAGCTTTCCTCTGGGGCTGGTGCATTAGCAGAACAGGAGTGTGCAGCCCTCCACATGCAGTCAGTGTGCATGGGGTGCTTTGTCCTCACCTGCCTGGCTTTGGGGTGACAGAGGTGTGTATGCAATGAGGTAGGACCTTATTTTTCTGCAGTCCTCAACCATCCTTTTCCATGTGCATGCTGGTGTGTGTGCAGACAATTGGAGAGACTGTGGTGCTTGTCAGTAGAGTAGCACACCTGATTGTGCCCCTGCTCCTCACCCATGGTGTGGAGAGGACCCTGCTGTGAAGCACACCCTGGGCACCTTGTAGAGAGGCCTTCTGCAAGTACTTGAGATGGTTATTAGGCAGGATGCTGCTTAATATATACCTGGAATCTTTCACATTTGCATTTCACACTCCTCCATACACTCAGATGGACGTTTTCCCAATTAGCTTAAGTTCTGCTAGAGCTGGCAGAACCAGGACAGCAGAAAATATTATCCTGAATGTCAGGGATTTAAAATATAACCTTTTCAGAGCACGGTCAGACTCTGACCACAGCTGAGGCCTCTAAACGATACTTTAAAGGAGATAAATAATATAATAACAAATGTCAAGTTTGTCATAACTTGAAAATGCAATTTACCTTCTCAGCCAGAGGGAATATCAGCTGGTATGTTGTTCTTTGCCATTAATGTTCTGCCAGTTAATGTACTAGGTTTCTATAATTATCAACCCTTCTTTCATTATATCGGTGGTTGATTGAATATTTGGAGAGACACACTTTCACCTCAGCCCACATCTTGGCCCTTGATTTATCAAATCTCAGCAGCCAAGGTTCTGCCTGTTTAATAAAGATGGAACAACTCGAGGGAGCTCTGGAGATTGTTGCTGTTTGCAACAGAAAAAAAATAAATTGCTACAGCTTTGATCTGAGCACTTACCCTGTGCACAGCACACTCATTAATTAGAGCTAATGATGGGATGCTGCAGACAGATTTTAAGAAACTTCTTAATAAAGTTTGAGAGACAAGTCCTTGTGGTACCTGTGCACAGGGCTGAGCAAGCCTGTGAAACATTTTGCATGCTCCTCAGCACTACCAAATTATCTACCAGGTCCTGGCTCAGATGTGTGCTGGGATGAGAGAGGAGGGAGGCAGGAGCTGTACTGCAAGCAGGCCTGTGTGCTGCCTCCCACACTCCTCATCCCACCACAGCACTGCAGAGCTGCCTGCCTTTTCCTCTGAGCATCTGCTGGTCTCCAATGGGGCAGGAGCCTCCTCCCTGATAGACTTGAATGTGCAGGTCCAGGTCAGAGTGGTTTTATCTACAGGGGAGAAAAAGAAGGTACAAAGTTCCTTTATCTAAAGCCTCTAATGTCCTTCTTTTTCACAGTATGTTTTGTGCATGGGTTATAGAAAATAAAAAGCTGAAGGCAAGTCTTTTGCAGAAATATAGTGTCTAAATACAAACATGTTAAAAAATCTGAGCGTTTTTTCTGATGTACATGTGTTTTGAGATGGACATCATGGCCCTTCCCAAAATAGATGGTCCCTCCTCCTCCAATAGACTTTGAAACTACTTTAAAAAACTGTAATTTTTGAAACCCATTATCATTTGCAGATATGTTTGCATCTTCTCTAGTGTTGGCTTTTTCTTTGTCCTTAAAACTCCCTGCCCTGAAGACCTTTTATATTTCCAAGCTCAAGAAAATGATGTGAAACATGTTTAGACATGGTGCACTTGATTCTGCTTTGGGAAGATCAGCAAATCCACCTGTGTTTACCAGCTCCTGCTGAACTGAGGCCAGTGCTGGCAGCTGATGGGCTTTATCCACAGAGCGTCACGTGCACTTGTGTCTTTATCTTCAGCATTGCCAAGAAGTGCTGTCAGAATGGTGGCCTCAATTATCATAAGAGCTCATAAGAAAATTAACCGTACAGATAAAACCAGTGAACAAATTGATCCCAAGCAAAAAGGCAGGGAGGGGAGATGTCAACAGTCAATTAGGACAATATCCTGTTATCTGCAGGCTTGCAGCAGTGCAGCCACTGCTGTTTTCAAAGCATGGCAAGAAGAGGCAGGAAACCAGCAGAGCAACATTAAGGTGGTTCAGATATTAACTGCAGCATTAATAGTTATGTGAGTAGTGGAACTCAAAATACAAGATCAGATACTTTATTATGAAGACCATGGAGTAAATGTAAAGGCACTTCTGAATGCTAGGAGGCTTGATGATTCAGAAGAAGAAGTACCTAATAAAAAGACTTAATGCGTGAGTCTCATCCTTGGAAGGTAGAGCTCTGCTTCAGAATTTTTACAAGTGATTCAAAAGTTGCAACAGGAGTTGCTCTGGTAAAATAACTACATTTGCTGATAAAACGGTTTGCAAACTGCACATCCAAACAGAAATTAAGGCCAACTATTTCACAAAGCTAAGTGTGAGAATGAAGAGGTTTTCATCTGAATCCAGTGTGCTGCCAAAGCGTCTCTTGTTCACAAGTGCTATCTAGAAGATTAAAGAGAATGAAGTCTGCATGTTATAAGGCACAGCTATCCTTACATTTCTTCTGCAATTCAGATGATGTAAGATTTCCCATCTGCTCAGATTTGCCCTGCTGTGAGACTGGCTGGATTGCCTTGAAAAGACAGAGGCACGTGGTCCATCAGACATGCATCTTGTCTGGGAGACAGGCTGCCTGCTAGGCTCAGGGCAAGGACACAGAGCAGTGTTCCACAGCCTGGCCCTCGTGCCATGCTTCCCACCCTCACACACCCTCCTCCCTCGCTTTTCTCTTGCAGATAAAGAAATAAAATATGAATCAGATCGGAGAGAATCTGAATCACATGCAAAATGTGGTTCTGGAATAAAAATCCCCATTTTTCAGTAGTTATCATACTTAAAGCCCTATCCAAAGATTACTGTCAGTAAGGGCAGTGCTTGCATGGACTTCGGCAGCCTACAGCCTGGATGTTTCCTGCTGGAAACTGTCTGCTGTGTCTCCCTAGTTCTCTTGTGTCTCTGAGATAACAACCAATGCAGCCAGTTGGTCTGAGCAAGCGGTTTCAATGGGAAGCTGGGGACGACGGCTGGGAGCCATCTGGGTGCATGGATGTTAATAATGTCTCAGGGTGATTAAGGCAATGGTGATAAGCAGCCAGAATTGCTGCTTTTGGGGATCTGGTGGCTGCTGGTGGGGAGATGCAGACTGTGCAAACCCATGAGCATCCCCAGAGCAGCAGCCTCCTGCCCACGCCCTTCAGGGACCCAAATACTGTTTCCCAGGAAGATACAAACTTGAACAGAGCTGAGTCATGAAATTCAGCCTCTAGAATGCATGTAGTCTTCTCCTGCAGATTATGAGGCATCTGCTATATTCTGGTTTTCTGAAATGCTGCTAATATTGGCTACCTCAGCTTGCAAATGAGGGTGAGCCACCCATTAGCATGAGCCTCAGCTCCCAGGCTCTCAGATGAAATCGTCTCATTTTCACCTACAGCCTTATGAAGGGACTGCATAATCTCTCTGTAGGCATCACAGACCATCTCAGCTCTTTCACAGGTTATGGGAAAATGGTACACAGAGCAAGTCTGAGGAGAGGCCTGCATTTTAAACAACTGTGGTAACTGCAGGATTCTTAAAACGCTGTAAGTCTAATGGTGATTGTTTTAAAACTAATTCAACAGCACTGCTCAGCCACAAAATAGCAGCTATCCCTCCATTGTAATTTCTAGAAGTATGAAGGCTGAGACAAACTTCCTCCACCCTGGGAAGATAAGAAGGATTCAGTTTTATATGGTAAAATGTTACCTGGAATCAAACAGACTTATGACCTTGGTTGATGGTTCCCTGCTGCAGAGACATGCCTGGCACCCCAGGAATGCCAGGACTACTCTCCTCATCACTGTGGTTGTTCCCTCTCCGTTCAGCAGAGTACAAAGCTGATTAAAGCCCACAGTCACCAACATCCTTTTACAAGAAGCCTTCGCTTGCCCAGAGCATCCCCTGCCTGCTCTTACTGTGCTCCCACTTCTGCTGGTGCTCAGTTTCCCAGTTTTCAGCAGCATCTGATACCTCCCAGCAGCAGCAGCAACGTAACTGGTGGCTGTCTCCTGCAGCTCCTGCCACCCAGACCTGTCTGCTGGCTGCGGGAAGCGTATCGCTGGCAGTAGTCTGCCTCTAGCCAGCTGTGTGCAAAGAAGGGAGGGAGAGATGCAACTCAGTGTAGCTTTTCCCCCCCCCCCCCCCCCCCTTTTCTCTGCTTCTTCTGTGAGAAACACTACCCCTTCTCACCATCCTCTATTAATTTTGCAGAGCTGGGCTGTCTCCTCCGAGGACCTTGCAGGAGCAAGGAGGGGGAGCAGGAGCACTCTACATAGCTGTGCTGGCAGCATGTGTGCGTTTGTGTGTGTGCAGGGACAGAGGGCACAGCCTGGATCCTGCCTGATGCCAGACAGCTGCCAGCTTCATTCACATCTCTTCATAACTGCTTTCTGGTTAAACCAACAATTTTCATGAGCTAAATTCCTCCCCTGCACCCCTTAACACATCCTGGGCTCCAGAGGCTTCCTACACTGCTAAATCATTGCTAGAAAAAGAGCTCTTCACCTATTGCTATATTTGATCTGTCCTTCTCCAAAAGGCATTTCCTTGAGATGAACAGGAAACAAATAAGAGCAGGAACCTTCTAAGATGTTTGTTAAGTGTAAAATGCTGAGATGACTTAATAACACAATTATGTTCTTCTCTGCTCAGATATGATCCAAGATGCACCCATTGTATCAGCCTTTCCAAGACACAGCCAAGTCAGTGCTATTTCACACGTGAAGCTGTCACATCCACCTCACGTCAAACACAATCATCCAGTTAAGGGGGAACATTTCTCCTAGACAGGCGCCAAAGTCCCCTTAGGTCTGAAAATCAGTGCTCTGTGTTCCTGTGTTACATAAATTTCTGCCCTGATCTGCACCCTTGGTCACCAGCTTGTGCCCAAACATCACATGGGCTGGAGAAACATGTCGTGGTTGTCTCACATAGCACAAAGATGCCAGCAGCAATGGAGAAACTGCTTCTCTCCTTTTATTATCATCTATTTCTTATTTTTCCTTTCCAAGACACTTTCACTATCTCAGACACCCTCATCATTTTTTCAGAGTGCTTTTAATGCATCTTCCCAATTTTCTTTTCAGTTGTCTCTCACATGTCGCAGCTCATATGGCTCGGGCTCCTTCTAACGCCATGTCTGTCTATCCATTTGTCTCCCTAAATCCCTGCAGGTTTTAGGGCTGGTATTTCAGTATTTCTGAGTTGTCTTCTTTTTGTACTGTAACATTTCATAAGAAAACTCACTGGTGCTGAGAT
The DNA here is from genome assembly GCA_013396975.1 of Bucco capensis. Taxonomy (NCBI): domain Eukaryota; kingdom Metazoa; phylum Chordata; class Aves; order Piciformes; family Bucconidae; genus Bucco; species Bucco capensis. The sequence goes on from VWZO01007210.1 coordinate 2,039,655, forward strand.
CTGTCAAGAGAGAGACAGCAACAAGTTAAACAGCTTCATGTACTTGGGAGAGCGACGACAGCATATGAAAAAACAAGTGTTCAGAGGGCCTTGGGGCATGAAAAGCCAAAGAAGCATAGAAATCAGAGGTCAAAAGTGGAGTCCCTCCTTCTCTTGCCATGCGGGCTTTCGTAACTTTTTGCTCTGCAGTGTTGCAGATCCTGAACATGCCTGAATGTAGGATATTGGGTAAAAACTATTTCCCTGTGACATTACCCACTGATGCTTGTTAAACACCTGTCTACATCAATAAATACATGAAAATAAAAGAAACTAAAATTTCACAAATAATTTGTGCTCTGAGAGGAGTAAATAGGTTTCTTGGGTAACAATGTCCAAAGTATTTTGTTTTGACTGAAAGTTTGTAAGCACTGGTTAAGTAGATGACCTCTTCCAGATGAAGACATCTTCCCGATCAGGCCTTAGCAGTTCTTCTTTTCCCTCTCCTCCCCAGCTGCCCTCCTGCACTTCTTCAAACAAATTAAGCAAGGATTTCTCTGATGGCCCCTCCCTGGTATGTCATAGCTTGGCTTAGTCCCTTTGTCAATGTTGATTGCAGCAGCAGTTGCTTTCAGACTGAGGAAGGTAGTGACACCTCTTGCATAACCTTGATCTAATGAAGGATTATCATCTATTGGAGGGAAGAGAGTGGAAGAGAGCCAGAGAAGCCGTCTAAGCAAAAAGGGATTTAATTAGCTCTCCAAGCCTCTAAGCCAAGGACGAGCTTTCAAATCACATGCTACATGCTGTTACTCTGAATTATGCCAGACCCTGTTTCAGCCATGTAGCAGCAGAGGGCATAACTGCACCAAATCTGAATTTCCTAATCCTTCTTATTGCATTTTCTCTTTGGCAAGAAAAACAAAACAGACCAAACAAACCAACCAACCAACAAAAAAAACCCCTCCAAACATAAACAACCACTTTGCAAATGTAAGACAAAGAGACCCTCCTACCTCCCATCTTCAGACTTTCTACTTCCTGCTGCCAAATCAGTGTATTTTAAACCAGCACAGTCTCCTTATGGTCAAAGACTTTCCCCTTCATTTCGAATTTTGCTCTGCTTCAGAGAGAGAGAGATCAGATCAACCCTTCAGGAGTTCCCTGTTCTTCATTTCTCAGTAACAGCTCTGGAGAGGTCTTTTTAAATGGATTTTAGCCCATGTTTTGTGTGAAGCAGCCATGAGAAGTTGTTTGACAGCAACACTTTCCATGAAGACAGCAATCTCCTACAAGATGCTCAGAAGAAGTGGAGAACTGGTTTTCCCAGATACATAGACAGTACAAACCTCTGAAGGGCTGTGATGTGGAGCTGTTTCTGCATCCTCATCTTTGGCAGCAATCTGCCTTCTCTGAACAAAGAAGTGAACCTGCCCTGGATAAAGGAGTGTCTAGGAAATTTTGGCAGCTTTCCATGTACAAAGAGCTTTTTTTTTTTGGTTGGCTTTTGTTTTTTTGGATATTGTTTTTTCAGGCTTTATACTCTAAAACATAGAAAGCAAGACAAAGAGATGAGAAGTGTCAGGAGGTAGTTCTTGACAGGTGAGGGAGCAGGAGGAAACCCACATCAAAAAGGAATGGGAAATTGGTCATGCTGTTGCTATTTTTGTAAGCATAGTATTGATTAACCAACAGACTCAAGCAGTGCTTAAACTAGGAGTGTGCTCATGTTCCCATGACTTTTTAGTGATGTTTCATCAAAACAAATTACATCGCTGTATGAAACTGTCAAAGTCCTGAAAGCCTAGCCAAGCTGAAACAAGTTCTCTGGGCCCCAGTGCCCAGGCTGGGGGCAGTTGTGCAAACTACCAGTGCTTCTCACTTTGTTAAACCCAGCAAAACATTGCTATAAATAATTAGGAAATGTGCAGATATTTCAGTGGTATTTGGATAGAAAGTTGTGAAAATACTCCCCTGTTATTCTATGCTCAACTGCTGTTGAAATCAATGGGGCATTACTGTAGGAAACAGGGTACTTAAGAAATATCCAACAGTTATATTATGGCAAAGGTGCCTCAAAATACATATATTCAAATAATCAGCACAGGCACATCAAAAGAAGAGCCCCATGTTATGGTGACAATAAAACCCCTAACTGGCATCAGCCACGCTCTGCAATGGTTAGCATCACACCTTGCCCAGAACTTGGTGCAGGCAAGCACTGGCTTTAGTGACACTGACCATAATCAATATCTCCTTGAGAGTGATGCCAAGTCTTTCAAAGCCAAGCTGCACACCATACCAGGCACTTGGGAGCATGCTGTCTTGTGCTGCCACTTTTTGCCTTTACAGGACACCCAACAAAAGTATGTGTCCTTCTCATTGGCAAGGAAAGCCTTCTCCAGCTGTGTGAGAAGGAGGGCAGAGACTACCCTGAGAGCTGTACCCTACCACAGTGATTGGAGAAGCAGCCAAGCTTGGTGCTGTTCTCTTTTGCTTTCCAGTCTTGCTGTTGAGTGTTTCTGTCTGAAATTTCTTGAGCTTTCTAAGCCATAGTATCCAACAGACATTTTAGGAACATTCTGAAGGAGGAAAAATGTTTGCAGGCAATTAAGGGAGCCCATCAGGACTGGTAGAGTTGATGACAGAGGAGTGATGAGGCTCACAGAATTTTTGGAGATTTCTACATATATTTAATTAAGATAAGGATGATAATATAGCCTTTTCCATGAAACACTCCAGAAACCCTGTAAATTCCCCTTGATAGATGTTGCTTGGAAGTGGCTGAGTTTTGCTCTCATTAAAGACTCCCCCCCACAGGCTCCCCTTCAGTCTGGCTGTGCTGCCCCCCAAAGCATTGTAAGCCAAATAGAGGCCTGGAACCTATTCAATGACCAGGCACCCAATGGCCCTTCCCTGGAATAATGTGGTCAAGGGCAGTTACCTTTCGAAACATCTTAATTACCAGGTCAGCCTTGGAAATAGTACTAATCAAATCACTATGTATATAAAATGTCTAGAAAAATCCTTTGTCTCTGAAGCAATTTTCAAAGAGGAAATGGGAAAAAAATTAAGTCTTTCTTTCAAAGGAGGAGCCCTCTGCTAGCTCTCTAAAACCCAGAGAAAATCAAAATGACTGGAGATGAAATGAATATGGATGGCTGGGTGCTGTGTTGCACCGATAAGAGCCTCTCCAGATCTGCTGGCAGAGCCATCAGACTCCCTGCACCCCTCCTGCTCCCCGAGGCAGTACCCAGCTGATGAGAGCTGCCTGTACAGCAAGGATGAGGAGTGTGAGGAGGAAGGAGCCGAGCCAGCAGTACTATTGCAGGGGCTTTAGCTTTTGCAATCCCCCAGGCATTGCTCTTGTAGCTGGATGCAAACGTGCAGCAGTACTCAGCCCTTCTGTGGAGCACTTCCCCTCTCAGCCCCACAATTTGAAGTGAGGGGAGGCACAGAGGGACCCATAGAGCAAAGCAATGGTCTCAGCTGCAAATGCAATAGGTGTCTACAGGTCCTACAGCATCCCTGTCACCTGGGGATGGAGATGAACTATCTGGAAGAAGCACTCGCTCTGCCTCTTCAGCTGCAGCAATCTCATTGTCCCAGAAAGTTAATCAACCAAATATTGTTCTTTTGTACTTAATCTACAACTGCTTATTTTTGCCAGTTATCCTTACTTCCCGCTCCTCCTTGGCCCCCAGTGCTGGCAAACTGCCAGAACACTTCCCAAGGGACACACAGCCTCATGGCCAGCAAAGCTTCCAAGTCTCAGCATCACTCAGAGGCGTGCTTCTTGGGCAAAGTGCAGATGTAGGTGGTGACATGCCATGCTGTGCCATGTTGTGCCATGCTGCCTGTCACCACCTACATCACCTGCTGAGGCAAGGAGTCATGCTCTGAGCTGAGTAGGTCCCACAGACACTGTGCTGCTTGTGGCTGGGGCTGCTGGGTGAGGTGTTTGTGGGATTGCTTCAGTTAAGTACTGTACACAGCCTTGGCTTTGCTTAGCTAAAGCAGCCAAGCTCTCACAGACCTCTCTCATAACCCCTAGCACCCTAATACTCTCACTCAGGACCTCTTTGTTTAAGATGAGGGCTCACCAGTGCTTGGTTAGATGTGTGTTAGCATTAGAAGCAGCTTTCTGCTGCTACATCTTTGGAGCCCATTTCCCTGATCCATACTTCATGTGTCTCAGTCTGTTAGAAAAAGATACATGGAGAACAATAACTTCCAAATAATAAGCCCTTGACTTACAGCAGAAGTGCTTGTTAAGTGCATTACCTGGTGCTTTGATTCTACTATTACATCCCACATTTATTCCCCAGTGGTCAGATACTCTCTGTGGTGAAAATGCCTCTAGCTTTCTTTCCTTGCTAAACTTCACTAGTACACATTGTTTGCAAAGGCTACTGATACATATAACAGGCTGAAGCCTGGTCCACTCTTGGAGGATCACTCTAACCTCCTTACCATATCTTTAGCCTGATATTATGTTAGAAAGATGCTGATTTCTCAGCTTTATCCAACTCAAATCATTGCCCAGTTTTCACAAGTCTTTTTTTAAACTAATATAACCAATACTCTCCCCTGGGAAGCCATCAGCAAGCAATTTGCAGAAGTCCAAGTCTGTTAAACCTGCCACACTTCTCTTGGTTTACAAATCAGCTACTGTATTTGACTGATAGAGATGACAACCTCTTTAATGCCTCTTTTCCCCAGATCCTTGGAGACTTCGGCACAATTCACTGTTGAGTAGTTCCAGGTAATAAACTTTGGTGGAAGCAATTAGAAGTACTTGGCTGCAAGCAGCTGGGATCATGTAAGGGAGGAAAAAAATCTGTGTTTAGCCCATCCCTAGCAAGTTGTGGTCCCCTAGCCCAGCAGTGCTGTTGCCATCCTGCCTCCTTCCTCACATGGCTTGGTAATGAGCTACATTCTTGATATTCATCACACAAAGATGATTCTGTTGTTATAAAAAGAGCTCTGTGTTTAAGCTTATATTCAGAGTTGATGCAATTTAGCACCACTCCTTTGCTTGCCAGCAAACAGCATGTTTGCACAATATAAGAAGTTCCTTTACAGACAGTAAAGTAGTTAAGATAGCCCAGTTGGGTTGTGTGCTCCAAAAGCAATGCCAAGTAATGAGTGGGAAGTTTGAAGGCCTCACCCTTAACCAGACCGTGAATGCTGCACAGCATGGTAACTTGGGAGCATGGAAATGCTAAAATAGCATGCTAAATCAGTCCCAAAACCTCTACACTCTACCTGCACACAGACACCTCTCTAATTTCTTTGTTCCTTCAAGTGCTCAGATGGTTATTCTTCATTAACGTATCATATGACTTTCAAATTCTTGCCAGTTCAGCCAAGGAGATTCCAGATGAGAGCATATAACATAACATCCTGAAAGACTGAGGCAGGTAGACTGCTGGGTCAGGGTCTGGCCTGTTAAGGTGACAGTGCTTTTTATTGAGTGTGTTTGAGCCCCAGACTTGGCCACCAGCTCAGACAGAAGTACTGCCAAGTGCCATTGTAACTTCTCTGCAGCCTATTCATCTCCTTCAGCAGAAAACAAAGGATCAAGAGAACTCATACTGCTTTTGAGTTAAGAAAATTATCCCTCAAACTTCTGATACTTGTGAGTTAGTAGTGGAATGGCAGGAAAGCATCCCAAAGGGGGTCATGTCAAACCTTGATTCAAGGTGAGAAAACTGTGGCTTTGTTGGGAATAACAAGGGCAGAGGTGGAGCCCCATTCCCTGAGTGCATGGATTTCCTAGGACACCTCAGCACAGTTGTGCGAGGCCTAGGGTTGGATGCTTTCCTCATCCACCCTTGACAATCACAGCTTTATTTACATTAGTTCTAGGAAGGCCATAAAACTGGATGGCTTGTGGTCAGCTCAGCTGGTATCTCACGACTCCGCAGTTATTTAATGCACTATGAAGGAAACAGAGCACAACAGCTACTTTCAGCAGCAGACCCCATATTTACAAGCTATGACTTTCTGATACCTTGCCCCATCCTGGTTTTGCTGGGACTGAATCCTAGGGCAGCCATGGGCTGCAGGCCATTAGCAGTGTGAAGTCAGCCAGGACAGCTGACCTGAGTTGTCTTCAGATGTATCCCATACCAGAAGCATCATGGTCAGGTATAAAGCTTCCTGTTTGGGACTTCCTGTTCTGGTTCCTGCTCTTGAGGATGGCTTTCCATTGTGACTGCTGTTCATTTACTGGGCTAAGTATAACTTTTTATTGGCATTGGTTTGACTGTTTCATTGAATTCCTTTTCATTTCAACCTATGCATCTCCTTTCCTTTTCATGATTCCCCTTCTCTGCTGGGGAGTGATCACTGGGTGATAGAGCAACTTCTGTAGTTTAGCCCCAGATACAGGCTAAATGCAGACAGCCCCTCACTATGTATCTCACCTTAACACCTCTTCAAGAGTCCCTCTCCTATTTTCCTATGTCCTTTTTCAACAGCAGGGCTCCAAACTGGACATTTTACAGTAGGTGCATTGAGGGGAGGGGGTAAACTTCCCTTGATCTGCTGGCAGGACTTTCATAGAAGATTTTAGACATTTTTGGCAAGCAAAGTAAGGAAAACAAATTTCCCTGGCTTCATTGAGAAAGTCAGTTTCATGAATGCACATTTTGTGAGGCTGTTTGACCTGTCCAAAAGAGCTGGATGCTCCATACTAGCCATTTGTATCAGAAATAGTGTGGTCAGCAGGACTAAGGCAGTGATNTACCTTGCCCCATCCTGGTTTTGCTGGGACTGAATGCTAGGGCAGCCATGGGCTGCAGGCCATTAGCAGTGTGGAGTCAGCCAGGACAGCTGACCTGAGTTGTCTTCAGATGTATCCCATACCAGAAGCATCATGGTCAGGTATAAAGCTTCCTGTTTGGGACTTCCTGTTCTGGTTCCTGCTCTTGAGGATGGCTTTCCATTGTGACTGCTGTTCATTTACTGGGCTAAGTATAACTTTTTATTGGCATTGGTTTGACTGTTTCATTGAATTCCTTTTCATTTCAACCTGTGGATCTCCTTTCCTTTTCATGATTCCCCTTCTCTGCTGGGGAGTGATCACTGGGTGATAGAGCAACTTCTGTAGTTTAGCCCCAGATACAGGCTAAATGCAGACAGCCCCTCACTATGTATCTCACCTTAACACCTCTTCAAGAGTCCCTCTCCTATTTTCCTATGTCCTTTTTCAACAGCAGGGCTCCAAACTGGACATTTTACAGTAGGTGCATTGAGGGGAGGGGGTAAACTTCCCTTGATCTGCTGGCAGGACTTTCATAGAAGATTTTAGACATTCTTGGCAAGTAAAGTAAGGAAAACAAATTTCCCTGGCTTCATTGAGAAAGTCAGTTTCATGAATGCACATTTTGTGAGGCTGTTTGACCTGTCCAAAAGAGCTGGATGCTCCATACTAGCCGTTTGTATCAGAGATAGTGTGGTCAGCAGGACTAAGGCAGTGATTGTCTTCCTGTACTGGGCACTGGTGAGGTGACACCTCAAGTACTGTGTTCAGTTTTGGGCCCTCTACTACAAGGAAGACATTGAGGTGCTGGAGCATGTCCAAAGAAGGGCAATGAAGCTGGTGAAGAGTCTAGAGCACAAGTCTTACAAGAAGCAGCTGAGGGAACTGGGGTTGTTTAGTCTGGAGAAAACGAGGCTCAGAGGAGACCTTCTCACTCTCTGTAACTATCTGAAAGGAGGTTGTAGTGAGGTGGGAGTTGGTATTGCCTTCCAAGTAACAAGGAATAAGACAAGAGGAAATAGCTTGAAGTTGTGCCAGGGGAGGTTTAGGTTGGATGTCATGATAAGTGTCTTCCCTCGAACGGTTGTCAAGCCCTGGAACAGGCTGCCCGGGGGAAGTGATGGAGTCATCATCCCTGGAGATGTGCATGGACATGGTTTAGTGGTGGACTTGGCTGTGCAAGGTTAACAGTTGGGCTTGACAATCTTTTCTGACGTAAACATTCTCTGAGTTGTCCTTAAATGCAGGATTGGTACCACTGTTGCGTGTTTTTTTCCCCTTGGGCAAAGAAGGAAGTCTTGGAGAGCAATTTTATGTGCAACCATAAATTAGTGCAGGAGGAGGTAAAGCAAGCACAGTGAGATTTGGGAAGGGTTGATGGACTCCCAGTTCAGAGATAGGTTCCCCGGAAGGGAGGGAGGGAGGGTGAGTTCTGGCCCCAGCCCTGCCGCCCCTGCTCCCGGCATGGGAAGGCAGGGAGAAGCTCTCCCAAAAGGAGACATTCGGCCCCATCAAGTGGCAGCTCAGCAGACTGCAGCAAAACGCACCCAAATTAACTGTGCTGGAGGATTAAATAGTTATGGAGTTCATCTTCCTATTGCCCTGCCACAACAGGAGTTACCAATGTTATGTTCTTTTGGTAGTGGTTACTTTTAGCTGTGGTTACACTTGCTGAAAGGGAAGCTTAGGAACAGTCACTTTTTTTGCAATAATAAATTCAGTTAATTTAACAAGTCCTAATTTAGTTTTATTTCTAGTACTGCTATTTATAATAGGTGTTCTTCACTGAAAGTGTTGTCAAGTTTGTAAGGTTCTAGTATAATATATGTGCAATTATTTAGTGTAATGCTTACAAATGCAGCTGACAGCATGTCTGTGCCTCGCATAAAAGTGTACAACTATCAAATGTGCTGCATAAGTGGGTTATAAATGGTACAGTTCTGGTGAAAGGCAATGTGGCTGGTTTTAGCTCCAGCCAAGGCTGCAAGCCACCCCGTTCCCTGAGTCTTTTCCCAACACAACCCTGACAGGGGCACAAGTGCAACCTTGAAAATAGTTTCCTACTGTTGGAAGCTTAGTGCAAAATGAATTTTGTATGGTTAGATGTATTACCCATCACATGAAATACAGGCTTAGAAACCTCAAGTTCATATATCAGCACTTGAACATTGCCACAGCAGTAGCTGGATATGAAATGATGCTCTTACTGGTATCGAAGTGTTAGGGTTATGAATCCTAGGGCTGGTAATGAATCAACAAGTAGTTGAGATCCTTGATGTCTTGCTTTCTAGTGTTGCCCATATTTGTAGGAAAAAGCAGAGAACAGGCTTTGCTGTTAGAAAGTTCCTGCATCTTGGCTCCATTTCAGGTACGCTCCTGAAATCTTCATAGGACAGAAAACCATGAGAAATCTCCTGTACAAGAGTCTCAGATTGAGTTTTCAGCAGCCCTTGCTGTGGCTCTTGAGTCATTCCCTTCTCCACTTGCTGATCTGTCAACAATGAAATGGCTCCTTAGCATCATAATGGAGCTGCTTTCCCAGCTGGGCAGGCCCTATCTTGAGAGTCCCAGTTTAAACTCAACCAGCCTGAGACTATTTGTCATTAGTCAATATATACTCAATCTTCCCATCAGTTAGGTACTTTCTTACTCAAGTACCTGTGAAGAGCTTTGAAAGCAATTCTGTGATTGAATCTGTCAACAGAAGGTGAAGACAGAAAAATTATGTTCATTTAAGAAAATACTAATCTAAACCCTAATTTTTCTCTGCAAATGAATACAGACATCTACAAGAAAGATCAGCTGATTTTAAATCTACCTCAGTATGAAGTATCCTACATGAAAAAACCTCCATCTCTGCTACTAAAACAAACAAAAAAATCTCACTTTTGTTGAATATTGTGACAGTCTTGCTGCTTTTGGATTCAGAGCACAACTTTTCTGACAGATCAGACATGGAAAGTCACCATGCCAGCCACCCAGCTAGAAGGACTCTTCCCATTGCCTTGGCTCCAGCAACATGTGCTGGCCAGCTCAGATTTAACAGAGGGCAGAGAGACTAGACCTGAAAGTGATGCAGGCTCCAGCAACTGCCATTGAAATTGAATATAATTCCAATAATCTGCTAAAAGGTCACTGAATGGTGAGTAATTCAGCACGCAGCTGATAGCAGGATGATAGCATTCCTGGCACACGGCCCACATGCTCTCACAGATAACTTGCTAAGTGAGTGAGGCCATTTTCCCTGAAAGACAAAGCTTGGGTTAGAAACAGAGCCCTCTCACTGGGAGCTAGGATTTTTGGTTTCATTTTGTGTTAGAGGATTTCTAATGCCCCTCAGGCACCCAGCTGGATCCTGGAAAGAGGAAATGAGTGGATGCATATGCCTAACTGCTGTGCCAGTGAGTTACCATGCATCTGAAATAGCAGCCAAAAAACAATAGCATTGCTGGGGAAAGCACTTTTCTGGAGGGAGAAAGCAGTGCTCTTGTTTCTGGGTCCATTTGGGCAAAGAGGGAAAGTGCTTAGAGGATCCTATGCCTGGATGCCTGCCCTCTGTGCTGCCACAGCTGGCAGGTCTACAATGTGCCCCTAGCTTCTGCTGTGCCAGATCATAGCTCCAGCAGGAGCCTGAGATGCTCATGACATACCCACACAGCCAAGATCTCCAGGTGATGTGAGCTGTCCCTTAGTGTCCTTGCTGCTGGAGAGCATGATGCTAGTACCAGCACTACCTGGGCAGCAGATATGGCCTCTTGCAGCACCTGGGGTGATATATCTTCCAGCAGAGGGGGAAGGGATTGCTCTCCAGCCCAGCTGCATCTGACTGCCATGTGTAAGGCATTTGGGGTCAGATTCTCAGCCATCATCAAGCACCTTCCTTCCTGAGGTCAGTTTTTGAACAAGGACCAAGTTCAGGCTCATAAAATAGCTGAGTTTTGTGTTCAGGCAGGAGGAAAAAAATGCAATTGCTGCTTTGCTCTAACAAACTCGCTTTTCTTTACATTCCCAAGGATCTCAGACAAAACCTCTGATCTACTGTAATAAATAGAGCATGAAAATCAGGTTTGGGCTTCAATTTTATCCATGACGTTAGCTCTGCCTTCCCTTTTTTTTTCTCTCCTGCAGGGTGAAGTCCTAATGAAAAAGACAAAAGTCAATGCTAATAATCTGGATATTTTCTCTTCCTTTCTTTCAAACCTGAGTAAGGTGTTTTTCAGCAAGAACTGATTTGCAATTCAGAGCTCTCCCACAAGCCCTCACTGCACTGCTGGCTAAGTCATTGGCATCTCCTAACCACAGAATCTTTCCAATCCTTAGCATCAGCAAGGGTCTGCCTAACTCCCCACTTCTCACCTCCTCTTCCAAAGAAATGGGGGGGGGGGGGGGGGTGAAATAAAATAAATCCATTGATCAACTTGTTTCATACCAAGAAGCTCCATTTTCTTAAAATGGAAAAGTTGCACAGGAATTTTTCACTTCTGCTAGTTTTCCCAAAGTTTCTAAGGTCTGGGAGAGCACTGACATTAGAGGGCCAAGGTTTGGGTTGCTCACTGAGGACACTTCTCCTTTCCCTTTCATATCATCATCAGGCAAGGCTTTTTATAGTTTTCTATCCAGGTTGATGTCCACCCTAAGCATCTGAGGTGGGAGGCAGTTTGCCAGAAAGTTCCTGGCTTCAGGATGTGCTAGGAGCATCCCTGAATGTACTCAGTTGCTCAGAAGCAAATTTGAGATAAAGTCATAGTCAGTCCTGTCTAAAGCTGTAAAAAGCCTGATGGATTCATCTCCTTGTGTGTTTTGCTGTACTTGCTCATCAAAAGCAAAGCATGGCAGAGAGGTGTCTCGCTCTTGAAAGGGACTGGCAGTGAGTGTGGGTGGAAATGCAGTCATGGCTCTGATCAGGTTATCAATCATCCCTCTGTGACGTGGCCATTGGTGCCACTCATGTCACTGCTTGACTGAGCATCCTGCCATTGCCAGAAAACCACATGGCCCAAGCAGCTGCTGAGCAGTCAGCCAAGCAAACCCCAGGGATGATGAGGGGAGAGTCAAAGCCTTCAACCACTCTTCCTGACTAAGAGAAGAATTGAATTTAAATCTGATGAAAGTGTTGGTTATAACACCCCCAGTTTAACTGACCAGGGGTTTGGTTTGGATGGCTGCTGAGCTCAATGCCAGTGGAAACTGCCCTGAGCTCTGCTGAAGTAGAGAAGGATGGTTTCCTGAAGCACAAAGTACTGTGGGACTGTCTGTGCAAACCCAGGTAAGCTTCTGGCTTTGCAAAGTGATATTTTATTTTTTTTTAATAGAATAGAGCCATCTTTTAACTCAGGAGATGAGGTTTAATGACATTACTTAAGTAATATTGCATGGTAGTGAATGAATAGTGCCTGGGTAGTGAAATGCTCCCTGGCTTGGCAAAAGTCCCCCTTTGATGCTCTTCTAGAGAACGAAAAACTACTTTCCAGAAATTCATAAGCAGTAGTTCCTTTGTATCACAAAAAGTCTCTCATGATTCCAGTAACATTTTCCAGAAGATCATTTTGGGAACAAGTTGCAGGATCAAGGCCTCTGTGTGACTGCATGATCCATTTGCTAGCTACAGTCCTATTAGTGCTTTTGGTAGAAAACCTTGCCTGTTGCTACTGCTACAGATCTTTTGAAAGGCTTTGAGGTCCAGTGATGGCAAACAGTGTATAAGATCAAGATGTTATTGCAATTAGTCAGAGTTGTTAAGCATATCCTGGCAGGTAATGAGTACATGACATATGTCTGTACAATAATTTAGCAGCTTAAAAGCATTGGAAAAGTTTGTGTGTACTAAATGCCTTTGTTTTTAAAGAAGGGAATGAGGCCACAGCTGCTTTTCATAGCAGAGCCATGTGAGGATGAGGTTGAGAGGTGCTGAGGCTGTGGGAAAGGACAGACCTATCCTAGCATCCCTCTTCATCCCTTTACATTCAGGCCATCTAAGCAAAGGCTGTCCTAAGGCAAGATTTTGTCTGGGAGGTAGCCTTTAGGTGATGAAACTGAGCACCATGGGAGGGTGGCAGAGAAGCCATGTCCTGAACATGCCCACGTAACCATGGCCAGCCACTACAACAAGCTAGGTCTTCACACAGGCTCCTAAAAGTCTCAGGACTGAACTGCCACGTGATGTGCCCTCAGCTCTTGCTGCCAGTACAGAAGTCCCTGCTGGCTTCTCCTGTATGGCATGGTGCTTCTCCTGTCAGCAGCAGGAAACCCTCCATCCTTTAGCTCTTCTGTCTGGGCTGATCCAAACGCTAAACGTACAGCTTGAGTGTGAATCAACATCATGATTCATCCTTCCTGCAATGTATCCTTTCACTGTGATTAAACAGCTATTCTGTAAGACATGAACTTCACTTAAGACTACATGGTTTATTTGGGTTTGGGAATACAGATGCGGTCCTGTTCAAACTGTCATGCCCGGGAGCCAATGACAGAATATAAAAATAGCTTATGCTGTCAGCATGGCTTTTTCTTATTTGTATTCTGAGTATCATCACTTTGGCAGGCACAGGAAGCTCTTCTTGTTTGCATTTTATTTTGCCTGCAGAAAATTTACAGTTCAAATGACTTCTCTATGCTTCATCAGACTAATCGGATGACAAATTGCTTGAGCTACAGAGAAGAGACCTCAGACAACAGAAAATTGTAATGGAAGAAAGAAATTAAATGTCTGCTTTTGGTAAGGAGTAAAGATTTTTGCTTCATAGCAATCTCAGTTTTTATTTTTTCCTTCTGTGTTAGTGCAAAGCTTTGTGAAATGGAAATCAGATTATTTAATCTGATTACAAGGATCTACAGGCTTGACATCATCATTTTCCTCAGTGACACAAAGCCTCACAAATGCCTCCCTTCCTTAACCGGAAGAAACAGCTATGTACTCTGTTTGTGCTGTGCTTCCTACTTCTACTGAAGCCTGATAAAGCATCCAGAGAGAGGCTTATTTTGTCCTCATCTTATTTATTGCTTTTGATGGCTTGCTGCTACCCTGAAAGAGCAGTTTAACAAATACCCAAAGATTTGTCCCTTTTTCAGAAGGGAATGGGGAGGTGGGATGGGTTTTCTCTTCTGTGTCACGCTGCCTGACCTTGCCTGGAGTGACACAGAGCAAAGGCAATGGATACATTGCCCTAGTTTTCAATAAGAGCCTTAACACAGACTAAATGTCAGGTTTTGAGCTCTGAACTGCCCTTGAAAAGAAGTTTGTTCTTAAATTTCTAGGAAGTATTAATTTCTGTGCAAGGACTCTGTTTTGGGCTGGCATTTGTTTCACAGGCAGAACTGTGGCACCATCTTCTGGATGACTCTTTAGACAATAAAAAATAACCCACCTAAAGAGAAGAGGTTTCTTTATCATCCCTAACAATGAGAACAGCTTGAATATTCATTGACTGTGCATTCCTGATTACAGCAGGCTTTAAATCAGCTAATTATGCCATCCATTTTGGGAACACTAAGAGCTAGTCGAGCTCTTTGATTGCTGAATGTTCTTGTGAGGGAATACAGATTTTGCTTCTGAAAGGATATTTCTACCCACGGAGAGGTAACAACAAGTGCCCCATGTATTAAACACAGGGGCCTAACTCTCCCTGGTGTGGGGTTATGAGCTCAGGCTGTAATGAAATGGGTGAATTATTCTGCCACAGACTGTTACTCATGATATGTTTGCATTTTGTAAGAGGAAAATTGAAGGAAGAGGTGCAAAAGGAGCCTTGAAAAGCAGCCAAGGATTGCCTGTAAATGTAATAACGCACAGCCCAAGATACCTGCTACAGCCTAAGGAATTAGAAAAGTTTACAGATTTCTTATACTCACAGCTTTCCTGAACACAGCTTTATACTAGTAATTACAATTAAATCCCTAAGGAATCCAGCTACCTAAGTAGGTAGCTTTTTGGCACTAGGGAGTTTTAGGAAGAGGATGCAGATGCACAGCAGCTCTACTGCCCCTTGGTTACCAGTTCTGTGCATCTTCCCAGTGCAAGTGATTTTCAGACAGCATTTTTTTACTCGAGCACTTGTGTTATTTTCAGGTGTTTTATTTGGTGGTGATCACTGAAAACTCTGTTACAAGTGAGATTACTGCTTAGATTCCAATTACAGACTATGGATTATCCAAGATAATTTTTTTTCTTTATTTCTTATGACACACTGGCATCATCTCTGATTCTTCGTGACTAAAACAAAAAGCTCTTTGGATTGTGTTTTGGCTAAAGATATTGGACTCCAGGCCACAGAGGAAGATGAAGTGGATAGACTGCAGTGTTTCCTGCTTCTGCCTCCTCCAGGACCACAGCCCAGAGCCCTAGCTGCACCCCTTTGGAAACCCATTACACCAGGTACTATATAAATCTTGAATGAAAGGCAAACCCAAATACCCAAATCATACTTGGGGCTGACACTCAATAAATTCTCTTCAGCCTCAGACAGCATGAGGTGAGAGGCAGAGCTCTCTGCCCCAGGTGAGCATAGATGCTGCTTTGCAATTGCAAAGGTTTCAGGGTACGTTCACTTGCATTGTTGGTCCTCATTCTTAAGTCCAGAATACAAAGGTGTCAGCTCATCTATAGGATCCTTTTTCCCTCTGTGCTCGAGACCATGCTCTATGCATTGGGAAGCACAAACAACAAAGATAGTTGCCATCCAAATGAAGCCAGAGCGCCTTAACTGCATGTGTCATATTGTGCTCTGCCTCTTGATAGCTCTTGTGCTATATATGATCACTATAATCATGCCAGTTATCTTGGGTGAGTGATAATTGGGCTGTTCTTCATAGTTCTATATGATGACATACAAAATCATTCTGAGGGAGCACCACGACTGGCATGACCTGATATTTATGCTGTGTGACTGAGCGGCTCATTCACGTATGGATACTTGCTCCGGTCCCAGAAGCAGGAGCATATTATCACATCAGATGAGATCTCTGGGGATCATACTGTTGTATTTGTAAGCACAAGAGACAACTTAGGTTGTCTCGTTCAGTGACAGCTTGAAGTATCTTGTTTGGAATAATGCAGAGGATCAGAGACCTGACCCTGTTCCCAGGAAGTTCATGGGACTCCTATTGCCACCAGTAACAGTTTCCAGGCTCACTCTCTCACTCTTGCATCATGCAATGCTTCATCCTTACCCAAATCAGCAGCTACAACTGCCCAGCTCACCCTGGTACAATAAGCAGGACAGAGCCATCCAGCAGCAACTGCACAGCCCTGCTCCTGCTGCAGGAATTGGCTCCTGGAACTGCTCTGAGGTCCCCATGGGTCACTGCCTGCCACTTACCCTGCACCACTGTTAATCCTATCAGCAGCAGTTCCTTCACTCAGGTGTCCAGTAATTGAAAGCACTGGGAATTTTGACTTACATGCTGGGTCATAGAAAAATATTATGGCTAGGCATTAAACTGCTGCTGTGAAATATGACACATGCCAGAGGAGAATATCAGGTATTCCTGCTCCATTCCCTCTGAGGTTATACATGGTCAAGGTAAGCAGAGATTGGAGGAACATGGGCAAAAGTTACCTTTCTCAGCTGGTGCAATAGGTATGAACTTTCAGGGGAAAAACATTGCTTAGGTCTCTGTTCTCTCTCCTCAAAATTAAACTCTAACTATATAGTGGACAGACCTTTCCTCCATTTTTCTTTATTCAAAATTAAACTCAAGCTATATGATGGAGCACAGATGTCTGCTCCATTTCTCTCTCCTCTAAATTAAAGTCTACCTGCACAAAAGAGCTCTAAAGTGAGTTGTTCATTCCATAGCTATAAAATGTATTAGGGAAAGCATGTGCACAGTGTGATTAGAGAGCCTGTGCAACAAAAAAATCATGTGTACTTTAGCCACTTCTTATCCATGGTGTTATTTTGATGTCTTTCCGTATCTAAAACTAAAGAAAAAGGGAAGTTCATTTGACATACAAGTGCTTTCTTCTTCAAAGCCTCCAAAGAATAGAGGTCCAGATGCTATGCTGTTGATTAGAGCAGGACCAAGAGCCTGCAAATGACATGCAAATATATTTGCAGTCTCTAAATCTTGGTGATATCTCATCATGTTTAGATCACCTTCTCTCTTTTGCTTTTCTCACAATAATGTGCATGACAAGATCTGACTGAGCAGATGTTTGGGAAGAAGCTTTTATCTGTGCAAATTCAAGGGCTCCTTCATGAGCCCAGGACCTCAGGGTGGTTTGCTGCCATTAGAGGGTGTGTTCTATAGGAGAAAATAGTTCTGTGAGTGGCTAGGCTATGGCCAGAACCAGAGCTAGGGATGGTAGATGAAATGCAATGATTGTGTTTGGCTGAGAGACCAAAAGGGGCTGTTCTGCACACTCTGGTGCCAACAGATCTCATGATTTAATACCAAGCCTCACAATGCTTAGGGATTTTCCTAGAATTGTGGTGGCTTGAGGAACAATTTCAGGCTTTTGTTTGATGAAAAGAAAGATTTCACCCCTCAATACTGTAAAACAAAAATGTTGATGCCTGTGTATCCTAAGTCTGACTGTGAAGAATTCTAACTTTATTTTAGCAAAATGTGTTTAAAGGTGCCAGGCCTGTGGTTATGAACAACAAAACTGAATTTCTGAACAAAAGGTAGACAAAAAAGAAATTATATCAAGCTCTCCTGGATCCTCACGCTGAAGCTAAGAGTGAGAGCCCACTAAAAGCTGAGAAAGGTGCAGACAGGCATACCCACACCGTGCAGGAGCCAGCAGTGCCTGCAGAAAGTGACATCTGGTCTGGGATAATCTGCCTGCCTGTACAGTGGCTTTGTGCAAGGGAAACACTGCTGATCTCGGAGGACTTGTTCCAGATTTAGCTCTGTGCAGGATCAGAATGAAACTGGCTGCAGCTGCTCTGAGCTGCCAGCCCCGAAGCACCCAGCGGGTGCTCTGGGTCAGCAGAACCATGGGAGAGCCTAGCAGGCTCCAGGTACCATGGGAGCAGAGTGGCTAGGTAAGTGCCTTACATCGGGTTGGAATGGATGTGGCCTGGAAAGGACTTCCTGTTGGTTAAATGAACCATCCATCCCCAGGCAGAAATTTGGCTTGCCCCAACTTTTTGACGCACATCCCAGCTCTGCAGCAGCAAATCCCCCCCGGGGAGGGTGGTGAGTTCAGTGCTTGGTGCCAGGGCTCGATCTCAAACCAGTGGTTTGAAAATCATCCTCTCTGGAGCTCACATCGCTGATTTAAAGTGTTTGAGTGACACGACAGCTTTCCTCCCCCTATCCTTTCATCAGTATCTGGATGCTAGTCTTTTTAGTTGCTCTTTGCCTTCTCAAACCCATCAAGAATTTCAAAATCAGAGGTGGAACAAGCCCTGCCTCTGCCCTGCTGGGTCTGGCCATGCAGCAGAGAAGTGGAGATGATAACCAGTCTGTGTTGCCAGGCGTGTAAAGGCAGTGTGATGGCAACAGAGGGGAAATTCAACTAAAAATAGCCTCTCTGACAAATAGCACAATTAAAAACAAAAAAAGAGAAAGAAATTAATATTTATAAAATATTCAGACTTCCCTGATTTTCACTTTGAACATTACATTTTTTTTTGCAACCTCACATTAACATGTAAATATGCATATTATCAATCTATTATTTTCAGAAATTATTGTATCACCACAGAATACAAGTAGATTTTCCTTTTTGATGCATTTTAGGTAAGGGTTCTGATTCTTACTCATGCTTCATTCTTTGTGCTGTGCTAGCAAATTCCTCTTAATTTTAGGCCCTTTTTGTTTTATCAAAAAGGTATGAAAAGGCTTTTGTACAAAGAAGGATTGGGAATGAACTTTATTCATTCACAAATATTGATTCGTGTAATGGAACCATGCTTCATTGAAGTTACTAAAGACAGGAAATAATGATTAAATACTTGAGAAGTGACACATTAAAATACAAAACTGATGATCTTTAACATGTATTGCTGAAATATTTATCATTTATCAATAGTCCTCAGTTTACGTTTTTCCCCATGATCTAAGTGCCTTGCTTTTATAAAAGAAATATGATCATGGATTTCCTCACAATAAACTGAGTTGCTCTGAAAGAATTAGATTTAAAAAATCTAAACAAACCCAACTCTCTCTGCTTCCCTATTCTCACTGAACAGAGAAGATTTTGCACTAGATGTCCTGCTTGAGAGCCATGAAAATCTTCTTAAGAATCTATTTCTTCCTGTTGTTATATACACATAATTTTCATTTTTGGTAAGGTTTGTACCAAAAAGGAAAACATATATATATATCTCCTTTAAAAAAAGAAGCTTGTAAAAAAAAGGTTGTTCTATTTTTGTTCATTCAATGGCTTGTTTTCTTCATTTAGTGCTGTGATGATTTGTGGCTATAGAGATTTTATTGTAAAATAAAGCAAGCTGTCCTCTGTTTTCAAATCAAAGCAAAGGAAATTGTTATGAAATACATTTCTGAAAAGCATTTTAATGGCCTGACCTGTATCTTTTTAAATTAATCCAATTATTTAAATTGATGGAGTGTTTAATACAGCACGGTAAATGTATGGCCTTGCTTTTAAATCACTAAGTCCCAATAAGCATTTAATATTATCCTTTTCACATGAATTACCATCATTTTCACTTCTGGAAAGTAGCAACTCCTGTGGTTCCTGGGCATGCTCAGTGAATACTGAATGTGGGAGGGATCAACTCCTCAGCTGGAGAAGTCCTTTCTTTTGCCCATGAAGGACTTTCTTAAACTGTTTCCTCCAGCAAAACAGGTCCAAATCAGCTGCTTGAACACATACCTACACTCATCTGCTTTGCTTGACACCACCCCAATATTTTAGGATTAAAAGAAATCATTGATATAACAAAGTATTTTTCTGATTTTATGCTTATTTCCCTTTCCCTCTCAGTTCACTCATGATGGAAACAAAAAGAGCCTGACCATGTTGGTCACTCCTGTCCCAGATGTGACCTTCTGCTCTCCCCAGGGGTAGCAACAGGACTAGAGAGCAGAGCATTGGATGTAACACCCCTGTTTTTTCATGCATGTGTTTGGATTTCAGATTTGCAGGTAGTCTGCATTAAACTCAGGAGAAGTGGAAAGAGATTGTCTTGAGAAGACTCATGAGCCTTTTACTTTATTTATAGAACACCCAAACCCAGATTATTAAATATGGTTCAGACACAAGCCTGGGCAAAACAGATTTTAGGATACGCTCCTCTCCATCACACCAGGAAAAGCTGTTGTCAAAACACAATTGAGCTTTCAGTCTAAACACTACTGGCACTGTCAGAGAGAAACCACAGAACAGCCTAAGTTTAACTAGATGATCTTAACAGCCTTCCAGAGCACCTCTCTTTCAGGAACCACTTTAGCCAGATCCAGTTTCAGGTTTGAACCAGAACCCCAGCATCAAGCCCTCACCCCACAACTCCTGTTTTAGAAGGCTCGCTCCCACATTGATGACAGCTGCCAGAAAGCCAGGAGAAAAAGAGCATGAGAGAACCATGTGATGAGTTCCCAGCTGCAAGTACCAAAATTTACCCAATGTAGCCTTGATTTGCCCATTTTTTCCTAGATTGATAGGTCCCACATAATGGTACCTATCCAGGAAGATGCTGGGGTGCACTTGGACAGCCAAGGGTTGCTCTTGAGCTTCCTGGCCAAGGGGTCAGGAGTAGGTGCATAGGAACAACTGTTCCTGGCCGGAGAGACTGAGCATGAGACTGAGCCTTCAGTATGTTTGCATGCTGTGGACACTTGGAGAGGAGTAATGCTCCATCGCAGGTCTTGTTTTGCTCAGATAAGCAGCTAAACTCTTCCTTTCTCTTCTCTGCTCCTTTCCCTGTGATTACACCTTTCTCAGTCATTGTGGCCATAACATCACACAACATCCCAAATTGCACAGAGGTACAAACACTCCTTCATCCCCACTGACAATACCACCCCGGAAAGGTTCTACAACTGCATCTGCCTTTTTGTGGCCATATCACTCTACTCGCTTATAGCTGCCCTCTAACAGGCTCTCTCCTTCTAGTCTTACTTGCTGATCTCCCTGCTTAAGGCCAGAGCAGCTGAGTTTGGTCCTTTGGTCACATATGTCACCTATAGCTTACACAGCTACAGGGAGGCACTGCCAGTCAAGTCACTGTTGCTTTTAAGTGCTAGGACTGTCACCCACTAAGGTATGGGTATGAATATATATGTATATACACATACTGGGCTTCTCTACAGGTCTCCAGCCTTTCCAGGAAGTTCAGGTATATACAGGTCATTGAAATAAACTATATGGCCTTCAGGAAGATCAGGCTGCTCTAGAAGTTGCTTCTGCCAAGGCAGATTTGGAGAGCAGCAGTGCAATGTCACTACACTGTCTTTTGTTGACAATGGCCTGGAGGGGAAAGGAACCTTCTTTATTTTCTTCTCCAGCCTCCCATTCTTCCTCAGGCCTATGAAATGCTCTCAGACAGCCTGAGCTTATCACTTCTCCCAGTTAAGCTATTTCAGAGACTCAAGCATTTGTTTTTCATCTCCCAGACTGATGTTGTGAGAGCTGCCATAGCCCCAAGCACCTTCTGCACCTGAAGAGATGTCCTTGCAGGACTTGACATGTTTCTGAAAACTACAGCAGGAAATATAGCCAAAAGCCAAAGTTTGAGGAAGACAGACAAGAGGTGATAAAATCCAAGGAGAACAGAAAGAAAGAAGATGCTGCAGGATTCCCTTCTGCTATTCCCCTTTCCTTGTTTGCATGTGATTTTTCTCATTTCTAACAAAAATGACCTTCAGAAAGGAAAGAAAACTTACTTCTTTCAGGAAACACAAAGCTATAAAGAAGACTAAACCCAGAAATGCTCAGCAGATCTAGCCAGGCTTTGGAATAGTGCAGTACATAACCCACTGCTGCCTCATCCAAAGCCTTACTTACCTCCATCCCTCCTCTCTCTCTCCCCCCACCCCAAGAAAAAAAAAAACCACCAAAAAACCCAAAGCAAAACCAACCAAAGCCCAGCAGTACCCCTCACTAGTCATAACCTTCCCCAGCCCTCACTAAGTGACTTAATGATGCCTCTGGGAGGAGCTAACTCAATATAATCCCTCCTGCCAGCAAAGCCCTTTCTATTTTCTGCTCAACTGCAGCTCCTTGAGATTTTTGTGCTGGGCTGTGTCTGTTTTTCTTTTTAATTGCCATTTTAGTTACATTTGTGTTTTCTAATACCTCATTATTGTTTTTCTAGCCTAAGTTTCCATTTCAGTTTTCATGCTGTTTCCTGTGTTTGGTAACACCCTCTCACCAGGGTTTCTGTGTTAGTGATCTCTACCTGCTCCCTGTCCTGGTCTCCCTTTTAAGTGAAGAAGTAGGGTCTAAGCTCTTCAAAACAAAAGGCAGTGACTTTCTCTGCAACTTCAGGGGCTATGAGCGTTTGGACAACTCTAAAAGAGTGTTTCTAACCAGATGGGAAGGCTAATTTCTCCTCATGAAAACTGGGTGTTGTTTGGTAACTAGAAATATACACTAGCTGGCTCTTTGTGCTTTACAGTGCCTAAATAATCACTTCAGGCTTATTAACTATATTTCCCTCAGGGGCTTTGGCCTTTCACCCTGTCCCTGGGGCAGAGGAGAGCCTGGTCAGGGTCTGACTAGCTGGTGAGGATCTCTGCTCTGGCAGGGGTGTTGGACTAGATATTTCTAGGTCCCTTCCAACCCCTAACATTCTGTGATTCTATGATTCTCTCTGCTCCACCTCAGTGGACATCTGTGAAGCTGCACAGCCAGTTTTACCTGTGAGTACTTGAGTCCTCGTTTGAAATGAGGATGCAAGCAGGGCTTGGAAGTCCTTCCTGGGAAAGGGAGAATTCAGTGCTGCCCATCTTGGGCTGAGGAAAGCTGAGGAAGCTGCACCCCTCCCTGTCAGTGCCTTGCAAGGCACAGTGCTGCAAGGGAAAATGAACTCAATGGACTGATGGAATGGGCAAGAAATGTTGCCTTATATATAATTTTTTTTTTCATTTTAATCCTTCCATCAAACCTTAAAAAAAAAACAACTTGAATTTTTTTTAGTGGTTACAATGTTATGAAACACAGATTTAAAACCCCACAAATTTAAAAACATAGTCTTGGGAGGAGGGAATGGATTTCAGCTGTTCTCAACAATGCTATAAATGGCATGTCAGCAACCAGCATGACTGTTGCAAGAGCTTCAGCCAGATTGCAGATCTGAAAGAAATTCAGATAGTTTAGCATCAGAAAGGAATGTTATGGTATTGTTATGAAAGGGATGTCTCCAGGTTTTTTTTTTTAGTTGTTGTCTATTGTTTTAAACAGGTGGGTTTTTTTATGGCAGGTAATAAATCTTCTGTTTTGAGGTGTCACTAATAATCTGACTTCAGCACTTATTGGCAATCTATTTGTATTGCTAACAAAATTTCCAATTAATTCTAGCAAAGTTCCTTTTTAAAACATGAAGGTTTACAGCACTGATTCTTGCTCAACCCCAAATCTTGAGAAAGCAGTTGGGAAAACTGTAGTCAGTATGAGAAAAGCAAAGGTACTTTATGAATTGCCTTCAAGGAGAGCAAATGTGGGGGCTGAAGTTCAGGTATGTTGCAGGCAGTCTTTTTCTGAGGTCTGTAGGTTTTTGCTTTCTATAATTCACACTTGTCTAGTCCATTTTCCTGTTTCTGATCCCCAAAGCAGGATACAGGGCTTCTTATTTCCTGAAAGTTTCTCAAAATCCTGTTGAGATGACAGGAACTGGCACCACGCTCAACTCTTCTCTCCATCCACCAAGTACTGATTAGATGCCTTTTAGAAGACCATCCAAGTGGGTCACTGTCTTGAATGCCTTGCACAGCCAGGCTTTCAGCAGGCATACCTGCTGAGTACTTTGATCTTATTTGGGGCATCCCCCTGCTGATGTGACCTTCCTTAGGCTGTATAGCAGATGATGCTTTACCTCTCAGCCTGGCCTCATCTGCAGCCCTGCGCTTGGGGCACCCTCTGGAAAGGATGATGTGAGTTTGAACTTTCCTTGGCTGGAGAAGAGACTGAGGTTTTTCTCTCATGCTTTGTGTGAGAGTTCAGACCAGCAGGCAGCAGTGTAAAAGGCAAAGAGCACTTTTGAGGAGGAGAAGTTGTTGTTGTTACTCTCTGAAGTGATGGGGAACCAGCTCCAGGCTGTGAGTGCACTTGGTATGCCCTGGAGAGTGATGGTGTTTGGGATTGTTCCTACCCTTTGCAGTTTTATTAGCTATCTAACACAACCAGCTGTGGAGAGAGAAAAAAAACAACAAACAACCTTCCAACTTGCAGGGCTGTGCTGGTGTGAATTGGGGGATTTTGATTATTTTGGTTTTTCCAGTCTGTGTTTTGGGAGATTTGTGCTCTGCTGCCAAACTGCAGA
This sequence comes from Bucco capensis, assembly GCA_013396975.1. Lineage (NCBI taxonomy): Eukaryota > Metazoa > Chordata > Aves > Piciformes > Bucconidae > Bucco > Bucco capensis. The sequence goes on from VWZO01007210.1 coordinate 2,063,796, forward strand.
GTTTTAAACCAGACTGAGGGAGGCAAACAGATGCTCCCTTAGCAAGTAAGGAGAGGGGAAGTACCTATTGGGATACAGAGATGTGCATGCAGCGTGCCTACCTCATCCCCAGGTGTGTAAGTGGTGTGTGCATCCTTTATACCACTATTGAGGGGCAAAGTTTGGGGTTGGGTATTTCTCATTCAATCCTGGAGCTGGCAAGGGGAGTTCTCCCCACCACTGGCTAGCCCTGAACCTCTAACACCTTGCACTTGAATAGAGCTTTTCTCATGCAAACCAGGAACAAGGTGAATTTAGGGTTTGGATATTGCTCTGGTGCCCTAAAAGGACCAGGGCACTGCACAGATGTGCAGACATGTCCCTCATGGGGTTGGGACAGCTGAGGGCATCATCTCCATGCAGGACATGGTGCAATCATCTTTCTCTGTGGCTGTCCCAAAGCAGCTCTTGTTTCTGCAGCTGTACCTCAGAGCCGGTGCACTGACATTTTCCCTCTTCCTTTAAGAAAAAAAATCTAGCATTTAAACATTTGCTTTGGTAAAGGATGAAATGGAAAAGTAGGTCGGATTTGAAGGATCCCAGCCCTGACAGTGTCCCTTCTAGAGCTCCAGACCCGGGTTTTTAGAGAGAGACAGAACATGACTTGCAGTGGTGCTTCTCACGCTCGTTTGTGCTCTGTGTTTTTGTGGACAAAATCACCCTCAAAATGCTCAGGATAAATTATATCCCAGTGTTTAAGAGAAGGATTGCTGGTTAACAGCAATATATTTATGAAACAAAGCTACTTCTGTTCAGCTCCTTTGAAACTTAGCTGGGTTTCACCAGGAAGCAAGGTTATATTTTGCTTTTAAATAGTCTAAGCTAAATTAGCTGGAACCTAATTACAGAATGCTTTTGATTAAAGCCAGACAATGTGCTCTGGAAGCTAGGATCAAAAATGACAAGTCTTGATGTCAGTGAAGGATTAAGGAGGAAAAGAAAAATGACTGATTAATTTTTAAAATCAAATCAGGATTGCTCTTTACACGGAACAAAGGCTGCAAAGAAGTCAGGCAAAGCTTTTGGATTCAGGAAAACTGTCGACCATATGACTTTTAATTTCATTTCACAGGCACATGAGTGAAATTCCAAAAGAAATACCAAAGGTGATTTCTGAAGCTATTCTTAGAGATCAGGAGAGAAATAATTAAGTCTTGTGTGAGATCTAGAAAACTTATTAAGACAGTTTGACTTGTAGACTTGATACTTTCTGGTCAACATCAGCTGTACAGCTAAACTTAATCACTGAACCTTTAGAAGTGCTTCAAAATTATTTTCATACCATACTCTGCATATAGCCATGCTTAAAGAAATTGTGCAAGTTGGTCTTAAAAGAAATACTGAGTCAGCAAAGCTCCTTTTAAAAACACTTTTGTACATTTGGCTTAATAATAAGCAATGGCCTCATTGCTCTACTGATTTGAATCCTGAAGATTTTTTGTTGTCGGTCTGGCAATATCTTGAGAAAGGCATTTTTTTTCCAAACTATTTTGCTCTGAAACAAGCAGACGTGAGTTTCTGAATGCAGGCTTTTTTCCGCTTCTGAGGGTGGAATATTCTGCAGTACTGTGGCATTTTAGTTTATTGACCTTAACATACAGTGATGTCCCTGTTTGGCTTCAAACTCTGGACACAAGGGAAAATCAGGAAATTAAGTTACTTGGGAAATTAGGTTTGTTAAGGATTATTTATATGCAGAAGTGCAAACCTAGAGTTTAAAAATGGGAGGTTCATGGATACTAGAAAACATGGTAGAAGAGCTGACTTGGACCTAAGGGACAGAGACTAGTCTCTCCCACGGATCCCCACATGTGCTTCCTGGTCACAAGGAAGGTAATTCTAGGCTATCCCAAGGTATTGTATTTTATTGCCTATCTGTTATGAAGCCAAACCATGAAATGACTGGCAATTGGCATGAGGATAGGAGAGTGAACTTCCCCATGCCAGGAAGAGGTTAAAAGCTTCCTGGTGCAGAATACAGCCCCAGGGGAAAATATTGTAGCCTAATCAAAATGACTGGGAGCTTTAAAAACAACAGAAAGATCCAAGAGATGGCACCAAGCTCTCCCTTCCTGGGGATAATGTATTGAGAACAAATTTGATGGAGACCCTGAAAGGATGAAATGACCCTCGACAGTGTGGATCTCGAGAAGAGTGACAGGTAGAGTGTGAGACTGAGGCCTGGCTGGAACTGGGAAATCTGGTGTGCTAAGCACCATATGGTCCTCCTAGCACGTGTGTGAGACCTCATTTCCACACCCAACTGCTCACAAAAAACCAGCACTGGTGCTATCACCAGTTGCCTCAAACTCGTTTCAGACCGGATGACCTCACCGTCTGGTCCTCACTGCTGCAGCCTGGATGACCCATGGGCCACAAGCTTTGTGCTCTGCCACATGCAAGAGAAGTGCATTTTCAACCACTTACTTTTTATAGGTGTATGTGCACATATATCTCTAAGTATTTATCTCTGGCTTACATTAAATGTCTGGTCCAGCAGAACAGGAGATCATTCCCTACCATTTCCCCATTAGCACATGGTGTACAGGCTCTTGCTGTATCTCCAGTGCTTGCAGATGTATTATTTCTCCTAGTTTGAAACCTGCTTTTCAGAGCATGTCTCATTATGGAATATCAAAACCACTGTGGATCTTTAATTTGCAGAGCAAGGTTTGTGCTAGGAGGCTCAAGAACTGGGAAAGAGATGCTCTTCCTTCTGAGTTAATGGGTACCATGTATTATAAAGAGAGCAGCTGTGAAAGGCAAAGAGAGACTCTCTGCTGTATTGAAGTACAAGGGCTAACAGCCATCTGGAAGACTCAATAGCAGCTAGAAGAGGCATCAAACACTGACTATAAAATCAAGTTGCTGCCATAGTTCTGCAAGGATTTCTAGCCAAAGGGGAGCTGAGGTGAGGATGATCAAGCACTGAAGAGCACCAAGCCAAAACATAGCTGGGAATGTAGAAAAGGAATGAAAGATGTATCATGAGGGAGCTCCTGAGTCTGCTGCAAGCCCAGGTGTGCTGAGCTACAGAGCAGTGGGGAAACCACTCTAGTCTTCAGGAGGGACTCTCCTGCCAGTGGTGAAGGTCTTAGAAAAATAAAAGCAAATATTCTTGCCTTTAATAATTTTTGAAAGCTGAAGTTTAAGTGCTGCTAAAGATCTCAGGATTATAATAGGAGGTAATTAATGCAGGGTGAGTGAATTAGGCTTCCAGTTCTCCACGGCAGTCAGTGGAGATTGGGTATATGATTTTTTTCCAGAATATGCTACCAAAAATTAAGGAAATAAGATTCTCCACATCTCCCCAGTATACTGCTCAGTAATGCTTTATTAAGTGTTTCAGTATCTTTCTTAATCCATCAGGAGGTTTTTGAACATCTTCAACAAATCCACAGCTGTAAGTTTCTACAAGAAAGAAACCCTTTTAAAGCAAAAAGCACTTGAGTGTCATGGTAAACCACAAGTGGTGAAGCTTCCCACAGCCAAGAATTCTGTTAGTTCGTTGTGCTGGTGCAAACTATGGCTGATATCAGATACCAGAGTTGGAAATCTCTGCAGGAAGGAACATGGTTACTATGATCTTTTTAGGGATTGAACTAATTTCTTCTTCAGGTGTGAGAGCTGAAGGCAGGTGACTTGCAGTGACCTGGCCTTGCAGCTCTGTACCAGTGGGAGAAGTTCAGGCTGAAGTTCAGAGGGGTAATTGTGTGTCCCTGCCTGCTTGTGCCTTGTGGACATTTAGGGCTGCTCTGTCCCTATGTCTCTGGGAAGGGACTCTGCTTCCCATGACACTGGGCCACCAGCAGACACTTACTGTTGAGAAGTGATTTGTGTTTTCTAGAGGTTGTCATGTAAATAAATAAAAACTTCATAACATTTTGTAAGGAAAAGTTCTCCATTTTTCTCCACACCACATACCTTTCCCCCCTCACCCCCCAGGGCAGAAAGGAGGTTGCAAAATACAGCTGTGGGGTTTTATCCTTGAAAAAATGAAATGTAATTGTAACTCTGCCCTCAAAGCTGATTTTGACAGGGTAAGAAAAGGCTGGGTTTTTTTGTGTTTGGTTGGGTTTGGGTTGTTTGTTGTTTTTTTTTTTCAAATAAAGGAAATCATTCCCATTGCTACTGAAGACTTGAGGAGGGTTTGTTACAGATCTATGACTCTCACAAAAATATCTCAAATTCCAATGAAACCTTCAGAAATTCATTCTCCCCCACATGCATCTTGTTTGCTCTGAGAATACATTTGGGTGTTTGTTGTTGGTGGGGTTTGTTTGTTTGTTTCAAATAGAGCTTCAGTCTGAGCAAAACTAATTGACTTATTAAACTTTTGCAGATGGCTGATTTCTTGCAGGGCATAAAAGCTCAGGTATTTTTTTAGGCAGATATTGCAATCTCTGACCTACTTAGGGCCCAAATCCTATTTGAGCACTGGTGTCCTTCTGGTGGCACAAGTGGTTGTTAGGGTGGCAGCTAAGTTGAATATGCACGTGTGTGCAGAATTGGGGCCTAAATCCAGTTGCTGGATATGTGCTGTCAAATAAGGTGATGGGTTTGCACCCTCAACACTTCTCTGAGCCTTTGCTGGGGCAGGACCTGGTTTCAGATTGGATGTTAGGAAGGAGTTCTTCACCGAGAGGGTTATCAGGCATTGGAACAGGCTACCCTGGGCAGTGGTGGAGTCACCATCCCTGGAAGGGTTCAAAAATGTGTAGATATGGTGCCTGAGGATGTGGTTTAGTGGTGGGCGTTGGGTGGACTTGATCTCAGAGGTCTTTGCCAACCATAACGATTTTGTTTCCATCACAAAACCCTTATGCTGATACTTTAAAGCCCCAAGGAACTGGAGGCCTGTCAGGAAGCAAGGGCAGCACGAGGGTGGATGGACACAGGGAACTGCTGCTCCTGCTGTGCTGTGCCACTGAGGATGTATTATAATTATCAAGGCTATGCTGGAAAACGAGGCCAGAACGACAGCGAGGGAGAAAACGCTATTCTGCTGTCAAGGAAATGCTACAAAAGCAGGAGGGAGCTAACCCCCGGGGCACTGGGGGCGGCAGCAGGTTTGCCCCGGGAGGGTGAGAGGGGAAAGCAGGACACGGTGTGATGTGCGCCGTTCTCTGTCTTCCGTGAAAACATTGACGCTTGCTTTGCAGGCGCTGGGAGGGGGGGCAGGTTTATTATTTTTACTTTTCCTTTCTTCCCGACATCTTCCTCCCTCAACATAAAAAAATTATTTAAAGAAAAAAAAGTTAGTACTAATTTAAAAAATCATTTCAAGAAAAAAATAGTACTGATTTAAAAATTATTTTAAGAAAAATATTAGTATTAATTTAAAAATGATTTAAAGAAAAAATTAGTACTGATTTAAAAAAATTATTTAAAAGATAAAAAGAGCTAGTACTGATTTAAAAGTGGTAGGTGGAAGGTGCTGGGGGAAGAAGCGGTGGGTACCGGGATACCGAGGAANTTCCGCGTGGTGAAAGAGCCGCTGGCCTTCCTCAGGGTGCTGGAGTGGGTGAGTCCCGCGGGTGTCGGGCAGCGGGTGGGCTGAGGAAAGGGGCAGGGGGTGTCCCCGAAGTGCGCGAAGGCCCCGCGGAACAGGTGGGAGCCAGGCTGGGACGGCGGCGAGAGGTGCGGAGGGGCTGGGGACAGGGGTGCTGAGCTTAGGGACTCATCCTACAGCGATGTGACCGGCGGGGCGGGCTGCGGGCTAGGTTTGTGGGTTTGCTCCCCCTCCCCGTGGTGGATGTAAACGATTTAAAAAAAACAACAAACCAACAACAAAAAAACACCACAAACGGGGGAAAAAAAAAAATCAAAATCCTCATTATGCATTTAGCAAACTTGTCTCTGGGCCGAGCGGGGAAGGAGACAGATAATTGGTTTGCGGAGCAGTGTCACTGTTTGTTGCTCTGATGCTCATTCGTAGTGAAGTCTGCAGGTCAAATGACATTCATCGCCAGTAGGTCTGCGGGAGGAGAGAGCCTCTCTGAACGGAAAGTTCAGAACATGTCATGGAGGATTAATCACATTCCCCTAACGCTGAGTGGCTGGGGAGTTATGTAAGCCTCGTATTTTGGGGGGCACGTCCCTGTGTGGGTGCCTTTATCCACATGTTGGCACCTGCCGTGCACAGCCTGGACCAGGGCTGATAGCAAGAGGGTGTTGGGGTGGGCTGGGGCAGCTGCTCACCCTGGACACACTCCCTGTCAGCAGCTCCTCTCCTCCATTGAGCACCTTAAAGCACCAAGACATGCAGAGCTGGGTGATGGGGATGTGGTGGTGCCATGGATTTGGGCATACCCTTGTAGTGGGGTGACCTGCATGTGGAGGATGGACAGTGTTTCTTGTGTTCCTCGTCAAGAGCTTATGCAAACCCACTTGGTACTGCTGCTCCTGCCTCAAGGACATTCAGGGGAATGGGGGGGCTTCAACCACTGTAACACATGCTGCAGAGCAGAAAAATGGGGGACAGAGCTATTTCTATGGGAAATAGCTGCAGGAAGCATGGTATTTTGACTGTTTTCTGGTGAAGCTGTGTGTGGTGGTGGTTGGGAAACAAGCTCCTCTGAGAAGGGCTCTGGGCTGGTGGATGCAGGCTGTGCCCTTCGAGGAAATTCTTCCCATTGCATTGGCATCCTCGGGACAGCAAGCGGGAACTCATTTCTGTTGGCAGCTTCCTAGGTCTGTAACTTCTTCCAGCAGCCAAACAGAAAAGCTGTCTTTGTCGTGGTTGAAAGCCACATGTAGAACTCTTCTGGTTGCTCTATCTGCACATGGCTGGTTGTGTGTGTATGCATATATGCACATGTGGCTGTATGTACACAGAGCTCTTCTGACACAGCTGAGGTGCATCAGTCTTTGGCAATAAGGGAATGTGGGTGAAGGGTGCAGAGTGTGTTAACAATTAAGACGGTCTGAGAAATCAGTCTTGTCCCCTTTTGTCATCTAAGTAGAATTCAGCACCTTTAACTGTGTTTTACAGTGTTTTTTAAATATACTTGAGCAGCTTTTTGGATTACCCAAATTCCAGCTCTGGACACTTCATCTCGTTGGTCCCATCTTCCTTCTCTCAGCACACCTACAAGTGCTATCCACTTCTCTCTGTCATCTCTGGTCTCAAGTAAGCATCCATTTCTCCTTCAGTTTCCTTTTGTCAGCCTAATCATTTCTTTAAACTTTAAAAAAAAGACCAAATGCTCCAGCCAGTTTTGTGTCTGCTTCCATATTCTCCAGTAGCCTCATGGCCCTTGGTGTGCTTGATCAGAACAGTCAAATTACACTGCTAATTGCTGGATTTACAGCTGTTTCATTTCAGGTGTTAAATGATGTGTGAGTGGAGTTTTTTTATGGAAAAACTGCTGATGATATTGGAATTTGTTAAACTGCTCTTGCTAAGGCTGGTGAGTTTTTCAGAGCTTTACAGCAATCACCTGTCAGAGGGTGTGACCAATATCATGTGGCTGATGTGGCAGCTGAATCATAACACCCAGTTTTAAGGAGTTTTAGGAATTGGGAAAGCAAGTGCAAGTAATGTTAATGTTGTCTTCTTTTTGCTTATTTGTCATCTAAAGGGGAGGTGTTAACTTCTGCTTTTGGAAAACTTGTGCTTTTTTTAATGCCTGTTTCCCAGAAAACCAAGATTTGGATTTCTAGTGTGAAAAGTCAAGCAGGTAGGATGCAGAGGTGGGGAAAGCTCTTTCTGCAATCTAAGAAGGGGGAAAATGGTATTTCTGCCCCATTGTTTGTGTACTGTAACCCATATGCTACTCATGGTACCTCTTAACACCTCCCACTTGAGTCCTAGATTGCATCTGCAAAGAAATAAAGTTCATAGCCCAGCTGGTGCTGCAGTGATTCTGGGTATTGGGTGGCTCTTGTGCTCAGGGGGAGGTTTTATGGTGTTGCAGGACAGATGGCAGAGGTAGAGGGGTTCCTCACAAAGGCTGGTAGGGTTGGAGGTGGTGTCGACCAAAAATGTCCTCACCTGCTCCAGGAAGCTGAGGCTTGAATTTGCAGTCATATTTTGGGCAATTTGGGTAGGTCCACGGCAGCTCAGGGCTCAGCAGGTCTTAATAAACCTCTTGTACACTGGTGCTGCCAAAATCTATTAATGAGTGCAGACATTTGCAAGTCTGGAGGCAACTGAGGTGGCTGAAGGTTTCTCAGGTGTGAAACTAACTGTTGCAGAATTAATCTATAGGTGTGCAAATTCCAGTTTACTTGTAGTCTGGTTCAGACATGGACTTATGTCTTGAGGAGCAGGGACTTCTTCAGACTTTCTTCAGTCTTCTATTTTGACTATCACCTAATACGCACAGAGAAGACGCTGAGATAAGACTGATTCTTCTGAATCACACACCACTGTAGTACATATTCATTTGTATTTACCGTGTACTTTGTAATCTTATTTTCAGCCAAGAAATTGTATTTAGAAGTGATTAAGAGACAACACTGGTTCATGCCTGAGAAAGGTTAAGAGAAAGAAAAAAGTGACTTGTAGCAATTAAGCAGGAGCTGCATGTTTTGAACTCTACCTTGGTAATAGATGGTGTACTTGCAGCATGTGGTTCACACATCTGGGCTTGAGAGTCTGCACACAGCAGTACAAGGTAGGCCCTGAGTGTTTCCAGCTTTGAGGCAACTCTTGCTTCATGGCATGTGCTGGGGCAGGGAGAAGCTCTTTAAAAGCCAAGTTTGTTCTTGCTCCTCTTTATTCCCTTGGCTGTTACTCCACAGATCTTTGCATGAGAAGCTGGTGTCCTTCTGAAGCTTGTTTCTCAGGATAATCTGCTGTGGCACTACAACCAGTTGCCATGTCACAAATACTATTACAACTTCACTTGAGAAATGACTCTCCTATACACATACCTGTCAATAATGAGTAAGGAAAGATGAAAGAGAAGAAATATGTTCATTCATCTCCCTGGATTAATTCCAGTCCTGTGGATCTCTGGATGGATGTATTTAATCTGTTTTTATTGGGGTCTGCAAAAAGCGAGCAAGGCAAGCAAGTTTGTCAGGGGTGGTCTGTTTGTTGTACTATCATTGCCTCTCTGGAGCCCTGCAAAAGCAAGTCAAGTGAAGAGCAGGGCTCTGCCCATTGCAGCATGATGTGTGTATCAACTACCTGGTGTGTAATCACATAGTTACCTTCAAAAATATTTCTGTAAAAATGGAAACTTTGTATCACCAAGCTGAAGCTTTAATTACTGCTGCTGCTTCCTCACTGTGATTTGCCTCTAACAACTTAAGCTCCTGCAGACCCGAAGTGACCTGACCTTGGTCCAGTTTCTGTGTAAAATAACAGGAGCTGCAGTGCTGTCCATAATGTCTTTGCCTGTGACCCTTGGGGAAGAGCAGATTCAGAAACTCCACTGTTTTGCAAGTTGGGAGGCACTGTGATTGCCTTGCTGATTACCTGCAGATTGTTGTTTTAAAATACTGTGCAGCAAGCTCACTGCTCCACCAGCTTGCATCCCTGTCCAGGCTGGTATGGGCACAGCAGAAGGGGTATTTTGGGCACAAAGACTGTACAAGTAGCTCTGTCTAAGCCAGTGCTGCTCATTTCAGGGCAGTGTGAGTTATTTATGTTGCAGGACAAATCTTGTGGGCAGTGAGGCTTTTCATGATGGGACAACTTGGAAGTGGACATTAGGATGTTTGATGAACCTGAATGTGTCTGAGGAGTTGTTGTAATTCTTGCCTTTGTGCAGAAAAAAAAATACATTCCAGGCTTTGCATGACTGCAGATCATCACTGCTCACGAGTATCTTCACGGGAGGTGCCAAAGATTTCAGAAGCAGTGCAGGGCATTTCGACAACAAATCCCCATATGTCTCTGGGGGAAGTTGGAGAAAAGAGTAGAAAGGTGGTTTGAAAAATCTATGTGTCTACAGACCAAGCTAACCTTGCTTTGCTTCCTGGCCTTCGTGGTGTAATCATTTGGCTGGTGAGCCAGCAAAAAGGCCAGACTGTTGCCAGCCTGGCAAGAGTCAATCTTGCTTTGATTGTAGAGATTCTGAAAGGGTTAGTACCCCTTGCCTTGCAAACAGATGTGTATTTGGAAGGCAAAGGGAATCTGAATCTTGAAAGACTGATAATAAGTCTTGTCTTTTGTCCTCATGCTGATTGCTCATCTGGCCATGGAGAGCTTTTGTTGGATTATATTTGCATGCATATGAATGGGCATAAGTAGCTGCTTGCTTTCAAGTGTGTCCTAGAAAAGCTTAGATATCTTGAGATGCTGAAAATAAATGAAGAAAGAATTAAGAAGGTAATGCTTGCGTGAGGCATGTGTGATTTGTAGCTTGCTCTACATAATATATTACAAGCCTGAGATATTTTATAGTTGATTGAGACTCTTCATCACATTTACTTTTGTTTAATTTGGTTTTGCTTACCCAGAAGGCTGCTGTCTACTCTGGCATGGGCAGAGACTTTAGGTGATGGTGCAGGATAATCTTGCAGCAGCTTAGTGTTCCTCATAGATGAAGGCCTGGAAGAGTTGAGTGTGAGAACTTCTCTACTCCTATATTAAAAGAGAAGCCTTGATAAGAATAATATTTATTTATGCTTGCTGATGTTGTTTATGTAATGCCAGGATCAGATGCTGCATTTAGTGCTGGATCCATCCATCTTGTTGTGTTAGATACACAAACACATCTGAAAGATATGTTGCTGATTCTTCTGGTGCTTGCTTTGGGACATAGGTACTTAGCCCTTCTTGAAAACTTGATGCCAGCCACTACCTGAAAGATGTTAGATGTGGAGTGCCAGGTCAATAAAACACGTGCCACTTAATTAAAAAATGTAAATCCATTTCTATGGTATTTTAGTCTTAGAAAGGTAATTGCCATTTAACTAGCCCTTCTCTGTAATCTGTCTTTAATTGGATGATTTCTTACAGGCAGCTTAGCATAATGCATGCAAAAGACACTGCAGCTCTGGACAGGCAAAAATTGCCACAGTGAAACTGTGAGATGTGAGTGCCCAAGAGACCCAAGCCCTGGGAACAGGCTTGAGTGGTCCTTGTCATTGGACCTACAACTGCCAAACACATACCAGGGCATCAATAATCTACTGGACAAGTTATTAGGAAGAACTGGGAGGTGGATTTTGCCATTAGACATCAGGCTTTGTTTTGTGTGACAGAAAATATCTGAAGAGTTTTTGTAGCCTCACTAAAGACAGATGTGAAGGCCATATGTCACTCTGTCACTGGGACTGTGATAAAGGCAGCAGAAACAGTCCCTATGTGGTATTTTACCTTGTGGTCTGAAAGTCTCAATTTCTGCAAGTCTTGTGATTCTGAAACCTTTGGCTTTGATAAACCATATGCTTTTAGATCAGAGTAGCAGAAGAAGGGTGAAAGCCCTAAAGACTGAAAGCCCAGAAAATCTGTCTTGTGATGCTGTGGTTTTACACAGAGAGCTGGCTGTTCTGCATGCTGTTGATGTGAGATTTATCTGTGTGTACATCTTGGTGGAATCTGAGAACTGTGCTTATCTTGTCCCATCGAAAAGTTGCTGTTGAAATGGCACAAATGCTGTTCCAGGCAAAGAGGGAAAGAGAAAAGGTCAGCAGTGCCTGACCATCTTTCAAATAAATGGCATCTTTCATCTGAAAAGTGCCTTCCATTTTCCACTTAGGCTCACATTTTAATCGTGGAAGAGTTGATTTTAAAAGGTCATCTAACAATTCATTTAAATCCTGATGATTCTTAAGCAGCCCAGAGTGGGACTTGGAATAAATGAGTTATGTAGGATTAGCACATATAGTTGAGATGCAGTGCTCCAGAAGGCAGGAGTTTTTGGGAAATCCCTGGGTGAAAGTGCTAAAGTCCATTCATGGTAAGACAACTTCTTGATGGCAAACTCTACTGGTGTTACCTGAATGTGGCTGTTTGAAGCATTAGGAATACAAGATGAGGAGAGATACTCATTAATGCTAAATTCGATTATATATGCAAACCAGGTTTCTATGAAAGGAAGAAGGAAAATTATCTGACTTTCAAACTAGCAAGGAGATGCATGGAGATAGAGGATTCTCCCATTAGACATACACAGTTAAAGTCTCCTTGCCAATTGTTATGAGGGAGATGTTCCAGTCATCACTCTTGTAAATCAGCATCTGCATAATTGGAGCTGGGAGTAAAAGCCCTGCATGCTGACATCTCTGGATTCAAATGTTGCAGTTGGGGGAGGATGGGCTTGGAGGTGCCTGTGATAAAACCCTTTCATCATTCAGATCCTGTGGTCTCCGAGTTAACCTAGATTCATGGCATTACACGTGATCCCAAAAGGCAGGAGACCTCCTGGTTGCTAGCTGACATCTCCATTCTGCCCTAGGCGAGAGGATCTCTTCCTGATGCAGGAAAAGGGGAGAGGCAGAAAGCAGGTAACACTGGGATCTGGTGATGGAAGGCAAAGTGCTTCCTTCACACCTCTGCAAGCGCAGCTTTCTCCTTTGGCACTGAATAAAAGTGGTGTAGTGGCATGGTCCTGGGGTGCAGTGTGGAAACAGCACTTGGCCATCTGTCTGACTGTCCAGCCCAGCAACTGGCTAAAGGGGCCTTAATGGCTCTTAGTCTCAGGAGGGATCTGCAGAGTTCCATAAAGAACATTGGGAAAGGAACATACAGTGTGGAGGTGCTGCTTCCAAGGTGTTTGTTTGAAGTGGCATATGTACTGCCAAGTGTGACATAGTTGCTAAGGTGACAGCTTGCTTGCTTTTTGGCAAAAGCAAAAGAATACTGAATATAGACAAACTGTAAGCTTTTGCTTTGTTAATTTGCACAGTTTAATCTTCTGGGCATTGCAGAAACTCCTTGGGTTTATCTTTGGAAGCAGTGTTTTCCTGTTCAGAATACTTCAGTCAGGAAAGCTAATATTGCTCCCCATCCTTAAGGAAATACTTAAATTGCATAAAATGATGGGAGTTTCAATAATTGTAATTGCATATACAAATTACAACATTAGAAGAGTTTGGTAATGGCATTCAGTCAAGTAAGGAAGTATTCTCTAAGAACCTTTTATATAAAAAGTATTAGGTGTTACCTCATTAGCAGCCTATGGATGTGGCACTTTTGCATGTACTATTTGTATGCATCTGCAGACTGCTCAAACCTAAGCTGAAATGAATGCATGGTGAGGTGAGAACCTCCTGTCAGTCAGGCTCAGATGGTGGTTGTGGTGAGAGGGAATGAGGTCCATGCAGGGAGTCTTGCATCAGACAGTTCAGTTACTGCCATGGGTTAAGTATTTTCATAATGCTGCTAGAGGAGAAGGATCAGCAGAGGATTAGACTGACGTGGCCCCTTAAGAGAGGGTGTTTTCCAAATCAGCAGCTGTCTGTGGCATGAAGCAGTATTATGATCCTCACTGTGGAGAGGAAAGAAGAAATATCTCACAAGCTGAATGCCAACTTTGGTCCTTAAAGCAGTGGGATACATGTACAGTTCAGGCAAAATGGCCAGGAAATGCTGAAGTATGCTCATTGCCTTTATTATTTACCTTCCCTTTCTTTAAGATGCTGTAATGGATAGATAAATGTGTTTCTCTGAAAAAAAGCTGTTTTTCTGGGGATTTGGGGATGTCTCTTTGCTAAGAAGACCCCAACAGGCATCCTAGGCTCTGAGGTGTGTGAGGGGGAGATAGTTTCCTGTTTCTCTGTACTAAGGAAGCAGGATTAAAACTATGGAGCAAGGAGATTTCAATAAAGTGTTACACGTTTTCAGATGAGAGGTGTACAGTCCCAGACCCACTCTTACAAAACTCCCGACCTGTCAACTTGATTTTTATTCCATAAGAAATACCAAAGCCTGCTGCAAAAAGTCTGACTGAATATTCACTAGAAATGCTCAAGAACTTGAAGTATTGAGGGTGAAATTCTGTCCAGAAGATCTCAGAAAGAAATGCCACCTAACATCAGCAAGATCATTGATACTTCAGAAAGTAATTTATAGTTACAGTTCTTCAGTAGCTCTTTGAATTTCAGAAAGAAAGAAGTTTGTTATGTCTGTCCTTGGTCTTCATTTTTCATGATGTTAATGCTCTGCCCTCCTGTGTTATTTCTCAGGTGGTGCAAATCCAAACTATCTCTGGTTTGAAGTGATAAGCCTCAGCTCAAATCCTTTGGCACTTGCATGTTGGGTGCTTGTATTTGGGCCCCGTGTTTGATACTGCATTTACCAATCTTCCTAATATTAGGTGAAAAACCTTCGTGAGACCTCAAATAATACTGTAGAAGTAGCAAACTCTTTCTTGCCAGGTTCCTAAAAACCAAGGAGACAACTGGCTTTTTGGTTAAGCCACTGCAATGTGGGCTGTTGGCTGCCTTCAGCATCCAAATCAAATACACCAGGATGCCAGGAAATATCTTACAGCTATTAAACAAGCAAACTTGAGCCTTACATCAACTGTTTTCAGAATAGTCTTTTCCTTGGCTGTGTGCTGGAGGTATGATTGAAGCAAAACAAGACCAGTCCCCTACTGGTATGCAAGTTTAATACCACATAGTTGCTTACTTCTGCTACTCCTCACACAGAGGCAATGTTGCACACAAAAAAACCACTGGTCTGCATCAGTTTTTTACCCCATTTGAAACAAATTTCATATGGAGAGAGTTGTGGCTGGAAGTGGTTGAACATGACAAGATCACAGCTCCCTGTTAGGACTATAAGGGGAATGATGCCCATGGATGTATATCATGCCCAGCCCAATTGGTTAGGTTTGATGTTGGAAATTGACTTATTACTGCAGAATATATATGCTCCAATAATTATCCTTCGAAGCTGAACAGTTTCTCCAAGTGCTTTTTTAGAGACTGTGCTTGAAAGCCAAAGCAAGTGTGGGATTCCCCCACCACCAAATCCAACAGCCGATAAATCCGGCAGAGCTCTCCTGATTGCTATCTCCAAGGGCAGTCAGCGTGCTGGAGTGGAATTAAGTCCCAGTTTGAAAGAACATGCCTGCCAAAAAATTAAACAATGGATGCCTTCCTGTTTAATTTGAACATTTTAATTAAATTCTGTGCTGCTCTGTGCCTTTGATCTCAGTGAGCTGATATATAGAGGGTGTCTGCTGTTGTGTCGTAGCAGCATTTTGTTCTAATCTTGCATGCAGAGGCAAGGATGCATTTCAGTAAGGAGAAAAGTGCAAAAGCTGCCAAGTACTGAGTGCACTGCAAACTTTTCCAACTGGTGACCAAAGGCATGTGGACAGGGAGATTACTCATGAGTATGGCTCAGTGGAGCTTCTTTCTGAACATATTCTCTCTTCATTTTTAATCTACTTCTTTGAGTGGTCCTGCAAGAAGAGCTTCCTTGATGGAATTAGTCATTGAGAGGGTTGAGGCCAGGAGCTGAGATTTCATTGCAAAACAGAATCCACTTCAAGTGGGATGATTAATAAAGTTTGATCAGAGGGCAGAAGCAACGCTGTATGGCATTGACTGGATACATACATTGACTAGTCTCAGCCAAGTGCCTGGTTTGAGAACATTTGACAGGCTGCTGGCTTTCTGTGCTTCCGTGCAAAATGTGGGTGCCAACAGCCTATAGCACTGGGACTTGCAAAGAAGAGTCAACATTTTTTGAGATGTGACAACTTTTTTGGAAAAAAGATGAGTGAGTCAAAAATACAGAAAATAGTTTGGGTAGAAAATTTTCATCTGACAAAATGTGTTCATTTTGGTGCTGTAGTGTATGCTTTTGTTCACAGAATTGTGGAATGCCACTTTGAAAGGACCCCAAGGATCATCAGTTCCAATCTTTCTTGGGAAAACCACAGGCTAGACAAGATGGCCCCGCATCCTGCCCAGCCAGATCTTTAAAGTTTCTAACGTTGAGGACTCCACCGCTTTGCTGGGGAGATTATTCCAATGGCTGATTGTCCTTGTTGTGAAAAATTTTCCTCTTCTGTGTGATCGGAATCTCCCTAGGAGTGACTTGTACCCGTTTACCTGTCATCTTTTCCGTGTGACTCCTTGTAAAAAGGGAGTCTCCATCTTCTTTGTAGCCACCCTTTAAATACTGGAACATGGCAATAAGGTTTTCCCTAAAACTTCTTTTCTCAAGGCTCAACAAACCCATCCTTTCCTCATGTGGCAGGCATATTTTGTGCCTACCCTCTTTTTGGTCAAAAATTGAGTTTTTTCAGAGCTGCACAGGGGGAGCACAGTCCATGTAGTAGAGGCTCGGTGAGCTGTGCTGGTGAGCCTCCTGGTTTTGCTGGGCTGGCTCTGTGAGCTGTGTGCACTCCTCCTGCTGCTGTTGCAGCCTGTCACCGGTGGCAGGAGGCTCTGCAGAGGGGATGCCCGTTCCAGCACAAAATCTGTGCCTGTCCAGATTGTGAGGCCCTGGCAGGCAGCAGGAGCTGGCTTCACGGTGGGCTGACATATGCAGGGGACACCGCATGTGCCACGTGGCATAAAACCTCCTGCTGCCCACCTTACTGTGTGTCCCAGGGAGAGACCACGCTGGGAAAACTAGCTCCTTGCTGACCAAGGGCTGTCACTGTTTGGTTTTGGGTGGGGTTTTTTTTTGTTTATTAGTTTTATTTTGTTTTTCCCTTTCTGCTTTTCAACTCCTTCATCATGGTTCTTGCGGCAGAATGACAGCAGCAGAGACTGAGATGGGCTGAGGTCTCAGGGCAGAGCCAATCCAGCACAGCTAGCATTGCTGAGGAGTTAATACAAGAGTTCTTTCTACCATATAGCTCAGCATGGAGTAGTTCACTAACTCTCTTAAAAATAGTTTTCCATCTGGAAAATTGGACCAAAGAGAGTCACAGAAATGATCAGAGGACTGGAGCACCTCTCCTGTGAAGAAAGGTTGAAAGAGTTGGGGTTCAGCCTGGAGAAGAGAAAGCTCTGGGGAGACCTTACTGCAACCTTTCATTACTTTAAGGTCTGTAAGAAAGATGGGGACAATCTTTTTAGCAGAGCCTGTAACAACAGGATAAGGAGTGATGGTTTAAAACTAAAAAAGAGGGACATAAGCAAGAAATTTTTTACACTAAGGGTGGTGAAACACTGGCAGAGGTTGCCCAGAGAGGTGGTAGATGCCCCATCCCTGGAAACATTCCAGATCAAGTTAGACAGGGCTCTGAGCCACCTGATCTAGTTGAAGATGTCCCTGCTTACTTCATGGGGGTTGGACTACATGACCTTTAAAGATCCCTTCCAACCAAAACCATTCCATGGGTGCAGTGTTGTTTGTTAAGGCAGCTGAAGAGGCTCTGACAGAGCTAATAAAAGGGGGTTTTGAGCAGCTTAGTCCCCTAAAAGTAGTGACTCATCAGTGATCAAACATTTCTCACAGGACAAACAGTTCCCAGCTATTCCCAACTTGCAATGAAACCTGCCCATCACTGGGCTGCTGGGAGGTAGGGCTTGAGTACCCCACATCTGTTTTACTTGTGCACAAAGAGATTGCTAAGCATGTCCTGGGTGTTGGGACAAGAGTACTCTTGCTTGGTTTAAAAGGGATTTTTTTTTTTCTGGGGATTTTTATGCTCCACCCCATGATGCGCTTCGGGATGCATTCAGCTTTCTCTTCTGAATAGGGCTCCAGATGATGGAAATAAATTATCATAAATTAGAATAGATTGCACTCTTCAGCATCTCTACATCTGTCATTATGTTTCTTTAACAGTTCAGTTTAACATTTATACACACTCTGACAGCAGCTACTGGTGTGTATGCTATAAATATTGGCTTGGAGAAGACATTAATGGAGTTTAGGTAAACGTTTGATGCTGCTGAGATTCTTTTCCATATGGTGGTATGCAGTAAAATCTGATTCAACGTGCTACATATAGCACTTATGTATTCCCTATAGACTGGCCTCCTGGCATTTCATCAGCTTACTGCCTTACCAAGAAAGTGCAGGTGCCTTCAAAGAGGAAAGTGAGCTCCTTGCAGTCTATTCTGTCTTTTAACACCTGTATTGTTTGTGGTGTTTAAAGCCAACATGTAGTGTGTACAGATGGGAAGGGCTCAGGGAGAAGGGATGTCTCACAGAAGTAGCAGTTGGGAATTAGGCAACAAGCTGTGGCAGTGCTCTCCTTTGAACATGTTTGAAGAAAACCCATGGGATTTTATGACCAAAGATGCCATTTTGTTATACAGTAACTGAGTAAGAGGGCAAAAGCTTTGTGTTGGTTGGTCACAACTGCTAAACCTGCAATTTGTCAATCTTAACCCCTGATGAAACTGTCACCAAAACCACACATGGGGAGTATGGCTTAAGGATTTGACGAGTCTGGCTCATGTCTCACTGGGTGAGATGGTGAATAGCCAAGACCATCACAGCAAGAAATGTATTCTGGTCCTTTGGTGTTCCTTCCATAGTTTAACAGTATTTGCATGTCCCCCACTTTGTTGGTTTGGATTTTTTTACTTTGTTTTGCTAATTACAACACTGTGATTAGTGTAGCCTGATGATGTGACTGCCTCCTCTGCAGTATTTCTCTGATTAACCCCACTTTCAAGCTAGTGCAAGGTTAAGAAGAATGTTGTCTGGCTTGACCCTGTGGAGGGGCAGTTGAGGTAAAGCAGTCAGGCAGCCCAGCCTCTATGCCTTCTGTGGGGCCCTGGGAAACATCTGGCTTGTGCCAGCCCTGGGGCACATCTGCCAGAGAGAGAAGCATGGCTGCTTCGTTCGCCCCTGTGTAATGCAATGTAAGTAATGAAGTAACTATAATGTACAAGCTGGCTCAAAGCAGGGCAATCCAAAGAGAAAGTGCTCTTCACACTGTAAATTGCTAAAGGTCTTTATGATGCCAGTGAATTAAAAATCTGAGAAGAAAAAACCCTCCAGTGCTCTAAGCTCAAGAAGCATCTTTTAAAAGCTGCTGGTGGGGAGGGGAAGAGATAACTTATCTGAATTGAAGTGGATTTAAACTCTGTATCTCGTACAGTTCTGGGTTACTGCAAAGAAAACAGTGTATTCCCTGTCACTTGGAGAGCTGGAGAAGTTTTTGTATAGACTGATTGAGTTTATGATAGTATTACCCTTTTTGATCTGAACTGTTAGCCAAATTGTCAGGCCTTTGCAGGTTATTTTTTTAGGACAAGATGTTGCTTCAGATGCTTTAGTGATGCACTCGTGGTTATTTGCCTTGGCAGTAGAGAGGACCTGGTGCAGTACCTTGTCCAGTGTTGGACACCATGTCTTCAGCCTCCTTCCTCCTGGCTGGGCAGAAACCCTTCTCTTCCCTTTTCTCAGGTCTCTAGGTTTTATTGTTATTCTGGCTGCTTGTGTGGTTCTTCTCCCTCAGCTTTCCTCTTATTTCTGGATCCTGCAGAAAAAAAATGTTTTGCAAAAAACCAATAGCAAAATTCTTCTGCCAAGAGCAATATCTTGCCTGTGATCTTCCTTTGAATAGCTCGTTGTGTCTGTCTGAGCTTGAGGCTGGCATTTGTGTCCCTTGAATGATGCTTTAAAGGAAATAAACTGTATTTAAAGAAAGGCCACATTTACATTCACCTGATTGTAAAGACATTTTAGCCCAGCCAACAAGATTTCCTTGTGAGCCTTGCTCCAGCAAGGAACCCTTCAGCCTTTTCCAAGCTGAAAGAGAAGCTGGACTCTAGGGAGCAGTTTCAAAGCACTGAAACTCTTTCATCATTATTTGTTATATTTCTTTTCTGCATCTTTTGGCTCTTTGAGATCTGGACATCTCAAACCTGGACACTCTAGGTGCAGCCCCTACCATGTAGCTGTGATAGGCACAGGTTTCTCCATGAAGCTCTGATATGAGCGTGCTGAATTTGAGAAGGGATGTGCAGCAGGGGTGAATAATGTAAACAATCTGCCTTGGGTCAATGGTGATGAGAATATCCCCTTGAATTGTTTATTTTGTTGCCTTTTTAAATTTAGTTCTGATCTAGGCTGTAAAGATACTCTTGGGTGGAGGGGAGACAAAGGAGCCCTTATTCTTGGTGGGTTTTTCTGTTTGTTTTCAAGTATACATGATGCTCTTATAGGAAATGGCACTCTCTATTTTTTCATTAAACCTGCCAGGTTTTAGCTTTTACATATGACTGATTTTCATAAATCCCAGAACTATTTCTTTTAGGCTTTCTCTCCTCATAGGAAACCTGGAGATGACCCATTCCCAGTTCCTACTGTCACCTCGGCCTGGCTGAAAGGCCCTTTGGGGTAGGACAGGAGAAAAGTCACACATTTTGCACTCCAATCAGTGCTGGATCTGAGTTTAAAAATATCACAAGTGAAAAATATGGATGTGAGTCATACAGAAAACACCCTTCATTTCTAAGGGAACATAAATATCAGAAAAACACATTCTTCAGATGTTTCTCCTCCTGAGAGGTAACCTCATCTAAGATTTCTGTTTGAACTGTTCAATCATAAACATTGGTCCCCTGCTGTCAAAGTGACCACTAGATACTGGAGATGCCTATTAAATATGAGTAGCTGATACTGTGCCCAAACTGAATCAGCCACAGGGGTCTGAGTGGGCTTTGCACGAAGGGAAAAGGCAGAGGAGGATGCAACTTCACTTCGTGACTCAGGATGCTCCAGTGATCACGTTAAATGCCTCAGTTCTGGAAAATTTGGTGCTCACTTTGGACCTAGATGCTCATCCACATATAACATATCTGGTGTCGTATTCCAGGACAACATTTCTGCATGTTTTTGAAGGGAGTATGTATGACTAGGCTTCGCGAACGAAGATCCANCTGCCTGTTTTGAAGGGAGTGAGCTCATTCTTTCCAGTCATCTCTTCTGCCCTTCAGCAGCTGGGAGATTTTGTATCAGCTGGGCTTTTAGTGGTATTTTTTAAGCAAGTGTGTGTTAAAATGCATATGCATTTCTCTGTATTTGTACAAGATTAATATTTTAAAGGCTATTTAATACCAAATTGCTGAAAATTATTTAAATCTGAGGCATGCTGGAGAGATCAGAGGACTGTTATCAACTGTTGAATTAGTAATGTTGAATTAGACATGAGAAAATCCTTTTCAATTTAAGAGGCTTTTCTCAGAACTTTTTACATGTTTAATATTTTCATTCATCCTTTTAATAATTGTTCCAGTTTGGGCTCTCCCTGAGTATTCATGCAGATGTGCACAATTCAGGCCATGATCCACTGAGCCAACACGTACCTCCCTGAGGACCACCAGGGAGCCCCAAACCCACTTGTCTCAGGATTACATTTTCCTCCTGTGCAAAGATTGAGCCCTTCAGGGATAATTTCATGCTTGTATTTGAAAAACCTGGCTGTGCTGCTGCCTGATAGAATGGAGATCATGAGTGCTCATCAGTGCAGGCACTTGAGCATTCTCTTCCAAGAATCTTCAACTTAAAAATTTGAACTAGAAATAACATTTGCATCATGTTTTGCAAGAATGCTACCATGAGGCTCTGAAAGGGCAATTACAAACATTGCTTTTTCTTCTTGGTAACTCTTGGAGGGGGTCAGCCTCTCTCCAGTCCCACCTTGATAACAAACTGCTGTGAGAGCTTAGCCGAGCAATGTGTGTCCTAGTCACACCAGATGGATCTCATTTGTGTTGCTGTCCATAGTCATGATAGGCAGCAAATGGAGTGGAGCCTGAGGCAGCACTTTGCTGCCTGAAGTTGGTGCCTGATGAATTCTGGAGATAAATAAGGCGAGAGTCTGCCTTTGCTCTTCTCTTTGAGTGTTAGATGGCCTGTGTTTGAAGAGACAATGTGGAAGGAGCTTTCAAATATTTCCTTGAAGTTGTCTTAATTATTTCATTATAATGGTAAGGAACAAAGCAGAAGAATCAATACACCTAATTATTACATCTAAATGCAAGAGAAATTAGCCAGTGAACTCTCCCATCTCTGGGGAGGATTAATCTTCCTATGCTCTATTTCAAATGTCTTCCAGAAAAATGAAAGGCTTATCACCTAGGAAACACACGGTCCTAATCACCCAGGTCTGGCACTTGGATTTACAGATGGTGAGGGGACTCTTAGCTGGTCTTCTGAACCATAAAATTAGATTGTTTTGCTTGTGTTTAACCATTGTAGTTGGAGTTTTGTAGCTGGGTGATTTAAATGACAAATGCTAGTGGGGCATGCACCATGCATCATCCTGATATGCCTTGGCCAGCTCTGGATGAGTTGGTGGACCTACTCAACACCAGGCAGTATGATGTGGAGGGGATGGATTGGATCCTAATGTGCTGCTGTCAATGGGGCAGTGCTAATTAGCTGAGCTTCTCCTCAATTAAATGCTGTATTGATGAGTCTATAATGTGTGCAGGGCTATATTGTTTACCTTTGCTCTGGACAATACATGCTTTTTTGATAGCTATATGAGACTTCATGAAGATACCCTTTTGATGGGATGCTTACAGGAGACGCTTACAGGTGATCCTGGTGGGACTTGATTCTTCACCCTTGAATCAGTCATTGAATCGAAACGACAGAAATATCTCCTGCATACTAGGTTTAGTATGGCAGTAAATTCTGGTTTTATCTTCTTGCTGTTGACATGCACCAAGCCAATGATAGATATGATACTTTCTACTAGGTTGATTTAAACAATTTCAAGCTGTGACGGAGATAGAAGATGATTCCAGATGAAGTGTTAAATGGATAAATTCATCTTTATATAATATGTAGCTAACCCCTGCCCCCCCATAAGGTCTGACTTTCTTTGGATTTTGTCTTTTGTTGTCCTATGTCATCCTGGTGGAAATCCAAGACTGGAAGTAGAAGATGTGCTTCTCCAGACTATTAAAGTTCTGTACAGGTATATCATGCCCAGGAAGAGAAGCATTAGGTTTATTCCATGCTTGCAGACCCACCTCAGTGTAAAGAAGACTCAGCAGCTAAAATATGAACTCTAATATAATAATAATAAGGAGGGCTATTTCTTTGCGTAATGCTGGGGAAATCAGCCTTACAGTTCACAAACTGAGATGACAGCTCGCTGTAGGGAAAACTTGAGTCCATCATTATTTTGCATTTTTGGGTTGCATCACTCATGGCAGTTTATTAATTAGTTCCTATTTTGCACTCTTTCTTAAAAGAAAAAGATTTTAACTCATTATGTATTGCCCTCGTACCTTTCTTCCTTCCCAAATTGCTCCTTGCATCATGGTCCCATCTTTCCTGGCTGTCGAGTTGGTTAACTGGGTGATGCTGACTCGAGGGCATGGGATGGGCCACTGATGCACCACCTGATTATGTGGTCATGGAAACCCCTGGAGGTAAGACCTCTGTTATCAAAATAAATTGGGATTTTCTGCGAACTAATGGTTGGTGAAGCTTGCACTAATGCTAGATTCTGCTGGACGACGCGCTATGGAAGCCAATTAGCCTTTGCTGATAAGCTAGGCTTTGATTAAGCTTTTCTAGGCTTTCTCATTGCAAGAAACGTGTATTACTCATTGAACATGCAAATGCATTTGCAGTGTGTAATTACAGAATTTTCTAAAGGAACGACCCATTTTAAACAAGGCTTTTGTTTCACTCTTCTTCCTTCGTTGCGTTACCAACTCAGTCACACAGTCTAATTCAGCAAACATAATTGACTGGTTTTAGGAGTTAAAATATCCTGTTGTTGAATACTTTATGCTTCAAATACCGAAGATAATGAAGACCACTGCGGTGGGTACATCAGCTATCTGGAGCTGCTCTGAAAGCCTTGCCCTTTGCAGTGAGCCTTTGGGAAGCAGTGGGCTGGCAGTGCTGTGATCTGCAGCCTGAGCCAATTTAACAGTGATCTTGTCCTGATAATGCTGAGAACAAGCTCTTTTTTTTTATTTGCTGTAGCCATAGGCAGGGATAACGTCTCCTGCTGAATGTGCAGCTTGTTGCACTTGATGGGAAGTCACTTATTGATCCAGTTAGCCCCAGACCTGTTTACAGGGTGATTGTGGATGAAACAATGTAATTAAAATTGATTATGGCTGTGTATCCATGCCTTTAATCTTTGACACTTGGGATTTGGATGTTGTGGCATGACTTCTGTAGATGATAGTTGGTTGTGAAGAGCATCAAGGAGTTAATGTATTTTCACACTCCTATATTTTCTGTTTCATTCTCATGTATTGTGTTAACTGAGTGACAGTATCCTGTTTCATAGCTAGTCATACATATTGTAATAGCTTTAGTCACTTCATCTAAGTTATCGCTGTCTATATCTCTGTCTATACCTGTATGAGGGTGCTTTAGAAATTTTAGAAATACTAGAAGTATTTAGAAATAAAGCTAGGAAATGGAAACTTTGTTTCCAGGTCTAATTCATAGTTACAATCCCTGACTGTAACAAAGGCATTCCTACAGCTAGATGCCTACTCTTCCTAATTGTGGTGCCTTAAGTTTATTGCATGCCTCATAACATGGAGGTTAGTTTCCCTGTTCAGAGTTATTTACTGTGGCACGGTGATGTGATCTCAGTTTGGCACAGTTAGCATTTTCTGATTGGAACATCTTGTGAAATTCTCCAATCAGAGCAGGAAGGCAGTGGAATACTCCAGCTGCACTTTCCCCGTTGTACCTCTCCTCTCCTGTGGCATGGCTGCAGTCAGAGGTGAGGAATGGCAGGAACAGAGCTGCTCTATCTGCTGGCCCACATGTACCATCTTGAGCACTTTCTTCCCCAAACTCCCAGTGTTGTACTAACACTTGGGGTAGGAGTGATGCTCTGGCAGCAGTTCTCTCTGCAGCAGGGTGACCCAATCTAGTGCTGCTGTCACAGAGCCTCTGAGATGCTTTCCAGAGTCCATCAGCATTGGTGCCTCAGCACTTCAGAGGATTGAGTTTTTTGTTTTATTTTTGTTGCTTGGGTTTGTGGTGGTGTTGGTTGTTGGTTTTTTTAATCTTTTTTAGGAGAAAGGGAACCAAGGATTTGACCTCTACAGAAAACTGTGGTCAGGAGTCATTTTGTGGTTGGGGCTCTGAGAAACCTGATCTAGATAAGATGTCTCTACTCACTGCAGGGGGGGTTGGACTAGATGACCTTTAAAAGTCCATTCCAGCTCAAACCATTCTATGACACTATAAGCTCCAGTCCAGCAGGAGTAATTCTGTGTGTGCTACAGGTTTTATCCCCTCTCCAGGTTATCGTTAATGATTGTGGTTTCCCATACCTTAGCACTGGGGCTGGTAGGTTCAAGAAATGCTTGGTATGAAGGCATGTGTAGAGCATGGGCATCCTTCACTTGTGGGGCTTTGCTCTCCCAGCTCTTGCTAAGCCACCTCCCTCTGCTAATCAAGCAGATGCTCCCAGGGTTTCAGCTAATGATCAAAGAGCAGACTGCTCTTCTTGATTGAAAGTCATATGTCTATCCTCTTTCAAATTAGCAGTTTTCAAGTGTCCCACTGGACATTTGGCCTAAAATAGTCTGAACAGTTCGACTGCTTTATTGTCATTGCCAGCTTTCATGCATGTACACAGGCTCCAGTGAGACCACAGCAGCCTTTATTTAAATGTAATTTCATCTATGGTAGGAATTTTGCAAGGAGAAGGTTCCAGGGCTGATGTCTGAGTGTGAATATCTGAATTATGATTGAAAGTCTACAGCATTCAGGCTTAAAAAGATTTTTTAGAAAATGTTAAGAATCGTAATTCTTTCCCATTCTATCAATAGTAACTGCAAACTCGAGCATATGCTGCAAGAGGCACAGAGGGAAAGCTTTCAGTAGAGAGCACAAGTGCCTTTTTCATCTGAGGAAAATCAGCAAAAAGGAGACAACTTCAAGCAAACTGTGGCTTCCGATCCACAAGCTGATAAAATCTGCATATTAGTCACAAGTTATTTTTCCAGATTTCCAGTTCGTTCTGTTTTCTTAATTAAAGATGCTGAAATTTTCTTTCAGGCCTTTCAGTCTCATTTTGTAACTGGTATACTTGGTGGGGGGAAAAAAAACAAACTCAAAATCATCACCACCACCATTATTATAGCTCACATCTGGCAGATTGTGTTTTGGTTTTGTCTCCTTTTTATTGAGGAGTAAATTTAAGGAAGAGTGCATTCTTTTATTGGGACCACATTCTATAAAAACGAGGTTTTTCTCAAAGAGAAGGTGTTATTTTATGACAAAAACTTCCCAAGGTTAAACTATTAAATCCAAACCCTTCATAGTATAGGCTTTGTGCTTGGCATCCCAGTACATCCAGTCTTGGACTTTGTTTAATCTGAGGTAGATCTGCACATTTTATGCCAGTGTGGAATCATATAGCCATTCTGAGTCTTTGCAGCTGTGGATGTGTGTCTGTCCAGGGCTTGCTTCATGCTGAACTAATTATGGTGAGGATTAATGATACTTCACTGATTTCACTTGCCTATCAGGGGGTTTAGGTGCTATAAGCTTTTCCTAATTGCAGGAGATGGGCCTGGCATGGGGAAGGGGTAACATCCCTTGCCTTGTGTTGTAACAGTGCAAAGGCTCAGGGAAATGGTTCCTTATCAGAAAAGATGGTCCTGTTTGGTGCATCAGTAGTGTCATCAGAGAATCAGCTTTTCTGCCAGAAATAGCAACCACTGGCTACAACATGGCCATTGCTGCTTGGGATACTATGGAAGAGTATTTTTGGCTGCAAACCTTAGCTTTTTACAATGCTGTAATGTTACAGTGACTGAGGAAATCTCTTGCTTTTTGCTTTAGTCACAGAAGGTGCAGAATGTGTTTTCTGCACTTTTTTGGCATGTGGTGGTTTGTGTAGAAGCTGTTCAGGTGGTGCTGCTGAGCCTAAGTTCCTACTACATCAGCACCTCTGGAAAAGCCTCAGTGTTCTCAGTGTTGTCCATAGAGCAGCCTGCACAAGCAGAGCAAGAACCATAAAATCTATTGGCTCTCATGGTTTCCTATTACTCCTCTAGTTTGGTGCTGCCTGTTTTTAGTGTATGTAAATTTTTTGTTGGCTCTTGCTGTGTTTTCTGTCCTAAATTTAAATTTTATTCACCTTGATAACATGGAGGGATGGACAATGGGGAGGCTGCATCAGAGCTTATCAGAGAACATACACAGAATTTTCAGGCTGGGAATATTGACCTACAAGCAGAAGACAGCCTTCAGCAAGGGCCAGTTTAGAATGCACAGCACATAGTTCTAGTTTAGTTTTAGGTCATTGTAGCACAAAACTGTTTTACTGTATTCTGCATTATTTTTCCCACTGAGGAATCATCCATACTTATACATTTCACTAGCCATTTTTCTTCCTTGCTCTCCTCTTTTCTCCCATGTTCACTGCTGTCAGCCTGGTCATTGCCTAGAGATGTACACAGGTTGGTCCATCACTCATGAGGAGGATTTTTTTGGTTGAAACAAGATTTCTCAAAAGGACTAACATAGGTTTTATATTTTATTCTTCAATCTGTAACAGGAAAATATAAAGATTTTCCAATCCACTCTAAGCAATGTAAGAGTTGAAGTGAATCTGCACATTTAGATACAGCAGTGAGGACTCTTTTATCCCATATGAAATACTAAAATGCTGTTAAAGTAGAATGTTTGTGGTAATTTTGTGTGCATATTAATAAAGAGAAGTGAACCTTACCAATTTGATGGCACACATTATCCTAGAGCTATTTTTTCACAAGGTCCTTTTACCATGTTTCTAGACCTTTTTTATTTTCTCTTAAAATTTCCTCTGATGTGTGCCCTCCACAAGCTAAAACACCATAGTGTCATATTTACTTCTTTAGCTTTTTAATTGTGGCAAACTCTTAAATGCTGAATTCCTGGTGGGCTAGGAGGAATACATGATTTCGTTAACCTTCATGCATTGTTCTATACTGAAAATGTCCTCTGTTTATTTTCTCTTAAGGTAAACTAATTGATTTGCCCATGCAAGATTTTACCTCCCCAGTGGCATGTCATTAATAAAGACAGTGGTTTTCAATAGCTGTAGCATTGTGTCTTTTTGTAGTAGTATTTTTTTCAGTGTGACCTTCACATTGATTTTGTCTGTTGGGTTGAGCAAGTAACAAGTTACAATCTGTAACAGCAATTTTGGGGTGTCAGTTATGACTATGGATGTTGCATGGTGTATGAAGGTGATGGGTGATTTCCACAGTACTTGCTCTTCTGAAAAGGCCACATCTCTTGGCTGAAGGTGGATCTCAGTAAAAACAAACATGAAGGTATGTTTTACAAAAGCACACTATGCTGGAGGAGTTGGTGTCTGCATCTGCAAAATCCAAGTGGAAATTGGGAATTGGGTACCGATTCTCTCTACTGAGTCGTTTCTGCTAAGTGGCATCACCATAGGTTGCCATGGCCATCTTCTTGACTTTGCAGCAAATCTGTCAATAGATAAAAGTTGATTTGTTTTGTTTTAGGGGTTTTTTTTCATGTTATTGTGGTAAGAGGTTCCCAATCAGTTCTCTGTGCATGCAAGAGAGAGAATGAGAGTGTGTGTGCTGGAGCTGGGCTGGGAGCTGCTTTCTGGAGCTGTTGCAGCTGGGATACTGCTGTGCTGATGCTATAATAGTTACATCTCTGAAAGAGATGGTTGGTTGGAGCTCCTACGAAAATAAACCCAAAGGTTTTTGGATGATAGGAGAAGCTTAAGACACAGTTCATAGGGGAGCAGCTCCTCTGGATCCAAGTAAAGCAGGTGAGACAGCCTGATTCAGTGGTGAGTTTGGATAACATTCCTTTGGCAAGTGTCCCTGCCCTGCATCTCCTGGAGGCTTCTTCTACTTGGGTGCTGGGATACAGAGAAGCCTACAGGAAATCTTCCCTGCAAGCTAGAGAAATTACTGTGCGCATTTAAAAAATTAAGTGCTATATTCATAATTTAAATTCATCTTACCTCTGACATGCTTAAAACTTCACTACCTGAAATGTGCAATGGAGAGCTGTTCTGCAGGGTTCTGTAGGTAAAAACCCAATGTATTTCCATGAATGCACTGATTTTTACTTCTTTGTAAAGGCAGAGACTGTGATTGCAGGCTGTCCCCCAGGAACTTGTTTAAAGCAGAAATTCTCTCTAAAGATTTAATGATCAGAAGCATTTTCCTCTTGTTTCACTATTACTATTTTTTTTTTAAGTGAAAGCTTGTAAAACATGGGCAAAATGTGAACTGAAAGGAAGAGAAGCCAGGAATACTAAAGAGAGAGAGAGAGAGCTAGCTTGAAAGTGTTGGCCAAGCAGCTGTTCATGCCTCCTATTTAGCATGAATGGAAGACATAGCCCTGATTAAAAATGGTAGGTAGCAGCTGCACAGCCTGGGCTAAGGATTACCAGATGGTTAACTGTGATTGACTTGTCTCCATGGAGCTCAGTAGGGAGGGATGGAATATCTGAAATGTGATGAACATGCTAGGTACACAATTTTTTTTTTTATAATGAATGTGCCAGATTTGTTTACATGCTTCTTGAATAAAATATGGCTGCTAGTTTGACTTAAGACAGACATCTTTAGTACATGCTATGTTGCAAAACCTTGCTCTTTTGATTGTAGGTGTGATGATTCCCCCTCATCTCCCCCCACCACACACACCCTGGTGCTGTGATACAGCATAAAATAATTGGTTGACAGAATGTTGATTCTGCAGCACAGGGAGGATTTGCACAGATGGGAGTCAAAATATGTCTCCTTGCCTTATGCTAATGCCACCACAAAGGTTAGGGAGAAGTTCAGAACTGAATGTAGAATCCTTGTGCTGCTTTAACAGTTGCAAAGTGTTTAAAGTCAGTACCTGAAGGAAGAAGATCTGGATCCAAATGTTCTCGTTGTCCGCTCCCTCTGTTTTACAGCAAAAGGATACCAACACTTGATACATATTCATAGTACAATGGTGCTTACGTGGCTGCTTTTCCTTCACGTGTGGCCATCATGGCCAACGTGGGATTTGTTTTTTTCTAGCCTGGAAAGGGCTAGAAATCACAGATACCTCTAAAAACAGCATAGAACAGGATGACACATCAACAGGATTCCAAACAGCATCTTCTAATGGGACTTGGCCAAATTTTTTGCAAGTGCCAAACAATTGGCACTTGTTTAAGCAATATGTTCTGCAGAGGCTGTAGCCATGTGCAAGGTGATGTATTCACTGTACAACCTGGAGAAAGCAGGCAGGTGGATGGTCAGCACACCTCACCCAGCTCTTCTGGGTGATCCTTGACTGCTCCATGACTTGATTTCCCTTCCCCTCCCACTGATCTCAACCCTTTTGCTACAGGGAGCAGCTCTCACACTGTGATTTTGGAGAAGTCCCAGAGCCGTGGCATCCTGAAGGTTTTGTGGTTCATGGGCAAACAGTCCAACATGCTTCCAGCCTTTAGCTCCATGTGACTGCCCAGACTTTTGCAGGAGATAGGACTTGTAGGTAACTAAGAATAGAAGCCAGCAAGTAATTTAGAAATGCAAGGAAAAGTGCAGTGTTTGAGGGAATGTGTTGCCTCCAGCTGAGGGGAGTGGGAGTCGTTGATCAAGTGTTTCTTGATCCTCTATGTTGAACATTTCTACTTTGTGTTTGCATTCATTTTTTAAAGCAAGTTACAAATACGTCAAAAAGATGGAGTTGTCAATTATGCCAACTCATTCCCCTGGATTTAAGTATGAATGAAATTGTGACGTAGATTTGTCTTCATAAATGCTTTGATACCTAGAAAACATTTGTCACTTTTGAGCCTGTGGCACTTAGGAATACATTATTCATCTAACCTGAATGTCGTCACTGTATATAAACACAAATAAAATGCTAGCTCAAGCTTCTGGTATTGATAAGCAAGTGATTTATTTTTACTTTGTTGGACCTTTGTGGATGTTTTGGCAATATCAGAACCTCCCTCCTTCTCCTTTCCAAAACATAAAACCAAACCAAGATCCCATCTAATTTATTGAAAGTGCCACAATCTTAAAAGCAATTATTTAAAGCCTCTTTATTCTCAAACAATACACATAAATGCTGAAGAGAGGAGGCTAGGCTGAGGATGGTGGCCACAGCCTCTGACTCTGTGTGGGACAAAACTATTGACTCTGGGTTTTGTGGTCTCAGTGTAATGAGTGTCCTGGCTGCAGCGGCACAACCACGTTTCCTATGTGTTTCAGATGCAGGAGGAGAAGCTCATGGGGAAGCCTGTGGGGTTTGTGGTGCCTCCATAAGGGAGCAACAGTCTTTTGGTCTCTCCTTGGGCACTGAGCCATTCGGATCCTGGGGTGCAGTTGGAAGCCTGCATGGGTGGCTTGCTGGAATAGAGAGCTGGGTGCTTGTTGGGGGTCCCTGAAGCTCCCTTTCTTCTGTGTGCTGCTGGAAGTCTGATTTCTGGGGAAAACTCATCCTCAGCATGGTCTGCTTCTCAGTGTACTAGAAACTGAATCTTAACAGTGTCATAGGCCAGGTAATAGATGGAGGTGATAAATCTGTTAGCAATCACACCGCAAAGGCTGAAATCTTTTCTGTTTGTGGAGGTTAGACACTACTTCTGGAAGATAAACATTGATGGTTGGGCCACACCTTGCAAAAAGAGCAAAAGGAGGTGGCCAAGGAGAGCTTCCCTGCCTGATGTCTGATTTTAAATTGTTTTCTGATAGCAGGGAAAGGTGCAAAAAAGTGCTGATGTGATGAGAAACAGAGACTGCTATGCAGGAGGAAGACAAAAGAGGTTTGGCTCATTTTGTCTGGTCTAATGGGCATACTTAGAAGTAATTTTGCTGTTTAAACACATGAAGGGGAGAACAGCTGTTTGAGCTAATGAACCAATGTTGTGTGGCCATAGACACCCCATAGGTTAGAGGAAGGCTGCAGCCCTTGGGAGGATGAAGCTTCTCTGCCAGCATGGTGGGAAGAGAGGAAGCAAAGCTAGTTTTGTGTGAATATTAAAAATTGTATGAGAGTGATGACAAGGTGCTTCCTCAGCAGCAGGATACTTGATGACCCTCATGGTTGCTTCCAGCCCTGTGAGAGCCAGGAGAGCACTCTGATTGTGATGCCTTTGGGACAGGATAGGGCAGAGGGTGGCCCTGGTCAACACAGCTGGCCATTTCCTTCTGTGGTCACCACTGTGACCTCAAGGGGCTGTTGCAGAGTTGGGGGCATAGGAGGAGAAATCTGCCCACTCCCTACACATGAGGGTAATTTCTTTCTCAATGACACTTGGCAAAGCCACGTGTGAAACAGCCTTCACGTCTCACTGAAAAAAGGCAAGACTGCCAAAATTTTGTCTGTTTTGAGTCAGGAAGAAATGTTGAAATCATGAAAGTCTGTTTGCCTTGAAAAAGATACCAACACCCTAAAACTCGGATCTGGTCAGCTGAAGTATTTTGATTTTGTTCCATTATACTATCTTTTTTATGTGTTAAAACTTTGTAACACAGCATTTTTCAACCAAAACTGTTCATTTTGAAACTTCAGAATAAGAATTTTGACAAGGTAAAACACTTTGGTGCATAACTTGTCATCCTTCTTGTCTACAATTATCTATGACAAATTAAAGTTTTAAGGAGAAACATGTTAACAAAAAAAAAAAAAGGAAATAGCTAGTATATACCTGTAGCATATTTTGAGAATCAATGGCAATTCCTCCTGAGGCTCAGTCAGCTGGTGTCTTGTTCATGGGAAGGGAAGATGGGTCTTCTGCTGTCCCAACAGTGCATGGGGGAGCTGTCAGGAAAGCACCTCTGAGGTTGAAAACTCTACCAAACCTTGATATGGTATAATGGCACTCTGCTGCTTTTTGTGTTTGGATGTGCCAAGAGCAGGCTGCATCAAACAAGGCTGGATTAAATCTTGTCAGTGCTGTATAGATTATTAGCAATATGGGCTGGCCCTTGGCCCCCCTCCTTGCCCCACTATTCACAGTTTCTTTCAGTTAGATGCTTCCATGTAGCCATCCTTAAGAGCAATCTGTGGGTGGAAAACAAAGACCTTTTCTGAGCTGGCTCATAAAGACTGCTATGGTGCAAGCCTTGCGTTTGGGATCATTCACAGTGAATGTATGCAGACATCCCAGCATTGTGTTTGTGATGTGTGTGATCCTTAAAGCCCCCTATTTAAACCTTGGTGAGCTGGGCAGCAGATTCTACATGCACCTGTGTCTTGCATGCCTGCATTTTTGTCTCCAGAAGCAGCATTCCCTCTGTCACTTGGGTCTGCAATGTAAGGTGGTGCTGGGCTCTAATACTGGTCCTGGCATGTGGAAAGCCACACGGTGCCATTGGCACACGTAGAAAGGTGTCTCGACCTTGCTGCCCAGACACAGCATCTCTTCCTGTGGTGCCCTCTGCCTTCGTGCAGCACAAGAATCTCATCACAGGGGATTAGAGGGTTTAGTTCTGCATTGTGCAGTTGAACCAGTTAAGCTGCACTTGGTTTATCCACGTGCCCAGATATCTTGATGAATTCATCCTGCCCTACAGCATGTGCACTTTCTGCAGAGAATTAGATTTATGTTTTTTAATTTCGGGAAAAAAAACCTAAATAAACTAACAGTTGAGCAATTGATCTGGATTAATGAGGACCAACTCTATTAGCCTAATACAACACTAATCTGATTCCAAACTGTTAACATATTAAAGCTGCTTAATTACATGTTTGTTTGACACAGTGTAGTAATCCTGTATGATTTGGGGTATATTGTCACAGCTCTTGACTTTCAATGCCTCACCATTGATAGAAACACAATTAAAACCCTTCAGTGTGGGGTTAGGCATTCACCTCACCCTTTGCTGTATTGAAATGTGGCTTGATGTAAGCATTGCCAAATATCCCCCTGCTTCTATAGGCTGGAGAAACAGTCACCACCTCTGTTTGATGCATGGAAAGGCAAAGGGGCAGGAAAAGCTGGTGTTTGCTTATGCAGGAAATGGGTGTCTGGGCTGGGAATTTAATCCAGGATTCCTGAGTCCCCATCACTGATTTAATGATGTGACAACCTTCTTTCTCTACTGATGCTGCTCACAAATCTGGGTTTTGTCATACAGTAAGAAAAACAAAAATTCAGTAGAGTGTGGAATTGCTTCTGGATTAAGCACTAGGTTATAAGGGATAACAGGATATCACATTTTGATGTATTTGGGCAATTGTCTGGTGTTGTGCAGTATTTTCTACCCAGTCTGGATATAGCAATGCTTCCAAAAGTGAAAAGCCTCCTCACATCTGCTCACTGTGAAGAGTGAGATAACAAGATGCAAAATCAAAGCAGAACACAAGCCCTCTGTGCTTGTTTGAGCCAGACAGTGTCAGAGGAGAAGGTACCTTCCCTAAGAAAATTGCTCAGCCATTTTTCAGTGCTGTTTAAGCAGAGGACCTGATTATGAGGAAGATGCTGTCCTGATCCACTTCAGGAGCAGGGCCAAACCTGGACAGTTCAGCCTCACTTACTGAGCATGTCTGTAGTGCATTTTGTTTTTCACAGCAGAATACTGAGTGAGAAATGTACCATGGGTACAAAGGCATGACGTGCATCAACTTTGCAGAATACAGTGTCTTTGGCTCTGCAGAGAACCAGAGAGAGGTGCAAGATCTGTGACTCCTGGTGATAAATGAACTGAACACACCAAGGTCACTCACTACTGAAGATCTTACCAATACTATTCAGCTAATATGCCTGCCCTAAAACTAGCATCTCTGCTTTTCAGGCTGTCAAAATCTCTGCTGTCACAGGTTACAAGGGGTCTTGGGAACACCTTATACAATACCCTTGAGATTTTGCATTGCTACCAGGCAAGGCTGGGTGCCCAATTTTACATAGCATCTTTGAAATCAATACAGTTTGGAGGTATTTTTACTTACAGCTTCCAATTGAATTGAAAACTTTCAGATTTTTAAATATAATTGAAAATCTTGAAGGGTTTCTGGCAGCTTTGGTATGAAGATCTTAGATTAATCTTCTTGTAGAGGATGTAGGGCTTTGGTGGCCAGCCAAGACGAGAATATTCCTGGAATGGAGGACATATAAAATGATGCCTTGAAAGTAAACATTTCTGGCCTTGTGTCAGTCTCTTGAATTCAGCATCTGCATGGCCTAATAAAATACTTGCAAAAAAAATCAGACTCCAAGGAGAGAGAGGAAAAACAGAAAGTCCTAGTTTTCATATATTTCTGAAGATTTCAAGGCTGCTGTTGAGTTTTGTGACTCTGCAAGGGTTTGCTTGCTTCAGCTGAAGGACCTGGGGCTTATCAACCAGTAAGGAAGGTCTGTTCCCCATTAAAGACATTTGTCTCCATGGCAGCTCAAACTGGAATAAAAAGAGAGTTTTGAGTCCCTCCGGGAGTATCTTTCACATGATCAGGCAGTGTCAAGATGCTGCAGGAATATTTCCTTATTGATCATCTTCAAAGTGTGGCAATGCCTGTAGGCACCAAGTATGGTGGCAGCATTCCCAGAGCTCGGACTGGGTGCTGCTTCTGTGTATCGCTGCCTCCATGCATGGATTGCACTGGGGGGTGGGATAGGTGTTCTCCTGTGATAATTCTTTTTTTTTTTTCCTCAGGTAATTTTGTAACTGATGCAGACGTATTAGTAACTCATCTTTTCTCTCTACTTTTTCCATTCTGCTGACTGTAGAAATGTCATGCATGTACATGATGATACAAGGCTGTTTAGAAATATGCTTTCTCCCATCTGAGCTGGTTTTCTTTCTCTTGCTTCCACTTTTTAGTTATTTTGGATTGACACAGAAGTCTCTGTCTCAACAGCATTTGCTCTACACACAAGGATAGGTAACTGCTTTTTACAGTTATCACATGCCTTTTTCCAAGGTACTCTTTAACTTTTGTATTTTATATCTTGCTTTCCACACCTAGGGGCTAACTCCCCCTCAGCTGGAGTTGTGAGATTGACCCAAACCAGTTCCCCTCTGGAAACCTGGACCATAACTATTGTGTGGGTTGGTTTTTGACTGCAAGGCAAAAGCTGTAATAATGGGTTTACACATAGGTCAGGACAGGCTTCAGTCTGCCTTGTTCAGAGAGGCAGCACACAACACCCCTAAATCCCCACATCCATCATGGGAACGAGAGTTAAACCTAATGGCCAGGTTTTCCTTTCCTGTAAGATGCCAGGCTGTAGGAATAATGCAAGCATCAGATAATTATCCAGAGGCAACTGTACTGAAAGCTTTTGTAGGAGAACGGAGACATACAGAACCCGATTTTGGAGGGGGAAGTGGCCATATTTTCCGGAGCTGTTGGTGTTACGTGTGAAACTCGTCCCCTTGAGTAACGAATAGCGCTAAGGGAGCGTTTTCCGATCCGATCTGCGTTAGTCAAGAGGTTGGTGACACCTGGTGGCAGCCCAGTGGCTGCGGGACCCGCCGGAGAACAGGCGCTTTTCGGCCTGACCCAGATTCAACAATTGCCCTTTAAATGCGTTTCTGCAGCATTTGCTGCTGTTGTGTGACAAGGGCAAAATGCTCCACGTTAGGGTTATTGTTCTTCAGGGTTTTGCAGTGGTAAAACCTGGTAGGAAATTGTGTGCAGTGATGGGAGCATCCTGACTCAGACATGTGCAAGGCAGAATGATGTCCGACCATCCATGCCTTTTTCTAGCTGCTTTAATTCAGCTGATCCCCTCCTCCAAATCACCTGGAGTAGGTTTTTCTGTAAAGGTTGAGAAATTTGGGGAAGAATAGACTATAGCAGAGGTTAAGCTTGACTGACTTCTTATCTAGGATATTTTGCAGTAACTAAATGCCATTTCTGCTTATTAGGATGTGTCAATTTTGTATCAATTGTCAGCATCTTGCTTATCTTTTAGAGGCACAAGGAATCAGTTAAAAAGAAAATAATAGTATGCTGGCATTTATCCATGCCTCCTACACTTGCCAGCAGCCAGATTGGCAGAATACTTTTGCCCAGTTAGGGGAGGTTTGGAGCCACTGACCCTTTTTGGTGTGAGCACCCTCCCTGCTCACACTCAGAGCATGCCAGGCTGGTGCATACCTGGAGCAGCAATTTGGGGTGAGCAGCAGCCACTCGTCAGGGTGGTGGTCACCACTGCAGTGCTGAAGGGAAAGCCTCATCAAGGCTGCAGTTGGAACCCTTCTGTGTCTCAAAGAGTAAAATGGATCCAGTCCCAAAACTGTGTAAAATGAAACCAATTAAGATATTATTAAGACTTCTTGAAAGTGGCTTTTTATCCTTTACAATCACATCATCTGGTCAGTAGAAGTGCAGTTTCATTATATCATAGGAATGACATGAAAAGATTATTCAGAAGGTATTGCTGCTGCTGTTCTTCTCTAGTGATGGCTTAATTGTAAGAGAGTAGCTATGAATCATATTTCTTGCATGGCCTAAATCCCCTAGTGTTTTAAGATCAGAGAAGCAGAGATTTTCCAAAGTTCAGTCAGTTCAGTTGTGCTAAGGTGTCTTTTCAGACATTATTTAATGTGTTGGAAGTCTTTTATGCTCTCAGTTTAATTAGTTTCCTCCAGTTAAATTTGGATTTTGCATGTTGACTAAGTGGATCTTCCCCAAACTGCCTGAGGCGTCAAGTTGATCTCGACAGAAATGCTGAAGTAAACATTATTATTTGGTAGCTGCAACCCTTCAGAGCTGCATCACTGATGCTGAACTGTTACTTGCTGTGACAGCTCATTATCTTCTTGCTTTCCCTGGCAGGGTATTATCAAAATCACTTTATCTGTATTCTTGGTAGATCTTTTTGTTTATTCTGGTGGGCTGCAAATAGGTTTGTGTCTGGTTTTGTGTGGATTGCTGTTTGCTGTACAATAAGGTAACCATGTTTATG
Organism: Bucco capensis; assembly: GCA_013396975.1. Lineage (NCBI taxonomy): Eukaryota > Metazoa > Chordata > Aves > Piciformes > Bucconidae > Bucco > Bucco capensis. The sequence goes on from VWZO01007210.1 coordinate 2,101,505, forward strand.
AAGTGTACAGCATCTTTCTTTTGTAGTTTTATTGGGGCAGAGGCCAGTGGGGAGGCATGTACTGGTGTAAGCTTGTTTTATGAAGTCCAGGGTATTTTTCACAGTCATGCAATCATAAAATTATTTAGGTTGGAAAACACCCTTAAGATCATCAAGTCCCACTGTTAACCCAGCACTGCCAAATCCACCACTAAACTATGTCTCCAAGCATCACATCTAGTGGTGAAGTGGCTCCACCACTTCCCTGGGCAGTCTGTTCCAGTGCTTGTCACTCTTTCAGTGAATAAATTTTTCCTGATGTCCAATCCAAGATTTTATGTTAGAGATATAAAATATACTGTAGTATATACTATATTTTACATAAATACACATTTATAGTAGTTTGTGAGCAGGTCAGTCTGTTCATGGATGAAGATGACAGCTATTGCCAGTAAAGGTCAAATCTGTGTTTACCTCCCAGAAACAGTCAATAAAGGACTTTCCTGGCCTAAAATATTTAGAAATGCCTTTTTGAGCTCATCTGGCTTAGGTGGTGGACAGACAGTAACACTGTTCACACTAGGTTACTTTTTTAATAAAAGACCAGCCAAGTGTATTTGTTGTGATCCATCATGTGTTTGTTTGAATCACTGTAAACTTTTGGAACACTTCTGAATCTGTATTACAATTTTTTTTAATGCTTCATCCCAATAAAGGTGAAAAAATAAAGCACTGGCACTCACTTCTATACTGTGTTATTCAGATGAAGTATGAAGATATAACAGTCCATGTTTACTTGGCAGTTTGTCCCTTTTCTGGTTTAGAAGATGGCTTTTCATGTGTGTATCAGGAGAGTGGAGTGGAAGGAAAACTGATGTTCCTTCTCTGGCTGGGGACTTGCACTGGGCTTTGTTGCAGTTGGCTCATCATGGCTATCAAGCTTAATTTGGGACTTCCTGGTTTTGCACAGGTGGTTTATTAACACTGAATCCCATAAAATATTGCTAAAAGCAAACCAAAAAGAGTCTTTTCTTATGTATTAGAAGGAACAGTGATGAGGTCATAATTGCAGAAGCTTTTCCAGGTCAAAAATGCTGTGACTGGGGTTATGTCACATAGATGGAGGACTCCAAATGCAGAATGTATTTTCAATAAAGGATCTCTGAGCTTGAACAGCTAGTGCAGCATCACCAGGTTGATGGAAGTCACTAATTCTAATTACTTTTTAAAAATGTTTAAGGAAGAGTATTTTCTCTTTGTTCATAATCTGGGACAACCTGGTGATCCTGACCTTTTGACCAAGCAAGCAGCAACTTTTACATGCACGCAGAGTCTTTTTATTACAAACAACAAAACCAAACCTAAACCCAGATGCCTGGCCTTATCTGTGTGACAAACTGCCTTGTACTCTTGTCAGAAGTAGGAATGGAGCCATGTGGAAGGCCCCAGTAATAGTGGTTTAGAAGCCACTTTAGAAGGCCACCAGTTGTGTGTGGTTCTGGGAAATGCCACTGCAGGGAAAGGATGTACTGCCAATGGAGCATCCAAACATCTCTTCCCTAAGCAGATCCCAGGTGCAACAAGTTGAACTTTGCTGGCAGCCTGGTCTTTCAAGGGTTGACTAAAGGGATTATGCTCTCACAAGGCACTGGACTGAGGAGCTCCACTCACATGATCTCCCTGGGCCTCAAGCCCTTATGGCGATGCCTCTTGAAGGAATAATGTGCTTTTATTTAGTCAGATAGGGAACATTATTCTGAGAGCTCTGAGATAACATATGCAGAGTTTAATGTGCTACAGATGTGTGTGTGATGGTGAATCAGAGCCTTGGAAAACTTCCAAAGAGGGAGGCTTTGCTGCTGTGATGGCTGTGCATTATAGGACCTCATGTCAGAAACCAGCCCTGTCATCCTTGTGTACTTTGGTGTGGTGTAAATGGCAAGCAAACTCTGAGGGGTGGTTTGCAAAGGGTGATTGTTAAGAGGCTTAGCTGTTTCTCCTTGTGTTTTCTTTTCCTTCATTTGCCATAAATTTCACCAGTGAAGGAATCAATGAATAATTTTATGAAGATACTGACAGTCATTCCAGACCAGAATATTGTTTCCCCTAAATCTTTCTAATTTTCTCAGAAATGCTTGCCTTTTGCTTCAGCAGGATGGATTCATTGCATTATGTATATATCTGCTGTCCTAAAAATGCTGACAAAAGAATTCGCCAAAATAGCATTTGTTTGCATAAATTTAGCATTTAAGAACCTATTTGTGATGAAATTGAATAGAGGGAAAAGGTTTTTGGTATGAAGAGTACTGTCAGTTATAACTTCAATATCAGAGACAGCCAGAGTTATTCTGTGTATGGATTAGTGGATATTTAGGTGTACTGTATGGTAAGGTTGGTATTTTAGTAGTGTTTAAAATAGTGTGTGAAGGTTTGCATGCCACCCATCTCTCCTCTGGAGTGAGCCCCTATTGCTCATGCTGTGATCAAGCTCCTGTGCTTGGCAGCAGCTGTATAGTTGTAAAGATTTGAGAAACTCACAATTTCTCATGTCCTTCTCCTGTAATATCCAAAGTGTGGTAAATGCCTCAATCCCCATTGTTTATTTGCCATAGTTTATCTCCCCAGCCCAACACACATTCTGTCTGTGGCATAAGAATATGGAAAATAACCCCAAAATAGAGCCAACAAACCAATAATAATAATAATAATAATAAACCTAACCCAAAACCCAGAAAAGTAATATGGGGCAGTTTGAAGGTTCAGCCTAACATTGAATGTACACAGATCTTAGCTGCATTTAAATCCTCTTGCTCCTGTAACAACTGAACCTGGGCCATGGGGGATAATTCCATATGACCAGAATCCATGTTTATCTGGGAAACTTAACCCACTCTGGTGTTAAAGGCAAGTACAAGGATGCTCTTTGCATGGGGCTGAATGCAAAACTTCTAAGATGAGAAAAAAGGCAGCTTGACCTTCTCAAGCAGTGAGGACTGATGTCAAATAAGCAACTGTGCATAAAAGGCAGGATCCCATCCAGCCATTCCTCAGCAGATGTGAGTGTGTTATATTTGGAAGACTGGCCCAGAGGGGACTGTCTTCATGGATGGAGATTATAGAAAGAATGTCTTTCCCTGATGCAGCCAAGATCCAATGGTGTTTTCTCAGAAACATACTAACAGACTGAGCTTGGCTGCTGCTGCTGGTGAAGCAGGGACAGGTTAGAGAAGATCAAACTCTTCTGAACGGGCTCTGTCCCAGCACAGCTCAGCACTTCGAGAGTGCTGATGTCTTGGGCAGAGCAGGGAGGCAATGCATTGTCCTGAGAGCTGCTCATCTCTGAAATACCAGAGGAACCAGGTGTACAGCCAGTGTAGATAGGGCTAGAGGATCACTCTAGAGTGGGATTGACCCAAGAAATGTTTGCTGAGAGCTCTTTAATGAACTCTACTGTCTATACTTTATGAACTCTGCAGTGACTGCAGCCTTCCTCAATGGCAGTGGCACTGTAACTCACTTAGGAGTCTTTCCTTGCTTTTAATAGACTTTATTTTTTCTGTTCTACTTGGTATTCTCAGCTATTAAATTACCCAGCTGTCTGCAGCACCAGAGGGATGAGGCAAACAAGGCTGCATTGTCAAGAGGTGATCTCCACCATTTCTAGATATAGCAAATTATCCTAGGCCAAGCTCTCTGTGTGTGCCAAAAGCTCCTCACTCCATGCACACCTGGAGAGTCAGAGAAATTAGAAGTTAGCTTAAGAACCTATTTAAAAAGCCTGTCTATCCTAAGAAAGACATGGCAGGCACTGCTGGTTTCTGGCACCTATAGGGTGATATGGGCTGGGCAGTTACTAAGCTGAGGAGCCAGCCCCATGGTTGAGATATGGCTCTTGGACACACCTCAGTGTGGGTCTGTGTCCTGCTTTTCCCCTTCTCCTCCCCTTTCCTTAAGTGTTGGTTGGCATTGGTCATTTCTCAGCTGTGCAATGTGAAGAAAGGACATTTAGCAAGGTAGACCTGTGGGCTGACCCTGGATGGCCATTCCCATTCGCCATATGGATGATGCCATGGAGTGACTGTCTGGCACTGTGCCACAGCTGCCAGATTTCCCTCCACATCCCCTTGGACCTCTATCAACACATTGCTGAGGTGCAGGGCAGCATGAGGCAGGAGTCATGTTTATGAGACCATGAGACAAACTCCTCTTGACTTGCAGCAATAGATTTCATAGACAAGGAGGAATATTGTCTTAATTACAGAGGTTTAATTTTCTTGTATGGATTGGCACTGGCAGAGCATTTCTTCTAGCCTTCCTTTGATAGGAAGTACGTGTTCATGATGCTGGACTGCCTCTGAGAAATCTAGGCTCAATTCTTGGCTGCATCACCAACTTTGTGAGATGCTGGCAAGCAGTTTCTTCTTGTGCTTCAGCTGTAAATGAGAAAATCTTTTCCTGTGTCAGGAGCTCAAGGCTGGTCCTTTTAGTAATGCACCAGCCTCATTGCCATGATACAAATAAGGCTTTCTTTTGCATATTTCTGTGCAGTAGTTTGATTCATAGCTTCACAGGTATGTCCAGAATGTTCGTTCATTCTTTACTGAGTGGTATTATCCTGTCTCACATTTTCATTTGCCTTTGCCTAACACTGATGAAGAAGAAATACACATGGTGATAAAGGACAGCTGCTGGTGTTTGCCTTGCAGGGAGGGCTAAGGTGAAGAGCTTATCTGTTGCAAGGCTCCTCTCATGTAATCCTGACACGCTGGTTGGAGCACAAAAAGGGCTTTTTCTGAATGGTGTTGGTGGCAGTGTTCAGTTTGTAAATATTTGTGTTTCATCACTGCATCAATGAAAATCTGGAAGGCTCTTATCCCCAGTTGGTTCTGTCTTCAGTGACAGTGAAATTTTAATTGGTTTTACTTCTGGTGCTTGTTAATCCAAATGTAATGTCTGCTTTCATGTTGAGTTCAAGGGGAAATGAAATCCCTTCAAAAATTTTGGAAAGAAATTGCTTAAAGAGAGGCCTGCTTTTGTGATTAATTTTTTTCAAGGCAAACTATTTTCTGCCCTTTCCAAAGTAAGATCCTCATGCTGCCTTTATCTGTATCCATAGTTCAGCCAACTTGTTTACAAGGATTGAGTTTTAAAAATCAAAGCTCCATAAGGACTCAGCTGCGACTTTGCCTGGATTATAGCAATGACAAGATTGCTGAGCACCTGCATTGTGTTAGTACTTGCTATAAGCTCCATGGAAGAGGCAGCCTTTGGTCTTCTATGTTTTTTCTGTATACTACCTCCTCCAAAACACGTTGCCCTGTACCCCACATCACCCTGAGCTTCTCTTGAGAAGCTCCTAGCTGAGACTAGCTCCATAAAGCTCAAACTGGGACCAGGGTTAGTAGAGTAGCATTTTACTGTAATGGCAAGAGGTGCTGCTGACGTACTTGAGATGAAACCTAGGGAGAATAAGATGAATCTGCAGAACAAAAGACTGGTGAGCAAGGCTGTGGAGGAGACATCACTCCCCACTAGGTCAGTGTCATCTCATTGGTGTAGCTGTATCTCCTCCCTATAAACTGCTGTGCATTCAGCCAGCTCCAGTGTGGGTTTGGAGAGTCTCAACAGCATTGCCCAGGGGCGTCCTGCTACTCAGGAGGCTGCCAAATACCTGGGGGAATGTAGATCTGGAGAATAAGTCACTTTGTTTTCTTAACAAAAAATCTCTTCAAAGAGAGGTTGACATGTTTAAGAACTGCATGTTTTGGTAACGTGAGATTTCTGTATAAATTCCTCACCACAAAGTGCCTCTAGGACTGCTTTCCTGTGGAGCGCTAAGTGTTGCCAACCCCACAGAGGACTCCTGAGGGTCTCCCACACTGGAGAGGGCTGGCACCAAAATAAACCCTACCAGCAGCAAAGCCAGCATTCATAGGAGTCCAGCACATGGCAGTTTCAAAGCTGCTGTGCCTTTCCTGGGTCCAAATCTCAAGCAGGGGGAGAGAGTAAAATTGCTGCTCTCTATTTCTTTAGTTAGCTAAGATTCAGTACAGCTGCCCTTGCTTGGAGTGGATAGTGACTGAACTCTGCCCTTCCAGGAGGATAATCAAGCTGAGAGAAACAAGGAATGCCATTGCAGAAGAAGCCAGAGATTTCTTCCAGCACGTAGATCTGTGGCCCAAGGCTGGGCAGCATCCGTCATGGGAGCTGCGTTTCACTCCCCAGTGTTAGTGTGGAAACATGCTGGCAGCAGAGAGCTTTAGACATGGGCTTGGGAAACATGATACTCAGTTTTTAGAGGTTTGGGGTTTTTTTTGTGATGGCTTAAAAAGAAATAATGGTAATTAATTTTGCAGTGCCATGGTTATTTCAGAGGACTGGCTGAAATCATATGCTACATGAATAATAGCCTGGTTTCCCCATCGGCTCTCAGCACTTTAATGGATGTAAAAGTGAGGGCAGAGTCTGATTTCTGTTTGGTGTTGATGCAGCTAGTTTTAGTCACAAATAGTGTCAATTCCCCAAAGCTGAGTGAACAAACTCATTTTGACACCCCTGAGTAGCACTGTCTACAAAGCCTCATTTAAGCCTGTGTACGTTTGAAGTCATGTGCTGCAGATTATCACTGAATTTTGTTACTGGCAATCCTCATGGAGGAGCCAGACACCCTAGTTAGAAACAATGAAAATTTCATAAAATACTGTATGAGTGACTGAAATTAACATAGGACTAGAGATTTTTTTCCTTATTTCCTACTCTTTCCTTCATGAGATACAGTGAAGTATTTGCAGTTTGAGTTAATCCAAAGCAGGAGCCCTGGTGTCATCTGCTGCAAGTGACCTGACTGATACAAACACTTCTAACTCTGCCCCAAATTGCCCAGTATGAACAGTAAGATGTTGCCTCCAAACTGGGAGTTAAAATCACAGTCCAGGTAAAAGCCAGCAGTCCATTTATGACTGTAATTATTAGTCTTAACTGAAACTGGCAGGCTGGAAATATTCCTGCATTAAAACATCCTCAGGCAATGGTAGAACTTTGCAGAGGTCTGTAAAAACTATTGTCTCTGATGAAATCAGTCTCTTTGATCTCAGTCTCCATTTTGGGTTCCTACAAAATTAAACAAAACTGTACCAATATTTGAGAAGAGAATCAAATATATTACAAATAAAGTGACTTTTTTTTTCTATGTGGAAGATGCCTTTATTAAAGCTGCTGTTCCTGAATTTAAAAATACTTGCGCTATGGAAGAGAAGATGAGTTTGTTAATTATGTGGATTAGCAGGTACAAGGTGATTCTCAGTTTTTAAATGTCACAGCTGATATTCTTCAATCCTTTTTTTCCTAACTGATGAGGTAACTCTGCAAATTACTTGGCAGCCTTATGAGAAAGAAAATGAAGTGAGGTGCAGGTGCAAAGGAGAAGGACGATCGAGTGACCGACCTAAGGGCATGGGGAGAGCAGTCCAAAGTCTGCTGATCTGCCAGGGAGCATGCAGCTAGCACACAGCTGCAGCTCCTACTGCCCACTGCCTTAGGCCATCACCTGGAGGTTGGCCACCACCTTTCCCACCCCATCCCTGCAGGTGCTTAGAAAGGACACGTTCCCTAGCCTGCAGGCCTAGGTCCTCTGCATCAGAAAGCCCATGCTGGGTCCCTTTCTCTCCTCCCCACCATGGGATTCAGTGCTGGCTGAGGCAGCCTTTGAGGGCATAGGTGACGATGGGCACGATCTGCTCTGAAACTGCTGTGTGAAATGGCACTTGTATGCTCCTTCCACAAGCTCCTCCTGGATGACCAGCCTGAATACTACATAATCATGTACATAATCATAATCATGCCATGATCTATATAATACATATAGCCAAATGGACGTGCACACAGATTCGTGCATTAAATTGTTTGAAGACTAGATGACCTCCAGAGGTCCCTTCCAACCTAAATGATTCTGTGATTCTGTGAAGAGCCTTGTTTACCACTATTGATTCATGCTAACTCTGCTCTGATTTTAAATCCATTCAGGCCTTGATATTCTTTGTCTTTGATGGTTCACATGCTCCTCAGATAGCAATTTGTATGTGTTCTATTTATAACCTCATGACAGACCACAGTTTTTTGCAGTAACAAAAAGGGTTCTTTACACTTAAAATGATTACATTGTCAAACAGCTCCTGAGCATGCTCTGAAAAATTGTCTAAGCTAATTGATTTTCATGAGAATTTACATGTGCAAATCAGATATTTTGTTGCACTATCACCATATGAGTTGCTGCAAATGCATCCAAACAGGTTTGGCAGGTATATTTGGGCTGGAGTCAAGAACTGCTAGATGCTAAAAACCTGGAGGGTGGCTGGAACCAAGCTCAATTGTGGTCATTAACATTAGAGGAATGTTATCTTTGTAATGCTGTTTAAACCTTGTCTGGCTTAATTTGATTTTATGCAGGCATGCTAGTATTTTGTGTTTTCCTTGGTAGAGAGCTAGTCCTTCTATATTGGTTTTGAATTTATTACACATATGCATATACAGTTTATCACTTTTTGGTTTTAGAAGCTTTTTTCCCCTGAGAGATCTGTAATTCAGAGTTAGCTTCTATGAAAAAATAAGGGCTTTATTCAGACTAGTCATGAGGCTTTGGAGCAGACCTGGAGATAAATAAGTTAAATGAGCCCAGCAGAGTCCTCCAACATCACTGTGCATGATAACCACTGTCATAGGTGGAGTGATGGTTATGCAGCTGGTGGAAGAAGCATATCTAATATTAGTATATTACTGCTGCTTTCCAGGAGTAATTTATTAGTAATTATTGGGGGAATAGGGACATTATCAATCTTAATACTCTGCCCAGCTCTGAAGAACATAACTGCATGTCAAGTTGTTCAGTACACAATAAGGAGGGAAGGAAGTTTTTCTGTGAATCTAGAAGTTGCTCAAGTTTTGCACAAACCCAAAGTTACCTGTGCTGTGTGCAGCTTCTCAGAGAGGCTGAGCTGGATATGGAGGGATGAAGGGAGCAAGGGCCTGAGGAGCGATTGAGGAACCTGGCCACACCTGCCCTGAGTCTGGGATTTGTGAGCATGAAATAAAACCACCAAACCTTGAATGCCTAAGTCATTGCAGGTGAGCTCAGATCAACTAAACTGAAAGTTTAAGAGACTGTCATTAATCGCATCTGCAGGGTCTTGTTAAGCCATTGCTTTTAAGGGAGAAAGAGAGAAGCAGGAGCAGGTCTAAGTCAGACTTGCCTGGTTCTTTTTGTAGTCTTTTTCCCCCTCAGCCCATGAGCAAACAGCTCCTGTGTAGAGAGATACATGGGGTAGGTCTGAAAACATGTGCGAGGTAAGCCTAAGTAGCCAGTGAGTGAGGGGGTCAAGAGATTTTAGGACAAATAAGCTGTGCTTTGCAGTCTGACTGGGCTCTTCACGTAGCTAGTGGAAAGAGGCTGCTTCTTAAGGTAATTTAAGAGATGACTTCAGTGCTGAGAAAATCTCTGAAGCCATCTGGTTTTGTGTAAGCATCCTTAAAGGAGGTGCAGGAACAGCTTCACAAGTACAGTCTGGGGTGGGACTCTGCAGGGAGGGGAGCTTTGAGGAAAGGGCTTGGTTATAGTCTGATGCTTCATGGACTGGATAATAAGTATGGCAGAGCAGCCAAATAGATATGGGGCTACAGTAAACTGGGGGGGCTGCTTACTGGGGAGGTGAGGTAGTCTTTCCTGCTTTACTCTATGCTGGGAAAGCATCCCACATTGGGCTTCATCCTCAAAGGAAGAGATGATTGAGGAAACAAAGTCCAGAAAGGTACAGCAAAAACGAGCTGAGAATAGAGGCTGTGGCGAGAAAAGTTGTGGCACTAAAGCTATTTACTGTCAAGAAGAGATAACTACAAGGAGATGAGATCATGTTGTTTGAGTTTCTCAGGGTTGCTGCAAAAAAGGATGGGAATGGGCAGTTCTGTGTCTGTGGTGGTTGGGATGAGAATGTAACTTAAAGATGAGAATGGAGAAGCACTGGAATAGATTTGCCCTTGGAAGTTGTGGAGTTGCAGTCATTGAGGGTCAAAAGTTAGACAAACATCTGCCAGAAAAGATGAAGCTGACCCTGCCTTGGGTGGGGTGATGGGTAGCCTGGCCTCTGCTCTGGGGCTCCTTCCAATCCTCTTTGCTGTGATGGCATCGAAAGTAAATTCTACACAAAAATAAGTCAATATATGGCCTTTCCCCTGCAAGGAAGGAGATATAGAATGTGCCCAGGAGGAAGAGATGTGGAATAAAGTAGCTGTGGCAAGGGCAAAAATGTGGCTGAGACAGAAACCAATATAATTATTATTTCCTTCCTTCTCTTTAAATATTAATAATGGCCTTTTTTTTTATTCAAGCTATCAAGATAGCCAGCAGCATTCTTTGCTGTTACTTAAGCCATTAATGCACTGTGCTCTTGAGTTGTATTTTTGCAGGCCTTTTCCTTCTCCTCTCAGGAGAGATTTCTTTCTGAAGTGCCATCGTGGGCAGCAGAGCCCAGTGCTCGGGTACAGTGTAGTGTGGTACTTTATGAATGAGCTCCCTGTGTTCTGGAACAAACAGTGGCTTTCTGACGCAAGGCTCTTTTGTTTCCCAGAAGGGAAACAGCAGCAGGCAGCCCTGCAGGATGACTAATTTTGATAATAATAAAGAAAAGCACACTGCGTCCACTGGGGAAATAAGAAGAAAAGGATCTGTGAGTGGTCTAGAGTGCAGTTCTTGGGGCCAACATCCTTGTTTGAGAAAGCTGTCTGTACCAGGAACATTGCAGCAAGGTGCAGTAAAAATGTTAGCAAGTGTGTACCATCCAAAAACCTTTGTATGTAACAACCCAAGTATGTCAAGCTTGGGCATTATGGTACCTCCCAGGCTTCCTGAGTGAGGTGCAGCAAACTGAGGTCCAGCAGCTGTAGCAGTGGCTGGTGGAGCAATCTGGAACATAGATCCTACTATAGGTGGGGTGGATGTTCCCCCAAACAGTCCTGCTTGCCTACCTACAGGACTATGTAGTATGGGCTGCAGTCATCTGCTTGTAACCAAAGCTGACCAAAGCCTGGAAGTTTTTATCTGTTTGGAAGCATTTTTCATCTGTTGAGATGCTTAGCAGTAGGCTTGGACAGTGGAGTGTCAGTGTGGCACATAATCTCAGGTCTGTGTGATCAAAGCTTCCTAATGGGTAAGGCCTTTTTGTCAACACCAGCAATGGGAACAAACCAGACTTTACTCCCTCCCTGCTGCAGACCTTATTGTATTGTCCTGTGCATCCTGGATAACAAGAAGCTGGGGCTGGCTATGGCTGGCAGTGCTGCAGCGATGGCAAGAGGCCATCCTACACCTGGAGGTCTTCCAAAGTTAGTAAAGATCGTCAAAGAGAGGAAACACAGGCTCTTGGTTGACTTATAATGACTGTGCTTGTCAATTCAAAGTGAAAATATGTTGGGTGGCTTTTGCATATTAACAGGCTTTGGATACTGGATAGGGTTGTGGAGAATTCAACAGCTGCTTGAAAGTCATGGGTTTTTTTCCCTGTCTCAGCTATGCTGAGGGTAAACAGCTCTGCCCTCTAGTGCTGTTTGCCAAATCTGTTAAAACCTCACACATTGATAATCCTAGGAACATGCCTCACTGAGAGCATCCCTTGGTGACCTATGCCAGTCCAGGGCTGCTCTGGGCATCATGCCAAGGGGGCTGGGAATGGCTGAAACCTGGCAGCTTCCAGGTAGGAGGGTTTTAGCCACATGCCAGGCAGGGAAGCATGGCACATGTTGGATAACCCTCTGCACAGCATCTGCAAGTTCATTTCTCTATTTTGACTCGAGCAACCCTATTGAGTCTGATATTTGCTTTTCCATAATGTTTATTATGCCTTTGAGAGACCTGTAGAAGAGCTAAATGATGAACAACCTTTTTGGCAGCTTTGCTTCTTCATTCAGCCCCATAAATAATGAATTCATTGGGGTAGGAAAACGCATGCCCAGGCACAAACACCTGCAGAGCCTTGAAGAGGAAAGGGAATAAGCATGGAAGCTTGAGATCCAAACGTAGAGCCCTGTGCTTGGGCAGTTGCTGTTTGGAGTGAGAAAGTGTCAGAGGGTGAGTTTGGAGTTAGTTGCCTTGAGAGGAGACAAAAACCAATTGGGAATGCAGTCAAGTGGTAGCTGAGGTTTGAAGTGGTAGGTTGCTACCTGCTTGGCTTTTGAAGAGGGCTGTTAGTTGGGAGGGGATGCGTGTTTTATTGACTGGAAGTCCTGTCTTTAAGCATCAGCTGAAATAATTTGATGTGATTTGGCTTACTTGGTGGCTGGTTCCCTGCAGCCCAAGAAGGTGTGAAAATATATTTCAAATTTGCTGGCCAGCTTCAACTCAACTGGACAGGGTAGTGTGGTTTCAAAGGGTCTGCATTTCTGGGATTTTTGTCCAAGTAAATAAACCCCACAATTCCTGCAGTGCCCCTGCTGAGGGTACTTGCAGAGGTGTAGTGTACATGCAACTTTTTATAGACAGCAGAGGATCCTCAGTGGAGGGAGCTGGGAAGGCAGCTCCATGGGATTTTCTCAGTCCCAGTACTCACAAACAAGTCACTGTAGTTGGAGAAGCCGGGGTTGTGTGGTGAGGCATTGCATCTCAGAGCATGCCATGTCCAGGGCTAATGCAAGAGGAAGGGAAGAGCTGGTTTCTTCTGCTTCATTGGCAATTAAAACAGGCAAGCACAGCAGGGTGAGGTCTGGTGTGTGCTGGCAGAATGTGTCAGCAGAGCCCCGCAGACCCGAGTCTAATCGGTGGAAATGTAGAGCTGCCAGTGCTAGCCAGGGGCTGGGGAGACTGTTGGGATTTAATGCTTCATGCTTTGCTTTGCTCTGATGTATTTTCCTGAATTTCTTAGCACTGCTATCTTCTGCCTTCAAAAAAATACCTTCCTGCTCTTTCAATAAACAAATTGCACGTGGCTTGGCAGTGACAGCCTCTGTCACAGGTCATGTCTCCTCTTTGGCTGTGGGAGCAGACATGAAGGATCCAAACCTGCTGAATATGAGAGGTAGCAGATTGGTTGTCAGTGCTGCTGAGTCCTTGTGGTGCTGGTGGAGCAACAAGGCAGCTGCATTGTACCAAACACTTTCACCCCTACTCCTCTGGTGGGCTAGTCATGGACTTCTGGGGTTTGCAAGGATTCTTTCCCTGCTGATGCTCTTAGGTGCCTTTCCCAGGAGAACCAATGTGCAGTGGGATGTTTGAGCCCAGTTGATGTTGGCAGCCCCCTGAGTGGGATGCTGGGCAGGGAAGCATAGAGGGTGAGCTGCTGGTACCTGTGGGGCTGCCCAAACCCCAGATGTCTGCAAACCTTGGTTGCATTGGGAAGGTAAATGAGATGCATATGGTTCATCTGGGCAACCTTGGTAATGTTTTGCTGGCTGGAGAACAGCATCTTCATGATAACTCTGAAGTTCTTTTCTGGAAAAATAGGGAATATTCTTATACTGGTTTGCAATTAGTCCTTCTTACACAAGAGCTCCTGGAAAGCCAGCAGAACACATAGGTAGCTGTTTGATTTATGAAACACTGAGACTTCAATTCCCAGGTCCATCTTAGCTTATTTGCTCTGATAAGTGCTAAGGCATTTTCATAAACTTTTATCACTTGCTTATAGCCTTGTCTAAAATGTTTCACAAATCAGCTCCCAAGAAGAGATTATCTTTTGCAGAGTTGGAAATTTGTTTGGGGTGGGGGCTGGACAATTCAATTTGGAGGCACTTTGCCACTGGGTGAGTGATGATGGGGAGGAAATTCATGCTGAGTTTAAAAAATTTCTGAGTTTATCTGGGGCTTGAAGTCCCCATGTTGGCATCAAAACCATAACTACTTGACTGTTATGTAAATAGCCCACCAATCTGCATGCACTAATTTTTATACATATATATATATTCTCTTGAAACTTGGACTATCTATGACAACTCCTGATCTGCTGTATTTTTATCATTGATCTCTGAATTAAATGAAGCCTACAAGATGATGCTCTCTGAGCTCTTTCCTCCTCCCTGTAGATTTTGAAATTCATTAGCTGGCCTTCACCAAATTTGACTGGGGCTAAATACTGTGTTGCTGTGGGTTTTGTGACCCTGGGTGGTTGGGCTGAGCTATTACTTTCTGTAGAGGTTCAAACCAAAGATGACAAAGGGAAGCTGGGGAGAAGGGAAACAAAGAGGCATTAGTAATTCCAGAGTTTGGGAGAAGTTCAGCCAGTGCTTCCCCCAGCAACTGTCAGTTCCTTTCTCCTTCCTCTCTATATACCTAGTTGGTGTAATGTTGAAAGCTCAAATATAAATGCAGATAAAAGGTAATTTTGTAGGGCATCATTCCTATGAGTGCTACAGTCATTATGGGTGAAATAATATAATTGGAGAGATAATGGCAAAGAGAGGGGAAAAAAGGAGAGGCATGAGCAAAAGAGAAAAGTTTTCAGCCGAGTTTTGTAAAGAAGCAGAGAGCTAATGAGTTGTAGCTCATCTAGATGGCAGCAGCAGGCATTGCTTTGCCTACCAAGAAAGCTGAGGTGTGTCTGGAGAATAGGAGAATTAAAAAGTTGCTTGATTAGTGCATGGAGATAGAAGGAGCTACAGAGAAGAACTTGAAGTTGACTGAAACAACTGAAGTATCATGGATGTATATGTACTTCAGTTTATTCAGAATGAAATGTCTGATACTAGGCAGTTCATAAAACCAGGCTGCTTTATCTGTCAAATCCCTGTCTACCTGTATGTTTAAAATAATGCTTGGATTGAGCTGTTTTGGTCCTGTTGCTGTTACAGAGTGGACAGGGAAGGAAAACAAAGGCAATAGCAGAGGGTTTTCCCCAGTCTGGAGACCAGCACTGGGACTTGCTGGTGTTTGATGCTATCAGCATGCCCACCCTTACCCCACGGCCCTCTGGCTGGTGGGAGTAAATTTTGGTACCTGTTGGACCAAGCCTTGGACTGGCCTTGGTGTGAGTGCAGGGTGATACCCCAGCTGTAGGCAGTGTGTGGTAGGCAGAGCCCTCCTGCTGAGCTGCAGTACTCCAGCCAGTCAGGGTGGACCATGAACTCACCATGAGGGTGATGAGACACTGGAACAGGTTGGCCAGAGAGGTGGTGGAAGCCCCATCCCTGGAAGTTTTGAAGGCCAGGCTGGATGGGGCTCTGAGCAACCTGATCTAGTGAGAGGTGTGTCCCCCCTATGGCAGGGGGTTGGAACTGGATGATCTTTAAGGTCCCTTCCAACCCTGACAATTGTATGATGGGAAAGGGCAAGAAGCCCCCAGCATTCTCAGGAACAAGAGGCAGTATGTGTTCTATGTGCTTGTTTATCCTCTGCCCTCTCCTGTGAGGTCAAGCCCAGAGCCCTGAGTGCCTCAGTATGGCTGCAGCCTGTTGTCCCAATGATGGTGCCAGGCAGGGGGTATTTTCCATTTGATGTAGGCACCTCCTTTGCCTTTTTTTCCTTTTGTGTGTGTGTGAATCCTGGTCAAGGAAGCTAATTGAGCCAGCAGCTGTATCATTAATGGGAGCAGGTCCCTGTGTTTGCGTGGGGCATTTGTTAGCAAGCCTGTGGCACACAGAGCACACACAGTGCGTGCGGAGGTGCTCGCTCTGCCCTCTCACTGCTGTGCCAGACGGAGACATGGGCAGTGACCGACACAGGTGGGCTGCTTAGTGTGATGGAAAATAATTAGGAGAGCATTAGTTTTAGGTTGAAATAAATGGGATGTCCAGCTGTAGCTGCTGTAGAGAGGAAGCTGAATGTTAATTAGATGCCACCAGTAATTATGGTGATTATGTATTTTTGGAGTGGCTGTTGGGAATAGTTCAATTCACATCCAGAGGATAACGTGAATGACATTCCTAATCGCTTTAAGGAAAAGGCAAGGTGCTTTTTTTTTTTTGTGGTGGGGGGGAGAGCCCAGGGGCTGTTATAGTAAAAAAAAAAAAGCTACAGTAGGATGCAAGAACTGTAAGTGGTTTGATATAAGTGCTCAGGAAAAATGAGTGTTGGTTGAAGTAAGAGGAAATGCTTTGCATATGGTGCAAGAAATGCATCTTGCTTTTCTACACAAAAAAAACCAGATCGTGGCAGAGATGGGACCTACACCTGTTCTTCTGTCTTCTGGTGCATTTTCTCATCTGAGACAAGCAGTCGTCTTGAAAGTAACTCTGAATTTGTTTTGCTGACTTTCAGGCCTGTCTTGATGCTTTCTTCCCTGCTCCTTACACAGATAAACAATGATGATGCCAATAGAATTCATGGAAGCAGTGATTTTTGTAAGAAACTACTACCTTTTTCACAGTCAGTTTTAATACTTAGACCAAAAACTTGATTTTACAGCCTTGTCAATACACAGAGCTACTCTGAAACAGAAGCTGCACACATATTTATGTAGGCATTGCAATGAAACCAGTGCCCACATGCAAATCTACTCAGGAATAGCTGTTGTGCTCTAAATTCAATTTTTCTTTCATTTTTTTCTTTTTTTCAGTTGTAGATCAAACCTCTCACTTATACCCACTAGTTAAGAAGTGAACTCATTAACATGCCACCCACTGTGTCTCATAACCTAACACCTTTGATCACAGACAGTCTCAGCTCAAATTCACTCTTAGCATTATTTGTCAAGACTATTTGTAGAATAAATTTGCATAAATTCTCAACAAGTATACACTGGACACCCAGACCTTTGTGCAGTACTTTTACTGGAAATGACTGATTCAGACCCAGTAGGTGAGAGCTTGCATGCACTGTGCAAGAGTGTTGTCTTCTCTGCAAGAGTGTTGTTATTGTCCATGCAGACCCACTAAGTGCTCCTAGGGGGTTCCTCACTTCAAGAAATAACAAACACTTGAATCTTATACATATGAAAACATGCAAAAGCCCAAGGATAATGAGCTGATTTGCAGAGAAACCCTCTGGTGGTTGGACAAGAACAGTCTTCTGCAATCCAAATGGAAGGTCCATCTAAAGCACTTGAGAGGCTGCCTAACACACAGCTTGAAAACCAGAATCACAGAACCTTCTAGGTTGGAAAAGAGCCTTAAGATGGTCAAGTCCAACCATTAAGCTAACGCTGTCAAGTCCACCCCTAGACCATGTCTGTAAGTGCTACATCTACATAACTTCTAAATACCTCCAGGGATGGTGACTCAACCACTTCCCTGAGAAGCCTGTTCCAGTGCTTGATAACCCTTTCAGTGAAGATGCACCATTCCCCTTCGTTCACAGGGGAAACAGAGTACCTCACCAGCTGACCTTCCTGAGAGCTGATGTTTGGAAGACTCATGATGATGATTCAGGTAAGACATTATCTATTTTTTGCATCAGCTATGTTACTTGCTCTGAGGGGCACGTCTGATTTTTCTGAGCACTGGGACTATACAAGATAATCTTATGACACTCAATGGTCAGCATGTCTCAGAACTACATAGATATCCAGCACAGTGACAGAGCCACCTTCTTGGTCTTGCACTGCACTGTCTGCCTGTCATGGCTAGGCTTCACGAACGAAGATCCAGGGAGGGCTCCATCCACACTCCTCCTCAGCGCCTTTTCCAAGCGTGCTGATAAAAAGAGGATAGCGGATAGCACTCTCGAGCCTGCGCAGTGGATTTTTTTTAGGTGAGACACAGCATTGTCTGCCTGTAATCTTTCACCAAATGGCCAACCCTTTACCTCTCTCCAGCTTCTTTCTTCATGTGGAGGTTCTTCAGTTGTACCTTGTCTTGTCTTGTGTTGTCACATGGGACCAGCTACTCCTTTGGGTGTGATTAGAAATGCATCCATGACAGGCCCAAAGGGCAAGAGCCCTTCATCATGAGCTAGGTGCATGCAGTCAATTCCTGTTCCCTGCACCCAGGCACACGGACATGTCTGTCTGTTCTCTTCAGAAGCAGCTATGTTTTGCCTCCGTAATGGATGCAGTCATGTGGCAAGGGAAGGGTTGCAGATCCAAGATAGCTGAAACAGCCTTGGACTAACAGCTGCCTGAAAACTTTCAGTGGGTAGGATGCATCCAGGGTACAAGATTTGCCAAAGGAAAGACTTCCCTCTCAACTGCAAACACAACAGCCATTCCATTCCTTAATTACTTCCATCTAGGAAAGCCGATGGCCTTTTTGATTCAACTGTGTTAAATGAAAAGTAGGTGGCAAGATGAATGCTTTGCTTTCACATCTAAAATCTCACTGCTAATTAAATGTTATTGAAGGTGGAATGCACTTACTTTCCTTTTCTTCTCTGGCCAATCAGTAATTTGAAATACATTTTCATCCTTTCATGTATAGTACTTAAATTTGACGAATAGTGAGACCCTGCATGCATTTTCTTGAAAGCTGAGCCAGCCTTAATTTACCTGGTGCTTACCCAGCCTGTGCTCTGCTCTTCCAGATTCCTTCTGAAGGATCTCCTGCTGGTTGATGGGAAGTTGCAGAAACACAGTGTGCCACATTGAGAGGAGCACAGGATAGCCTGGGACTCTTGCCTCTCCTCTTTGAGGATGAAGAGTTGACAAGTCTAATGGACACACCACAGACAGTAGAGTCTGGGGGAGAGGGCAGAAGATCTGGAGCCCCTGGAGGTGTTTTGAGACTTTGAAGAATCAGTCCTGAAAGACATTCTTCTAGATATTAAGGACTGTGTTTCTGAGTGATTGCTTTGTCATGTCCTCCTCAAGGACCTGGCTGAGCATCCAAAGAGAAGGATGCACACTGTCACCTCCAGCAGAGGCAGGCTGGCTCATGCCACCCTGTCTGTTCTGGTGCTCTGCACTTCTCTGCATGCTGTGCCATCAACACTTGCTTGTTACTCTAGGATTTTTTGGTGTCCCTCTGTCTCGTAGCTTCAGCTTTGCTTGTTTGCTCTTTTCTCTCATCCTGTTCTTGGACACAGGGGTGATTCTCAGTAATGCTATTATGTTGCAGCCCTGATACATGGGTACTTCCTTCCTTCTTCTCTCTTATGTCTGGCACAGATGTGGAGGCTGTGGGCTCTGCTTGCTGGTCAGGGGTTGGCCTTTCAGTGTCAGAGCCATTGTCAGGGGTAACTTTGGCTATAACAAAGTTTCTCTGAGTGAGGAGATCCATCAGCCTGAGGGTTCATTTGCACACAAACACCATAGCAGGTGATACTGCATGGAGCTGTAGTAGGCAGGGTGGTGGTGGCTGTTCTGGGAGGAAAAATACCTCAGCTGAGGCAGGCTCCCATGAGTCCTTCAAGGACCTGGTGGTGCAGCGAGTGTGCTGGTGCACTTTGTGCTGTCAGGCTCTATGTATCCATCACAGCAAAGAAAGGGGCTGCTGCAGCAGTGGCTAAGAAGGATGGAGGCAAGTTCATGACTCCAGAGCTGGTCCAGGAGCACGTAGAGCCCTTGCACTGTGACTCTCTCCTGTCATGGACACCCTGAGCCCTTGCTCTGGGACACCACTTTAGAAAATGTGTTGGTTCCCATCCGTTTGTTGCCAGCTCTCAGCAATTTCTGTCCGTGCCCACAAGAGAGCAACCCCAGCACAGGGTTGTTGTCTCTAGAGAGATGAGAAGAGGATGGTAGGTCTGGATGAGAGGCCCAATCCATCTTCCCTCACCCCTTCCAGCCCTATCACCTAATCCCAAACATGAGCTGAATAGTGAGTTTGGCCCTGCCATGCTGTGTCCTGGGTAAGAGGAGCATCCCACTAGGCAGGAAGGATGTGCTGCCATGCAAAACTATGGCAAGAGACTGAGGCTCAGTCTACAGTAAACCCAGTGCCTTGTCCAGGGAATGGCCCTGTCAGGAGTTACCAAGGAGCATCAGTCAAATGCACAGGGAGCAAGTAGGGGTTCAGGCAGATCTTAGAAAACTTGGATATGTAAAAAATCTGGTTCTTTATGCAGTCTCTTCTGTAAGTGCACAGATCAATTGTGCTCATCTCAGAATAAGTTAGGCTGGAGGAGACCTTTAAGATAGAGTCCAACAAATCTCTCAGTGGAATTTTTGGTGTTTGAACATGTGGTTGGATGTCTCAGTGTGGTTTTGGATATGAGATACCATCCCAGCACTTGATGTTTGGAGGAGTAAGAAACACATGCTTTTTATGCAGACTTTGCAAGTATCATCTGAAGTTTAGCACTGGCACTAAGTCCCAGGGTAGGCAATCCCATCTGGGCTTGAAGGTGGGGCTCAGCTATACAACATCAAATATTTTACCTGAGCTGCTTGTGTCAGTTGGGAGAGATGAACAGCATTTACCTTGTGTGGGGCAGTGTGAGGGATCCAAACTGCCTGCTAGAAGCACCCATCCCTCTCCTCCATGCTTTGCTTGAGCCAGAGGAGCAGCATTCACATGTCAGTGATGGGTGCAGTCCCAGTACTTGCAGAAATGGTCTTTGAGAAAAAGCTGAGGGAAGAAACAACTCCATGCTATTTTTATCCTTGCACCAGCCCCCAGGGATTTCGATTGACAGGATTAGTTATGAAGCCAATATTATGAGTTTAACTATGAGTGAAATAACACAACTTCTGTGGAAGCAGAGTAAAAGAGGCAATTATACAGTAGTTTAATAACAGC
Organism: Bucco capensis; assembly: GCA_013396975.1. NCBI lineage: Eukaryota > Metazoa > Chordata > Aves > Piciformes > Bucconidae > Bucco > Bucco capensis. The sequence continues at coordinate 2,122,067 of VWZO01007210.1, forward strand.
ATGCTGCTAGCTGGCTAGCTGAAAACTTAAAGTTGACAGCAATTAGATTTTTTCATTCTTCCTGTTAAATAGCTGTAAAAATTACAATAGAAATTAATCTGATTCTCTTTTATTCCATGCTGTTTTCATTATCCAGTCCATGCCCATTTGGCCTTCAGATTATTATTTTATATGTTTCTACTGTCTGATATTTAAGACTGCAGGACTTAATGTTTTAAAAATGCAGAAAGCACTAAGAATAAGGAGGTGGCAGTAACACTCTTCTGAGCATCAGAAATCCAGAGGATGCTTGGATGGACAGTGAGGGCTTTCCAAATTGACTCACCCTGAGTAACAGCTGGACTTCTAACCACAGGAGTTACATCAAATCATCTAAAATTACAAGGAAAAAAAATGAGATGTTAGAAATTAAGCACTCTTTTGCCTGCCTGTTACTGTAGATGCAAAGATAAACTGTTGGGAAGGAGGTGCTGTGGTGCATCAGTCTGTGTGCTGGTTACTCACTGCCCTTACATCTTTGTGGGCTGGGAGTCTATGTGGTGATCTGATTTTGTGCCTCACTTCCACCTCAGGCTCTGTGCTGGGATGGCAACCGAAGTGGTGGGGAGTATGAGCTGACTGTCAAAGTGCTGGACTTGTGCTAGTTAAGGCAAGAACCTGTGTGGTCCCTCAGGTCTGCAGGGCATCTTCCCAATCTTTTTTGTTCCTTCTGTGGTGCTGAGCTGTGTACCCATGTGCTGGCAGGCTGGAGTTGTACAGACATCTCATCTCCCTGTCGTTTACATCCCCAGTGATGCTTACTTGTCATCTGCCCTCCTTTGAAGCACTGTCCTTCTTTGTGTCTAGACAGTAGGAAGTTTTCTGTTATGCTGTAAAAACTTGAATTACTTTAGAAACTGCATTTCCAGACTTGCAGGGTAAAACTTGATGATCCAGCAAATGTATGGCATTTTGGCTGCTTATGATCTGAGCTTGAAAGCGCTTTGCAGCACAAAGGGAAGAGCTCTTGGGTTTGCTCTCATCACTGAAAGCCCAGGATGGGATATTTGCTTGGAGGCTAAAAGAATTCTTCCTCTTGCTCTCCTTTACTTTATAGTGTCTAACAGCCAGGTATGACAAATGATACCCTGGTCCTGATGTTGTGAAAAGGATTGAGTGTGAGGTGGTGCTTTGCAGCTCTGGTGCCTGGTGGGATCTCTGACACATGCAATAAATATGCTCTGCAGCAGCACACCTGACCTCACAGCAGCATGTCTTTTTATTTATTTATTTTCCTTTGCCATGGTAGGAGCATTACAGTTAACTTCACACGTGTGTTTTAGTTTTAAAACAACCTGGGGATGCCCAGAGCTATTACCAGGGCAAAGGCCACCTCCAGGTATGCTGCTACCCCATTTACTTCCACTCGTTGACAGAAATACACTGTGCTTTTGGCAGAGGCAAATGGTCCAGATGGTACTGGGAAAAGTGCAAATGAAAGATTTGATTCTCACCCTTCCTCATGTTAATAAAATCCAGTTCATATCATGGGTAGAGACTTTTCCAGGGACTTTTAGACATGTATCTGCCATCCTCTCTCCTTCCCCTAACTCTGAGCTAGTGACCTTCAGCTCATCCCTGTGTCATTTAAAGGTATGGTGCTGGTTGTTGCAGTCTGCCATCCAATGTATGTGCCTTCCAGCATGTCATTCTGGTGCTAAGATCATAGTCTGTAAAAGTGGATATAATCCATTAATCAAGGTGTCCAACTGTCTCTGTAGTGGGACCAGTTGCCAGGTTTGAGCCAGGTGGACAAGGTAGCAAGCATTTCATAGGGTCTTGACACCTGACTGTGCACTGGTGTGGTGCAGACCTTCAGTGCATGCTGAGACAAATATTCTCTCATGCCCTGAGTTCCCATCACCCCCAGTATAGTGGCATCAGAGGCAGCATGTGGCTTGAAATGCCTGAAATGCTGCTCTTGGGCTTTACCTGCTGCCCAGGTAGGCAATGTCCTTCTCCTGCAAAGCCATGGTGGAAGAGCAGGAAGTTATCATCTGAGGCATGGCTCAACCTGTGGGACACTACCTGGACTAAATTTGGCTTGGGAGAGGAGAGCTGTCATCTCCCACATGAGCTCTATCTGAAATGGCATGTGTGCTCCCGATCGTGTGCTGTGCTGATGTTCGTACAGTGCCTGAGTCACCACCCTGCATTAGCTTATTCCAGCACATTTCCTTGTTACAAAATTAATCCATTTTGCAAATTGCTGCTGCACTAGTAATTGAATTGAAGGGTGGGAGTTTTTGTTGTTTTTTCCTTTTTTTTTTCTTTTTCTTTTTTTTTCTTTTCTTTTCCACTGGAGTGAATCGGGAATAAGTCAACAGAATCAAGCCCTTAGTGCTTTCAGCAACATGCTCATTTAAATTGGATGCAAGAGGGTGTCTGTGTTTACATTTGGCCTGCCAAGAATCTCTGTTTCAGAAACTGGCTTACATAATATGTCAAAATTGGTTTACTCATTAGCATTGCAAACTGCGTGAAACAAGCCGCAGATTGATAAACTCGCAGCAATATTTGCATCCGGAGCCGAGCTGCACAGGGGGAGGGGAGCTTCATTAGGAAATGTTCCATTTCCACCAAAAAAACCCAAATGATTTCTAGTTACATATCTCAGACTTCATTAATTTATCTGTCTTCCCAAATTTAAATAAAGATTGAGAGGGAAATGTGAAAAATCTCTGTTGGCAAACAGGCAGCCCAGCATCCTGTTCCCTGAGTTATTTGCAGAGGCAGCTCCAGGTTGGCTGATTCTCTTCTCCCCAGCCAGGGCTGAAGCCCCTCTGCCAGGTTCCAGCCTGCTCACACAGCCACTGCTGCCTTGATTGATGTTTTCTCTACAGCATAGGTCAGATGGAGGCTCTGATATTATTAATTAGCTCCTCCAAATGTGGAGTGGGCACAGATGTCATCCAAAATTGGTCCAAAGGGCCCATGTTGGTGCTACCTGTTCCTGCCTTTGCCTGGACAGGACCAGTGTAGGTGTGATACAGCTTTGGGCAGAGCTGAGGACCATGATACTGAAAAAAACTCCAGCTAAGGTACTGAAGACGAATAAAACTTCATAACTACCATGCCTTTTGGGATTTTGTAGGCACCTGTAAATCTGCACACTCCCATTGAAGTGTGAACAGGGCTCCCAGGGAAATACGAGCAAATACATTAAGAATAAACAACACAAGGATGAGAAGGTTTAAGTGTAACCAGCACTTTTAGGCTCCCTCTGTGTGGGCTTTAGGTATCCTGTGGTGGGCTGAGGGCTGTGGGAAGAGACAGCAAAGTGTGGTGGGGAGCCAGAAGAGGAGCCCTGTCTCATACTGTCCACATACAGTGACTATTGCTGTACCCAGGAAGAAGTCTCTCCCCAGGCTACAGTCCTCACTGTTACTGGAGTCACTGCATCTCTTTTAGCTGCACTCAACATGAACCTTGTGCAGGGATCTCTTCAGACTGTGAGTGATGTGGCAAAGCTGGCAGAAAACTGCTAAAGTGTGCACAGCTTTTCAGTAGTATCTAAAGGAGTTTGGGGCTTAAATACCATGAAGCTTTTTAGTTTGGTTTGAAACTCTCAACTTAATTAGAAGTGGAAGAGAGAGAGAGGTGTGGCATAGCAGCAACTGGTTTTGTGTTTGTTGATTCTGAGTGCCCCATCCAGTGTTTCAGATGAATTTTTGAAAAGGAATCTAATAAAGCTGAGGAAAGCACCAGCCTGCAGTGCTGCAGGGTCTGCCGCAGCTCGACAAGCATTTTGCCTTGTCAGCAAGCACTGACACATCCACTTTCATCAATGTTAGACCTGATCCGTTGTATTCCTGGTGTGTCACCTGTTCAGGGAAAAAAAAAAAGCAGGCTTTAATCTCCTTATGCTGGGCAGTGTTCTTTGAAGGAGCTGTGCAACAGGACAGGTCATTGCCTGCTGCAACCCATTGTGCTCTAGCTAAAACTGCCTCCTGCATCCCCACCTCCTGTACAGGTGTCCAAGGGGGCACATATTTTAGAGGACTGAGACACTGCAGCTCCAAGGGGTGCCTTTGCAAAACAGTTTTAGTGGATGTTTTTCAAAGTTTTCAGAAGACTTCAGTGAGTTTAAGTGGCAGCAGTTGTTAGCTGTGGGAAGGGAAAATAAAATTATCTCACTGGAAAATGAAAATGAGAGGTGTTTGCATTTCACTTACTGTCACACCTTGCAGCAAGAGGCTGGTCACCATGAGATACAGTGAGTTTCAGTGCCAGCTGGAGAGCTGAATACAAGGAAAAAGGCCAGGAGCAATGAGATGTATGAGCTGGGAAGCTCAGGCAGGCTGAGCATCCTCCTGCCATTCTCTGCCAATGTGTGGGAGCAACCCAGGTGCCTGCAAACCGGAGAAGAGCTCTCCAGGAAAGTGGGAGAGCCAGCATCACCCTTTGTGCTGATGCAGTGGATGTTAAGTTTTGTGTGCTGCTTTGCCTGTTGCTGGCTTTTGGTTCATATCCCTCTTCAGATCTGTTATTCCTACAAAACCTGATCTGTATCTTCTCTGGGCTGCTCAGTCTTTTCCAGAGATGGCAAGGAAGCAGGAGTGAGGTGTGTGAGCCCTGTCCTCAGGGAGGAATGAATATTGGCCAGTGCTAACCAGGCGAATGCCAACACACAGACTGTGTGGTTGTGAGTGTGGCTGCAGTGTGCAGTTCCTGTGTGGGTAAGGCATCAAAGGGTTGCTCACAGTGCCACGAGAGGCAAATAATGCCCAGCTCTGCAGACCAGAGGCACTGAATTGTTTAGTCTGTTTGGCTGGGACACAGGCAGTGCATATGATAGCTGGCAAATGCTTTCATGTGTGTTAAAATGCACTGAACAGCAGAGCAGTGCTTCAGCTTCGAGAGTTCTCTCAGCACCAGGATGTTTCCTCATTACAACATCAGCTAACATCAGGCTGTATCTGTTGGAAACATAGGGCCACGTTGTCAGCAGTGACATCTGTCAGCGTGGCAATGCAGCTCCTGCTCATGGGAAAGGGGCCTGGAGGTTCAGCACTCATAAAGGACTATTGCAGTCTCCTCTGTGCCTGGATTGGGCCAGCCCTAAACAGATAAATTGAATTACCAGATGAATTCAGCCTCCTTGGTTTTGTCTTCAGGATTTTCCCTGTGGATTCCAACTCTTCTTGCACAATGTAAATCCCAAGCTGCTGGGGAAAAGCAATTGTGCTCCAATTTTGCTGTGTAGAGAACTGTTGTCACCCAGCAGGTGTTTCTGTATACCAGCACGTAACTTATGTCTGCTAATAAAATAGAAAGTTCAATGAGTGTCTCCTCTATTATCACATGTATTTGAGAAGACTTGATGCACTGTGTAGAAAAGAAGAGAAGAGAAAAGACTGATAAACCCAGGGCTGATAAAGAGATAGCACAAGTGTGATTCGCCCCCTCAGTTGCACTAGACAACACTGTGGCAATGGGCTGGCAAGGATGGAGGCTCATGGGGTAAGTAGAGAGCTGGGCATATTGCAGATCCATTGATCCATTTTGTGTCCTTAATGTGCTGAAGCCCTGAACGCAGAGCAGAGACACAGGAGCAGCCTGAAACATCTCTCATGAGGAGGTTCGCAGTGACAGGGTGTGGGGTTTATGTCTGTACACCTGTGGAGGGAAGGAAATGTGGTGTCTTTCCAAAGCAGTGACATCCATTTGCCGCTGATGTGTCCTGTTCACAAGCATGTGCCTGTATGTCAGACGCAATGAGCTTACTTCCTGCTACCTTCTCTTCCTTCCAGCACTCATGGGGGCACAGCAAGGGTTTTGTTTTGGTGCATTAGTAGCACAGAAATTTTCCCTTTTGGTGCAAGGGAACCCATGGATTTCCCATATGTTTTCTCTGATACAAAAAAAGTGGCAAAAGCTCAAGTTGCAGGAAGATGTTTTGGAGGTCTGGTCCTGTGTGAGCACAGGAGGAGCTCAGTGCCCGTTGTAGTATGAGTTCTAAGAGGTCTTTTCCCCATTCCTGAGGGCCAGTTTTCTGAGATGCAGTAAAAGGCATCTCAAAATATAACAGAGCCCTCAATAAGCCCCCAAACCCAGCAACAAAGAAGTACTACTCCAATGACAGTCTGTAAATGTTGGAGCTTTAGAGGATCTTTAAGCTTAGTACAACTTTAGCCCAGAACTGTGAAGTGTTTCTTTGCTTTAGAGCTCACACCAGGACTAAAGCGATGCTGCATCTCCCGTGGTGGTACCTGCACCACGACAGAGCAATCAGCCTCTCACCGAGGGAAGAGTATTCGCTGTCTCCACTTAGGCTATGTGTAGTCATTGTCTAATAATATGAGCATTTTGCCATCCCTCTGCAAAGCAGGCTGAGGCTGCTGCCTGATTGGTATAGCATCTCACTTTCTTTCAGCATTGATTTTCTTGCTCTCCTTATTTGCTTCGTAAAAAGCGAGGCAAGGAGCCGGTGCTCGCTCACTCCCTCTCCCTNTGTGAGAAGCTTTTGGGAGCCTTTATTTTTAGTATGAGACAAACCTTGCTTTATTTCAGGAGACACAAGTCGGATTATAAATCTTTTTGTAAATGTGTATGGTGATATTTGCTCCGGTAAGTTCTCTGCATCTCTATTTATTTGTGTAACTGTACTGTCTGGGGGAGAAGTGGGCTTTTACAGGAATCATGAAGCCCACAAGATTGTTTTCAGGTTTGGTTTCTTTATACTCTCCTGCTGAGCCCAACTGTTCCATGGTTTTGAGATACATTGAAATATTTTCAGTTTGTATTGTGCTGTGCAGAGGGAGGTGCCTGCTTTGAAAACTTGCTTTGCACTTCATTTTACAGCAGAAACGTGGAGATTGAGGATTAAAGGGAAAAGGAATTCTTATTTATTGTGTTCCTTCTGGCATTTTAAATCAAAGATGCCTGAAAAATAATGCAGAAATATTTGATATAAAAAGAATCAATAAGAGCTATTTAATATTGATCAAGCTGAAGTATGAATATCTGACTGCGTATTACCTTAGGAAGATCAGTCTAAAGTATGGCAGGTTGGCAGCAACATGCTCCTCATCAAAATGTATTAATGAAATAAAGAAAATCTTTAAAGTAATTACAAAAATAGCTTGCTTCAGAGTGTCACATCATTAATACAGGTGAATAGACTGTTGCTCTGACTTTCTGCTCCTTCCCTCTGCTTTGTGCAGCTCAGCAGCCTCATTCCTCAGTGCTCTCAGATAACTTGGAGACCAATTTGTTACCTGTAAATAACAGTGAGGTGCAGTTATTTATCTCTCCCTGTCATAGCTCCTGATGTGCTTTCCAGTCAGTACAAGACAGTGATTGTAGTGGTACAGCTGAGGAAAACAAGATATATAGCTGTAATACTTTTGGACTACAAAATAAATACTTGAATTTGCAGCATTATATTGATTAATTTATTGGTGCTTTGATTCTTTAATACTTGAATCATACCCGTGGCAGTCAATTGCTTTGGTGTTTCAGAAGACTTTCCAAACTCCAGCTGTAGCACAAGCTGGAGCTGCTGTGAGAACATGATTGAGTACATACCTGCTCAGAAGATCAACATATTAGACACAGAACAGTCTGCCTACTCTCATGATACCAGGTTATGCTAATAGATATAAGAAGTGTACTTTAATAAGGTGTTAGAAAGACTGTACCTGGAGAAGGTAAGGATGTTGTGTCTGCCATTCCAAGCTAAACTCTTCCAAAGAGAAATTTCAGATTGCAAATAACTGCTTAGTCATTTAGACTAGTTTAATTGTTCCATTTTTTTCAAAACAGAATGGTTGCACTTGCCTGAAGAGCTGCTGATGGGAACATTTTGTGGCATGACCCTCAGCAGTAGGGCTTGTGAGCTCTGCTGGGGTCTGTGCCCAAGCCCTGGCTGAGCAGGAGCGGGTGCTGGTGCCCAGCATCCCACAGGCAGCCAGCTGGGTGCAGGGTGTTGTACAGGCGAGCCTGTTCCTGAAAATGTAATGAGCAGGCACCCCATTCAGTGGCTTTCTGGTTTCTGCATGATGTCTATTTCATAAGGACCATTTATAGTTGTACTATGAATATAAATGTATATGCTCAGCACAGTTTTAGAGAACACGGTACATAAAGTGTGTTAGATTCTACAGAACAAGAGAGAACAAGGTATGTAACAATAATTGCCTTTTTTACAGTTATTTAACTCCTCAGGTGTGGAGGGCATAGGTGTCTGAGCAGTGCACATCTCATACACTTTCTAAGCATAGTCCTGCTTGCCTGAGGACAGCATTAAATGTTTCTAACTTTGTCAAGCCTTGGTATCTGGCTCAGTGCAGTGTCCTCCAGCTGAGCAGAAGGGTGGTCAAAGAGCACAGTTGGGTGACCCTGGAGGAGAAGGGGCTGGGTAACATGAACTGAGGAGCATAATTCCTGCTTCCTACCCTGCAAAACTAAAGGTCTTGGGTTTTCTGTGCCACATAATTAATCATAGCAGGGGTGCCAGACTGCCCTGAAAGCTTGTCTGTGATTTATTAAGGAAGCCAATTGAGCTCATCTTAATAGCTTTAAAGCAGGAGAAGTGACCATGGACGGTTGATTTGACTGCAGGGATGGGGGAAGGTCTCACCCCAGTCCCCAAAGGCAGCTCACCAGTGGCCAAAGGAGTGTAAGGCACAAAGTGAATAATGTGGTTGATTCCATCGCTGCAAGACTTTCTCTTGGCAGAGGAGCTTGTGGCTGAGCAGAAATGATCCCTTCAGCCCTACATGCCATCTCTACAGTACAGCTGTGACGAACTCAGGAGGACAGGAGAACTCACCCTGCTCCTCATGTTGTACATACAAAAGTCTTCAAGATTTTCCAACTGTTGCTTTTTGCCCATTCTAGCATTGCAATGTCTGATGTTCCCTCATCTCCAGCTATTTGGTGGTAGCAGGTCTGGGAGCAGCTTCTCCCAGTCCAGTACCCACAACCACCACTTGCCTCTCAGACCTTGGAGCATGCTCCATCACCTCCCCAGGAGCATGGCATCTTCTCTGCAAGATGACCTCAGGCTGATGTGCAAACTAGGACTTGGTGCAGCTGCTTGGACAGGTTCAGAGTGCAATGCTTCACAAGCTCCAGGGCTGAAAATGTGCAATTTGTGCCAGGTGGATGGAGGAGTTGCTGTCCCTTTCTAGCAGATGCATCAGAGTTTGAAAGGAGTTTGAAGAAGGATGCCTCAATCCTGGAGAGCTTCTTTTCCTTTGAGACGTGTCTCCTTGGCTCTTCCTCTAGCAGCTCAAAGAGTTCCTAGAGAAATTCCTTAAACTTTTAGGAAATTGATTTCTTAAATATCTGTCTCCTCCTGAATGCCAGATACTGTTTTTTTCAGCCAAGTGCTTGGAAGCCTTAATGAGTACTTTCCTCACCTCTTTTAATCCTCTTCAGATCAATAGGCACTCAACAGGGGGAAAGGCATTTGTGCTGATACTGGATAGCAGCTGCCTGTCACTGTTGGTGATGGCAGGTGCTGTTTTATTCTTCATGTCACTCTTGATTAAGATTTCCTGTACAGCTATATGACCATTATTTTTCAGGGAATATTTCCCTGTGCATAGGATGGCAGATGGCAACTTGACATAGAGTTTGGTCTTTCCTGATTTTGCCTTTGGACTGTTTTTCCCTCAGCAAGCTGAGCACAAGTAATTTCAAAGAGTAGCATGGTGCACCTGTGTAAATACAACATGTTTGTGTGTGGTGGGCTGGGAGCTCAGCTCAGCTAATCTGAGAAGGACTGGGGTCCCTGGGTCCTTGGCAGAACTCTGCCTGTGCAGGTACCACTACAGGATGCCAGGGGGCAGGAGGGTGTGAGGAGAACGGTGGTTTGGGGACAGGCAAGAGCCGTGTCCTCATTTAGCACATCCCTGATCCTTCATCTGGAGCTGGCGTGGGCAGCCTGATGTGAGATAAAGAGATGAAACTGCTGCCTGCCAGCACAGCACATGTGGGATGCAGGGTTGCTAGAGAGCCCAGGCAGGCCTGAAGGAGAGATTGAGCTCCTTGCCAAGGCATGTGGTGGCATAGTGCCAGCCTTGAAGAAGTTGGCAGGGGCCCATCAGAGTGTCTGGGCTGCAGGTGGGCTTGGGGCTGGAGACACACACTCCTGCTCAGGCTTGCAGGGTCAATGGGAACAGAACAACAGAACTGTGGAGCACTTGCTAAGTTTGTATTTAAGTCAGTGTCCAGTGCAGATGAAAGGTCTGACTGTGCCCATCCTTACTGTGCAAATGTGGTTGTTGTCTTTCACCCAAAGGGCTGCTCAGAGCCCTTAAACCTGAGCAATGGAACTCCTTGGTAAGTGAGCTCTGGGGCCAGAGATGTGATAATACTGTGAAACTCCTCAGCCTTCCTTGCCTGTCATGTACAACCTCCTGTTCTGGAGCGGAAAAAAAAACCCAACAATCCAAAGGAAAATGAAAAAGATGTGCTGAGCCCTTCCATAGAGACACAGGAGGAGACAGGTGATCAGCATTGGGGTGCTGTCTCTGCAGTGCTGCATTTTTCCTCTCCTCTCCAAAGGGCCAGGTGCCAGGACTGGCTGTCTGTCTGTCTGTCCATGCTGTGCACAGGCTGTCTGGGTGGAAGGAAGGCTCTGCACCACCTGAACGGCTGTGCAGTGGCTCATCTGTCACTAAACTTCCCCGGTGTCGTGGCAAAGCAAATATGCTGCAGCAGGCTGGAAAGCTGTAAACATATGGGCACTAACAACAGATTAAGTGAGTGATTTAGTCTAAGGGGCTTGGTAGATTACCATAAAACGTATCTTAATTAGAAAAGCAATCACACTTGCGCAGAGTCAATGAGGATGAAATGTCCCTGTTGGCAACAGTGAGCCAGGGGGTGGGGATGGGGATGGATGTATCTCATGCCCACTTTGTGGGGTTTGCCCAATACAGCTATGGGTAGAGGCTGCCTTCATGCTGAATTATTTGTTCTTTGACCCATGAGACCATCCCGCAAGCTGCTCAGAATAAGACTGTTGGTGAACTCGTACTCCCTGAACAGCATTAACAAACCAGAAACTGCTGAAGGTGAAAGAACAGAGCATTTGTACATTTTCCTTAAAACTGTGTGCAATTACCCAAAGATATATTAGAGTGTTTACCATGTATAGCACAGCTAGTCCCAGATAAAGGACTGGGGCTTTTAAGTGCTACCATAATACAAATAATTAATAAGTCTGTCTCCCTTGCTGTGTCCTCATCTTTTCAGCTTTCACCTGATTCTGAATTTGTAGCGTGTTCAATTGCTTTTTTTCATTCTGTTTGTGTTTTCTTTGCTTCCATAGTTTATTGGGCCTGGTTTTATTCCACAGGCCTGAATCTACAGATAAAAGAAGCTAGAGAATCATCTCCAGCAGCGCAGATATAAAGATTGCAACAGCCAAAAACATATTGATGCATTATTGGTTTTGTCGAAGCGCCTGGTTTTTTTTCCAGGATCTGGGAGGGTTTGAAGTGGCACAGAAGATGTACGGCAGCTGCTAGCTGTTGAGAGAAAGGAAAGGACGCCTGGCTATTTCAGAATTAAGTATTTTGAACCACGAAGGAAATGGAGAACATTCAGGAAAGGTTTTTGCCAAGTTTTTTTGTTATCTTCTTTTGTGTTTAGAAGCAGCTATGACTGCAGATTCTAGGGAACGCAAATGAAAGGATGTGAAAAGAGAAGGAGAGAGGCAAGAGGTGTGCAGGAGCACAGTAAGGAGGATGTAGAGAAAACAGAATAACTTAAGATGTCCAGATGAAGTGTGTCAAGAGCTAGTGAGATAAGGAATAATTTTTTCATTTCAATTGAAGGACACTGTTAGTAGCATTTCCTAAAAATGTTCAAGTTTAGGTGTTGCTTTTTATGATTAAATGTGGGGAAGAAAAGCAATTACATCTCTGGGGACAGGATACAAGAGGAATGGCAGAAAAGAAGAGGAAAGGGAAGTTTTAATTTTAAAAATATTTCTTGCTCAAAACTCTCCCTGTGAATTCCCCAAGCACAGCAGAGCAAATGTTCATTTATAGCCCATTATTTTAATTATTAGAAAAGAAATTATTTCTACCATGTGGGCTGATAGCCAGGAGCAGATTCTTCCAGCCTCTTGCACAGAGAAGGGTGCTGTAGTTGGAGCCAGCTCCAGTGGAGTTTTCCATCCAAAAGTGGTTTGAGATGAGCTAAGGTGTCCTGTGTTTGGGTTCCACCTGTGTGAGGTGCTAGACAGAGCACTGGTGTGGAGGTCTTGAGCCATCCTCCATCACAAAAAGTAGCATGGCACGGGTGGATCTGGAGCAAGAAATGGACATCTGTGATGATCAGATTAATGAAGGTTACCCCTAATGGGCCTCAGTGGCCAGGGATGGGTGGTCCCTAGAGGGCTTTGTAGACATACTGCCTAGAAAACCAGCCATGCTTTTAAAAAGCAGAGCCTTGATTCCCAATGGTCCTGCTTATACAGACCCTGTGAGGCTGAAAAAAGGGGGGAAAAATGGCCAGACATCATCTGAAAGGGTGCTGGATGTGTAAGAAGGATTGGAGGCCTCATTGCTTAGCGCTCTTAAAACCTCACTGGAAAAAAGCTGTTGCACCAGATTATTAATCCCAAAGGCTCTCTGGATTCCTATCCAAGCTAAATTTTCACCCATTTCCTTAAATCTTCTTGAGAAAGGAGACAGAGCTGAATGCAGGCATGCATGCCTGTGGGGTGGGCAGGCAGAGAGGCAGCGGATGACACCAAATAGCTGCACAGCAGCACAGGGAGACAAGAGGAAGCTGCTAATGGCCTCTGATGAGCACAGACGTGATAATAATGAGGTGAATGCCCTTTCCTTCACCCAGAAACATCTTAGAAAATGTATAATCCCTGCTAGTCAATGGGCAATCATTAGGTCATAAATAATACAGCCTGATTGAAGGACAGGAGCCTTTCCAGTAATAATCATTTTCAGTTGGTGCCCACCCAGGGAGGGTTTTGCGGCAGCTCCATGCTGTGCCACGCTGCAGGGACTGAGCTGTCAGAGCATTTTCTTTTCAGAGGAGCACTCCCACCTCTCGTTTCTGCTGTGTACACCTGTCATCAGAGCAGAAAAATGCTCCACTGGAGCTCAGGTCTACCAGGTAGGGCTGGGAAAGAGGAGCTGTAGCTAATGGAAAGTACAATGATGCAAATTATCTAAGGAAGCAGTTACAGCAGCCATCAGATGGTGCTGTCAGGGACCTTGACCTGCCTAGCAGTGCCTGGTGATGATACTGGGAGAACTGAGGATGGGGCTGGACTCCTTAACTGGGAGAGGTGCCTTGTCCTAACCCTGGCTCAGGGAAGTGGGTGTGTGCATGGTGTACAGCATTGCTTTTGCAAGCTGAGTTTGCAGTCTCCTGCCATCCACTGCTGTGGTGGAGGAGCTATGGCTGTACTGACCATCAGGGTGTTTAGTGACATTAAGTTCATGAGTACTTTCCCTTCTCAGAGTGCTTCCTGTGTGTGGATGCCACTCAGGCATAATGTAAATCCCTGTGTTTATTAGAGGGAGTAAATCCTGCTTAGTAATAACTTGGATCACACTCTGTATGCATTTATGTTAGATCTTGGGCCATTTTAATCCCAGCTGCTCTTAAGACCACCAAGTGAGTAATGAAATGAGCAACCTTCTAACCTTTTTTATTTTATAATTAAATGTTTACACTTGTTACACAGTAGATCCCATATAATCAGCCAGTAAAGCCTGCACAAACCCTGTGCTTTCAAGAGGGCGCAAGTGAAACACAAACCTAAGTGTTTGCTGTGTTGCTGAGTCTTACCTGTTAATAATATAAGAATTAATATCACCTCTTAGAAAACTTCTCCATTATCTCACCATGACTTTCCTTGCTTTTTGCCTGTGATGGTCACAGGTGGTTGATGCCAAAGCAGCTCATGAGATGATATGGGCATATGAGGGGACAGCTGGCATGGGCAGGAGGAAGGTGACCCAGCCTGGGGGTGGCCACTCTCCTGGGCTGGCATTTGTGATGCTCTGGGTGCTGTTGCAATGTGGATCCTGGTAGAGACCACCACAGTTGTCTTTTTTTACCAGCAGTCTAGGGCTGGGAAAGTTTTCAGGCCCAAAAGAGAGTGCATGTCTCTGTTGAAGTGATATATGTCACAACATGAGTTATTCAGGGATCATATGTACGAATCTAAACAAATCTGTCCAACTTGTTCTCCCACCACCTTAAAAGAAGAGGGTGCAGATGTGGAGTTGTGGAGACTGCAGAGGAAGAGCTGTAGCTTCCAGACTGCTCAACAGCTGGGAGGGAAAGGGCTGCAGGCTGTAAATGCAGCTAAACTACCTCTCTGTGGCACATCCCAAATGGAACAGCACACACCCAGTAATTACCCCAGCTACTCCTAAATCTGTCTGCAGCAAGTATCTATGGTTTCATGGAAGACTCATTGCCAATCTGTCAATGTCCACGTGCAGAAAGTAATTTATCCAATAAACAAAAAGAAACACCTGAAGTCCTTGTAAATGTCTTCAGTTACTTCAAACCTCTGACAAATGGTTAGAGAGGCTGGAAGAGCATAGCATCTCTGCCCAGCTTCTGAGTCCACAAAGAGATGCTCTAAATATGTCTTTATTTTCTGCCTGTTAACTCTTCCATGCATGCTGTCAACCTTAGCATTAGCTTTCAACTTTATGGCTGACCCATTAAATACTGGGTGAAACACATCTCATCAGCTTGCATTACATTTTGAACTTAATAAATAGGAAAGGCATTACACAGATTCAGTCTGGCCATCTGGAGGAACAATGTTCTTTACCTCAACGAATGGTTATCTAATCCTCTCATATACAGCTAGGCTTTATTCTATTAAAATATAATGAGAAAAGACTACCATACCATTATGTGGTGGAGCTAAATGGGATTTTTAGAATAATCAATAGAAGATGAATAAAAAAGATAAAGATTTTCTTGAAAGAAAAAGAGAGAAAATTGTCTCCTTGGGATTAAAGTATTGTAGAACCAAATTATTATAACATGATCTTTACTCACTAAAAATACCCCAATTTCATTTCCATAAATCTTTCCATTAAGAATCAAATTAAGTTTGGGGTTTTTTTCCTTTTTCGTTTAAAAAAATGCAAAGCAAGAAATGAAATGCTGTGCTTTAAGGAAAGGATGCTGCAAGGTTCCTGTCCAGCACAGGGTTAGGTGTTGCCATCCACCCAGTGGTATTGAGAGCTGCTCTCTGCAGGGCCCTAAAATGACAAGCAGAGGTTTGCTGCTGCTGCAGGTGCCCTGGCAAGGACCCCAGCCAAATGGGGAAATCTTGGAGCAAGATGATCTCCACCAGGTGGGTGACAGTGGCTGGAGACATGGCAGCTGAGCTAAGTGGGTCCTGCTGGCCTTGGGGGTTGGTGGACATGGTGTTTTCCAGCAGTTGCTGTCCTCACCACACAGCATGCATAAGAAAGGGCCTCATCCTCTTAGCTCAGAATAATGCCATACAAAATTCTTCCTGCAAGGACTTTCCTCCAACACAACTCTAGTTGTGTTTCCGTTCTCCTTTCAGCAGATGCTGAAAACATTAAGTCTGATAGTCAAGTGAAAGCTATGATGTGCTTTGTGTGAGACCTGGACAGGCTCTACGCCCACAGCTCCAGCATGGTGCCACCAAAAGCCTTTTCCCAGCTGCCTCCACATCCTGGAGGTACCTGTGATCTGCAAGTGCCTCCTGGTGTGGGATAGTTGCTTGAGTGATCCTTCAGCACTGTGCTAAAACTGAGACATCGCTGGGGTTGACGTTTGGGCAGACATACAACATTCCCTAGATGGGGCATATGTGGTTCTTCAAGTGTCAGACTCTAAGGCATTCCCTCATCCCTGGGCTTTCACCTCCATGCAGACCACATCTCACAGGCATGGAATCGTTCTTTGCAAGGCTCCTGTTTATTTGTAGGGAGGCATACTGAATCCAGCAATTAGTGAGCAGTTGCTTTAGGGTTTATTTATCAGAAGAAGCAGAATATATTTCAGCTTTCTCCCTTTATAGCTGCTGAAGGAAAATGACTTGTGCTAGTCATCGCCTAACCCCCCAGCACTGCAATGGGTACAGTGCTATCCACCTCCAATTCATCAACCAGTCAAGTTGATATAATTAAGAATCCCAAAGTCAATAATCTGATAATCTCCAGTGCACAAAAGGCTTGTATGTAGGAGAAGTGATTCCAGGAAGTCTGCAGCTCAGATCTGCGCAGGAAAAATGCCAGATTCTAAAAAAGAAACAGGCAGAGACCTGGAGGAGAGAGTTCTTCCTAATCTTTCACTGGTGACATATTTTGGGCCATCAGCTCTGCAGTAAATGTTTTCCCGTACAGTCATTTAGTGCCTTTGAACCTTCCCTTTACAGTCTTAATAATCATGTTCAGTTACCGGTTCTGCTCTATAAATAAATAATCTAGGTTTAACGAGCCACTCTGCTGGGTGAGTGATGCTGGCTGCAGGGGGAAGTCTCTGGGGCCCTCAGAGCAGTGCTGACCATGGCAAGCGGCAGAAAGTGTGAAGCAATACAGCATTTGGCAAACGTTTTGCAGTCTATTACAGGGATCTGGAGAAAGGGAAATCTTACATCCAGAAATGATGCCAGAAAAGTATGTCTTTTGTAAAACACTTTGAATGTGTAAAATGACTAATAAACAAGTAGGCGTTTCAAATATTTCAGGTTGTTTTTTAACAGTGTCAGGAGTTCCTCTTGGCTTTCCACTTTAAGGAAAGGAGTAGGGGGTTGAGGGAGACCTCTCTCGGAAAGCATCCAGCAGGTTCATTCCCATTTTCCTTGCTCTACCCTAAGTGAAAGTGTTGAAGATCAACCCACATAGTGAGCTGTGTGTCGCTCACAGCCTGGTTTTGGCCACCACAGCTTCAGGTGAGACCAACACTGTCTCTTCTGAAGCTCTTGCCATCCTGGAGGAGTCATTGAAGAGCCCTTAGGCAGAGCAGGGATCTCCCCTTTGCACTAGGATGAATTTGGGATGCATTCCCAGGGCAGCTCCATAGCGAGCTGCCAAAGGCTGGTGCACCGGGCAGACGTGCTCCTGAAAAAAGCAAGTGGCTTATATAAAAATGTCATCAATTTTTAAATGACAGTGATATCTTCCTAACAGGATGTTTTAGCTATAACATGCTCCACATAAGCCTTTTAACTCGCCTTGTCAGGAACCGCTCTGCCTTCTTCTGGTGCGTGCAGCGAGCCTGTCGCTCAGCAGGCATTGAGGGGACTTGTCGGAAAGCCAAACGTGGAGAAGTGATGGGAAATCATCCCATTTTTCCCTTCCATGGCAAGATGAGTGATGTTCAGGGTCGCGTGCTGAGGTGATGCCAACTGTCTAAGGCACAGCTGGGACTTCAGCTCCCCCAGGGCATCACAACACCCCAAGCCCCAGCCACTAGGGATGTCTGGGCTGGGAAAGGAGGGGACTGGCCTTGAATCTGGAGTCTGGATAAGTAACAGCTCCTGAATACTGAATTACAGGATCCATTGGCATTGTGTGGAAACCTGGCATCAGAAGAAGGAGGACTTCCAGTCGATTCTGTAAATCAGCTGATGAATCTTTGCCTACCCTGAGCTGGTGTGAGAATCATGTGCTTTCCTGGAAATTGTATTGCTATTTTTTCTCAAAATGCTATGAAGCCAACTGATCTTTAAAACATGCTGTTCTGATTTGACAGGAAAGGCTATTTATTGTTGCACAGTGCCATAATAAATATAACTTCTGCTTGTTAAGTGAGACTATGGGATATACCTGACTTCCTTACAAAAAAATACCAATAGTGCGGGCCAGGCCTAGGTCACAGGGGGAATGCTGTCAGAACAGGAGCAGGGTATGGGCTGTTAATGACCACACAGAACTGTGGCATTGTGAGCTTCAGAGATGTAGTGCCTTGTTAGAGATGTGTCTGAAACTATGTGGAAGAAGTGCGATCTTCCAGCCAGGCTGGACTGGACACAGGAGATGTACATTGCTCCAATCCATGCCAGGGAGCAAAAATAATGCCCCTTCCTCTCCGTCTCTTTGGTCTATTGCCTCATCAAGTGGGTTGGTAATTGATGTGATAATACACCTTGAACAAGCAGGATGCTTGCTTGGAGTGTTATGCCACATCAAATGTGAACCGTTGATCCGGGCTGAGGACAGGCGTGAGGGCAGTGAAACACTGGCATATGTTGCCCAGGGAGGTGGTAGATGCTCATTCCTGGAAACATTTCAGGTCAGGTTGGACAGTGCTCTGAGCAACCTGATCTAGTTGAAGATGTCTCTGCTTACTGCGAGGGAGTTGGACTAGATAACCTTTAAAGGTCCCTCCCTACCCAAACCTGTTCTATGATTCTACAATTCTATGATTTTCCATTACCCTTGAAGGCTCCTGGCAGCAACAAAAGCACTGATCTCCCCCTTGCATCACTGTTGCTGGAGGGACAGGATGTGCACGGCATGGCTGGGCTTTGCCCCACTCCCCCTCCATCAGGCAGAAGCAGCCCAGGGCAGCTGCAGCAGCAAAGATTTGTTTCCTCAAGGGCACCATGTTTCTCCTGGCTGCTGTTTTTCCAGGGAAGGCGAGCGCAGCGCTGGCTGTCAGGGCTGAGCCTTGGGAGGTAGCAGCCATGTGATAACCAGAGGTAACTGTGTGCTGGGAAGATTTATTTCATATGAAGGGGAAAAGCGATATGCATGCAAGCTGCAGATGGGACTAGTGCTAAGTGTGGATTTATAGGGAAAGAATAAATAGGAACATAGGGAAACGCTTTCCCTTTCTCCATAAACTTTTCAATTTCAGGGAGGCCAGATTCAATAAAATTATCTCGCAGATGGAGGTTTTATTGAATCTGGCTCATAAAGCTCCCATTATGGGGTTTACAACTGCCATTTACACAAATCCTGCTATAATAAAATACAGTGGTGTTTACAGCATTCCTGCAACTGCCACAGAATTACAGTGAGCACAAAACCCGACACGTAAATCTTGGCTTACTGTGCCAGGCACTCCACTGACAACATACAGCAGCAAAACTTTGGGGGGGTTGGGGGATGGAAGAAATGCAGAGGTAAGAGAAGGTTGCTTGGGCAAGAGGAGAATTATGCTTGTTGCTTGGCTGAGATACCCCAGGGAAATACCATTGGTTTACAGCCCTCACCCTGCTCTCCTGCAATGCAAAACACAAATATGCTTCCAAAAGCACACAGCTGGGTGGACTGGCCAGGCATTTCTGGCAGCTGAGTGATCCCAGCCCTTACCAGTATCTGATCCAGCTGTGGCAGAGAGCCAAGCTGGGGTTGGCTGAGGCCTTGCTGAAGTGAGGTATAAAAATCTCCAGCTGGGTCTTTTCTCCCTTTCCACCTGCTATGTGGATGCTGCCTGGGTGTTTGTAGCAGTGTTGCTGAGTAAGGATGGGAAACTGGTGGGCAGCCCTGATGAGTTGTGGCTGGAGAGGAAGGAGGCTGAAGGGTTTGCTGAATGAGGGAATGCATCTGAAAAGCTTCTGCTTAACAGCTAAATGTGGAGCTTAAGGGTGAGTAAAGGCTAGATATGAACTGTCCAAGAGACTGAGACCTCAGGTGCCTACATCTGCTGTCAAAGATGTTCTAAATAGGGAGAAGAAAAACTAGGAACTCTGGAGGAGAGCCTTTCTGAGAAGGAGTAGCCTAAGCTGTGGCATGGTTCCACAGCCTTAGTAAATAAACATGATGATACAAATTTGTACTGATTTTCAGTACTTGATTACAGGAGATGAATTCCAACTGCATATATTTCCTCTGCTTGTCCCCATGCTGAGAGCTGTAGCTGAGAGGTGATGGCTCTTCTTTTATGGCAGGTCTATCTCATACCATAGCATTTCAATTCACTCTTTATATATCACTGCATTAATCTTTGTGTCTCTGTGTATCTGCAAGAAACTTGCATTTGCAACTCCATTAGTTAAGCCAGAAAGCAGGTCAGCACTAAACTCTTGTGTTCTCCTTAATATATTGTTTTCTGACGTCACCTCACAAATTAAACTGAGATGATTAATACTGATTTTCAGTGCTGTGCCACATGAAAGGACAAAAACTCACTGCATTTATAGTGAAGGTGTCTAGTTTAGGATGAAGGAACACTATTCAAGTTGTAGCAGAAACATTTATTTCATGGCACGTATTTATCAAGTCAATTCACAGTGAAGTTCAGCTTTTCTTTCTATTCAGCAAGCTCAGCATGAAGAATTGATTAAATCAAAGGTTTTATCAACTTTCCTTATCATTGGGCACCTAACTACCTTTGCAAATGTATCCTTGGTGATACGCCTTGGTCACTTTGGAAATAAGTAGCAGGGTGGGAACTTGCATTATTCTCTGTGTTCCATTGTGCTCA
The DNA here is from genome assembly GCA_013396975.1 of Bucco capensis. NCBI lineage: Eukaryota > Metazoa > Chordata > Aves > Piciformes > Bucconidae > Bucco > Bucco capensis. The sequence continues at coordinate 2,142,479 of VWZO01007210.1, forward strand.
GGACATCACCTTGCAGACAGGGAGGCTCTCCCTGCCCCGGTGTTCAGGAGTCACTCCTGTAACCTAACAGTTCCTGAGGAAAAGAGGCACATGCAAAGGTGAAGTCTAGGGAGGCTGCAGAACCTTCTGGCTTTGCCCATGCTGTGAACTGGGAGAACTCAGAGTAACTGTGTCTCACAGAGCACTGTGCAGCAAGGCTAGATCTATTTTTTCCTATTATGTTTCCATGTTGCTTTCACTGAATCATTAAGTCCTTTATTTAGCCATTACATCTGCTTAGTGTATAATTTTTGAGTGTACAAGAGCATGTTTTCTTTTCCACATATGCTCACTATTTATTTCCTCTGGGTTGCCTCTTTAATTGTGACTGGGATCAGGCATTTACTTGTCATTTCCCATATCTGCTCCACTGTAGACCTCAGAGTAACTCTGTTAAAGCTGATGGAATTACTTCAGAGCTATAGTGCTACAATCAACAAAATCTAACCTGTCCTTTAAATTACAACAGCGTAAATAAACTGTCACCACTTCTGCTCAGAGTCTTCCAAGGAAGCTTCCACCAATGATGTTTTAAGACACCCATGCCTGCTTCCAGTTCTTCTGTTTGAACCCTTGATATAAATATAAATGCTGACATGACTCTGGCCTGCACAATCTCTCCTTCTTTTCCTCTTGGAAGAGGAAGATGTGATATAGGCTTGCATCAGAGCCACCCAAGTTCTTTGTTCCTGTCTGCTTTGCCTGAGCTTATCCTGAGTCTTGATTTTTTTCTGTTTTGATGAGCATCAGTTTATTGCATATCTATATCTTGGCTTATGGTAGTAATTTAAGACAAGTAATCCAAATATTATGGTGTTTTTTACCAAGTAATACATGAAATGGAAGAAGGGCAGGATGATTCTCTGTTTTGTTGTGATGGGATGGTGGCCAGACGAACTGTCTTGGTCTGCTCTTGCCATTCCTGGTTGCTCCTTTATAAATACTTGTGCTAGTGTTTTACCTGGGATAAGCCTGACTCATTATACTTAGCCAATATTCATCCTTCCCTTGTCCAAGCATGCCTGTCACTTAAATAGTTGCTTGGGTTGTGAATCTCAAATGGGGTTCAAGACAGGAGAGGAGGGCAGAGATGCCAGGCATAGACCAATGGTGATGTTTCTGTCAGTGTGGCAAGAGATTCACATTTTGTACTACTTTGTATTTACTTTTGGGAAGGGTACAGGAGTAATGTATGGCAATGCTTTGAATGCACAGAGGGATAGATAATGTGACCCAAGGGGACTGGTGCTGCAGCAAGAGCTGCTATGTGGATCTGCTTGTGGTGGTCACTTGAAATGAAATACAGTAAATATGTTGTTTGTGTTTTTTTTGACAGCTTTTTGCAATCTTTGCATTTGCAACATGCGGTGGGTACTCTGGAGAGCTGCGCCTCAGTGTGGACTGTGCAAACAAGTCAGAGAGTGACTTCAACATTGACATAGCCTTTGCCTACCCCTTCAGGTAACCCTGCTTGGTCTGTGGTGGGGTTGTTTGCAGGCACTGGGGGCTGATGGGAAGCCCATGCTCAGTGGGATTTCCCATTAGTTATGGCAGCTTTTGAGTAAGCACCAATCTGGGGCTCCTGAATTCACCTCACAGCATTGTTTAGGCTCTGGGTGTGCAGGAGGAATGAATTCAGCTGGACCTGGTGTGGATGGCACTGTGGGGAACTGATGGGGAATGGGAGATCAGTGGAGAAGAGAGCAGTTGTAGACATGCTGTAAAGGTCAAGACAGCTCAGGTTGTCACAGGGAGCAGAAAACATCAGGAAAGTGAAAAAACCCACATTGGCCCAATGAAAAATTGGGGATAAAGTATGGTTAACTGTAGTGTAGCCATTACCTAAGCTGGAAATGAGGGAGGATTCCCAACCACTGAAGTAACAAAGATCTGGAAGAGCTACTCTATGGCAAGGGAAAGCAAATGACAATAACAGTTTGAACCATAATTTTGAAATACTTTTGAAAATGCTACTTAATTGCATGTCTTCATCTCTTGGTGTGTGAATACTTTAAAACTTGCAACTTAACGATGAAGTGTAACAGTTTTTATGTTAAGTATGTCTGAAAGATGCTCATGCCATTTAGGATCCTGCTTCCAAAGAACATCCACAGTCTTGTTTTTAAAGATGTCAAGTCCACTCTAGAAACCCTTCACTTCTGTATAAGTGATTTCTTTAAGGAATTGAGATGATTAAGAAAAGAATACATAATCCAATCTCCAGTCTAGAACACTATGACTCTAAAATTATTTTGCTTCCTTGGGAAATCACATGCTGTTTTGCTTATGATTGCTGTGCACAGACCAGATGTAATAGCATCTACTGCTTTAACGTGTTCTCAAATATAGCAACTTCAAACCAGTGGAAACTGAATTTGATTTCTTGAACTGTTGTTCTTCCTTGACACACATTGATTACTCCAAAGAGGCACATTTCCTGGTATTACAAATGTTTATTTTTTTATCTTGAACTTGTCTGCATTTTCTTTCATTTCTGCTTAGTATGCATGAGAGAGATCCTGAAAATTGAGTTGTGTGAATTTGTAATATGATTCACTTCCAAATAGGTCATTTCTCCAGCAGTCATTGCAGAATACACCCTACAGTAAAGTGCTTTCAGTTTGCATGATTGTAAAATAGTACTTCATGTAAAAAATTAATAAAATGGAGAGAAAGGAGCTAGCAAGTATCTCCTGGTGTTTTACTAGGCATGTCAACCATTGCTTCTTGAAGCAAGTGGCTGGATTTGCAGTTTCCCACAGCCTTGCTTATTAGAAAACTGGAAATAATTGGTGGTTAGTTGTAACATTCCAGCATATTGGGAAGATGTTGCCAACTAGGGTTTATTTGCAGAAGAGATTCAGCTGAGGCTGTAGCTGATCCTTGAACTGTCTGTGTGGCTCCCAGCTGTGGCTGGTGTGCTCAGCATGCACAGCCAGGGTGCATGGCACATACAGGGGGATGGCTGGCCACGTGGTGTAAATACATCTGTAATTTGCAGGTGAGAAAGGAGATGATGCTTAGCCAGCTGGTGTTTGGGGAGGACCATGAAGATACTCTGGTTTTGTGTAATTTGGAGCTCTGCAGGCAAACCTGAAGCATGTGCAAAACATGTCTAAGTATGTACAGACTATGTGGGGTAGCAGATGTGTGCCTGGAAAATCCAGCCCAGTGCTACCTGTGAAACTTGATGTCATTTTACTGTTTTATCTAAATATTCCTGTGACTTCCTCATGAATTTGCTTTCTGCTTTTCTCCAGTGGTCCTTCCACAGAGTGGAGAGTGGATGCTCTAAAAACAGAAGTGAGAGTAGTTGGGAAAGGTAACATCTCCTGTTAGAGCAGTTGATACTCTTGGAAAAAGCAAACACGTTTTAAGTTGAGGCTTCTCCATCAAGATTGATCCTGAAGCTCATCTGCCTACATGGGCATGTAGGCTTTGTGTGGGGAGGATGAATTTCTTACCAATTGTCTTGCATCCAGGTCTGAATAAGTCCATATTCACGTGGCATTCTCCTTTCAAATGCCTTCAGTGTTCTGATTATTGGCTGACAGCTGGGGGAGGTGTAGGTGGAAGGGGAGATGCTGCTGAGCATCTGACACTGCAGTGCTGTTGTGGCTGTCAGCAATGACACTGAAGCAGTTGAATACCTGAGCCCTGCTTTTTGAGCTGTCCATTCCAGTATGACTTGAAAGCAAGCAAGCCATGCAGTTGTGCAACTACCAACTGCTTTCCTTCCTCTTGTAATGAGTTTGAGTTGGTTTTTTGGTTGTTTTTCTTCTCTTCAAGAAGTTAACTATGAGACCTTGGCTGCTTGATGACTAAGTGTCAAGGGCTTTAACCAAGTAAACAAAATTGTAAGGCTCAACAGGACAGCTTGGCAAAGCAAGAGGTCTTGGATGTTTTGGAAATAAGATTGAAGGAGACTGAAAATGTTCCCATTAAAGCAAGGTCAGATCAAGGAGAGAGTTTTCAGACTGAAAAAGGGGCATCACACTTGTGATGGGCCCCAGAAGCACATGGTCATCTTAGATAAGAAAGGGAGGATGCAGGAGTGCAAAACCAGTGCTGATGGGGTCTGGGAATGTGTGATTGAAACATACTGGTTGCCAAGCTGACTTCTAACCAGTGATCCATGTAGCCCTAGGCTAGTCCTGGATGTGCTGATGAAACACTGCACTCTTGAGCAGGAAGCTCCAGATAGTCCTGCAAACCAAGGAGCATCTCCATACCCTCTTTGTGAGATTTTTCTCAGCCCCAACCAGAAGTTGCAAAAGTCTCCAGCAAACAATGTAAATTAATTAGAGAAGCCATTAGTTCCAGCCTGTAATATGCAAAGGAACCTTTAGTCTAAACCCTGGTAGCCACAGCAGTGTCTGCTGGAGCCCTGCCACCCTTTTCTATGTGTCCTGCCAGACTCTTCCATGTCCAAGCTGATATTCATAGTCATTTCAAATAATCACCCTAAGTTTTCTCATTTCTTCCTGATTCTAGTTTTATCACAAAGGATTTCCTTACCTCTTCATGCTTTAAAATACAATTCACCTTCTCTTCTGGATACCTGTATATGTATTTCAACAATCTTACAAGTCCAAATATGGAAAAAACTGTGGTCCCACACTAGCAATTTTTCTCAGCATTAGGATCTGTGTTTGGTACAGTATCTGTTACAAATTTGGCACACATTAGGATATTCATCAGCTTAACCCTTACCCCAGTAATGTTTCTTTGAGTGGGGGGAAAATAATCAGCATCTTGGAATTATTTGTTTTCCTTGCAGTCCATCACCCTTTCAGATCAGATTTGTCACTCATCCAAGTGCCCTGAAGCAAGATTTTTTTTTTCCTGTTGTAAGAGTCCTGGTGAAGGTCCTGTTTATTATTTTCTTCTGATCTCAGCAACATTTTTATCACATACTTTGCTATTCATTACTTTTAGTTTGATAGTAAGTGGTTGAATAGTACACTGACTCTGCACATGTTGGTTGCTGATACTCATCACTTTAAGGTGCTTTTTAACCAGCTCTCCTAAAAGCAAATTTTTTGGATTGCCAGCTGAGTTGTCAGGCTTGCCTTATCAAGTCTGTACTGAAGATTTTTGCTACATAATTGTTCATGTCACAACCTTCATGTTTTTCTTGTAACTGGCAGAGTTGCACTGAAATGTTTGGGCTTCTTCAGCTACTGATCTAAATGGAACTTTGCACAGCAGAAGTTGCTCTCATGATGCTGTGCTGAGCAGACAGGCAGCACACTGCCAGCCAGAGACATCTGCTAATATTGTCATCTGCTGTTCCCTGGTTATCTCACTTCTGCAGATCCCTGTCCTGGCCAGGGGACAAATGCCTCCCTCAGACCCCAGCTGTAGGGTGATGCAGCAGGACTTTTGTGGCAGGGGTGAGCATGAAGAGACCAGGAGTTGGGCTTGCACCCATTGCAGTGCAGTGGGAACGGGGGAACATTTCAATACAACCCCATAGCTGCTGTCTGTTAAGTCTTGAGGCAGATCCCGCACTAAAATCTCCTTGCCTTTAGCTTTAGTCTTAGCCCAGCCAACATACACAGAGTATTCCCAAGTTAAATGCTGCATGGGAATTCTTTTGGAGTCTATCTTGCCTTTTCTGGTGGCCTTCATCCTGCAAGTTACTTGAAAAATCTTGGCCCAGAGGATCATATTATTAAAATGTAAACAGTGTTACCTAAGCCAATAGTTAAAGTAAATATCTGCTTAGGTGTTAGGAGAATTGAGCCACAGTTGCTAGTGGGCCAGGATGGGAATGCCTGGTGAAAGAATGTCTGCATCGCAGCAGGGAGCAAACCCAGTGCTGTTTTCCATTTTGTTTTAAATCACCTGTTAGCATGTTTCCAGTGTGCTAGTAAAACTGTCTCTTGAAGTAATCCCTGTTTCTGAGGGAAAAGAAAATTGTATTTTATGGGAGCTTTTAATTCACTGTGTGAGCATCTCATTTGAATTAAGACATTCCCACTGAGCACCCCTTAAATATATGCCTTATCTGCATGTGATGGGGAAGGCTAGTCTTTCATTTGAAAGATGACAGCCAGATCTAAATTGCCTACTTAAAAGCTACAGTTGATAACTAAGGAGAAAGTAGCTAATCTTTGTGCTTTCCTACTATCTTTTTGGAAAAAGCCTCAGTTAATATTAGCATATTTCTGTGCAGGAGTGTACTAGACTTCTTTTTTTATTATCAATTTGTCATAAATCTTGCTTCAGAATTCAGTGGAAAATATTTTGTCCAAAAGATTATGAATGTCTATTATGGCTGGGAGACCAGGAGCTGCTGATAAATGGGAAGTCTTTCAATTGAGTTCAAATGCTAACTTCCAGGCAGCTATGGAGCATCTTTCCTCCCAGCTGTCTGAGACTCCCATACCAGTTGAGGGAAGGAATAAAGTCATCTAGTCTGTTAAATTCCCTAAGGTTTGTTTTATTTTGTACATGTTCATCACAAAAGATTCCCCTTCTGCAAAGGCAAGTTGTGGCCTCCACATGCCTGTGGGTAGAGAGAAGCAAAAGCAATCCAGCAGAAGTTGCTCTAGCTTCAGGTGTGCTCTGTGCCAAAATGTAGATGCCTCAGTTCCCAGACAGATTTGGCAGAGCTCCTGGGAAGGTGAGAGGTGCTTGTTAAACTCTACATGACCCTTTCCAGCTTAACGAAGGGAGAAGTCTCCATCCTGGAACTCCTTAGATCATCAAAATTTGGTGCCTTTTGAAAAGCTGTGATTTTGCACAAATGAGTTGCAGGGATGGTTGGGTGAAGTTCAGCAGCAAAGAGCTGCATGGCTGCAATGATTCATCCTGGCTCTGTAATCAGCTGCAGCAGTTTAGTCCCTTTTCTTGCCAAACTGTGACCACCTCATCTAGCACTGCAGATCTGGAGTTATCATCTGAACTGAGAAGGGAAGACATGTAGTAATATGTCAATGAAGATGGAGATTTTCATCAATATATAAAATGACCCTCTAAGAAGGGCACTAAGGGCTCACTCACAGCTCTTATTAGCTTCTTCCACAAAAGTTTCAAACCCTAATCTCAGCAGTGCTTTTTATACCTAGTTTTAGCCTCTTGTTGAATAGATTTGCCTAACAAGGATTCCTAGGTTTTAACTACTGTTAGTGGAAAATGGAAGTGATGTGAGTGAGGAGCCTAATGTTGCATCCTGCTGAGGAAAATTCAGGAAATAAATCCTTCAGGATACAGATGTCTCTAACTGTGACACCTTCACAAAAGTCCCTTCATATTTCATGTGACCTAATGATGCAAAGCAGACTGAAGCATGAAGATGTATTTTAAACTAGGAAATACAGATGTTAATTATTAATTGTGATTTGTACATTCTGGTAATTAATAGGCATGTCCAGAAAATTACAGGTCCATTTTTTTTGAGAGTCCTTTTTTCTATAGAAACACAGTAAAAAGATTTTATTCTGTAGTGATGTGAACACAAGACCTTTTTTAGCTGTTTAAAGCATGGCCCCAGCAAATGAGTTCCCTGGTGGTGAAGGCATTGGAGACCTTGTCCAATCTCTCCGCTGACACAAGTCCATAAGCAAGCTGAACATGGAGACCACATAGACAAGCTGAGCATTCTAATCAATGAGCTGTTGGCTTAGAGCTATTTGCTCTTACATTGTCTCCTGGGCTGTGGAAAAGGTGATCCAGGTCTGCAGAATGAATTTATTTCTTTTCAGCTTTGAATGAACATAGTTTTTAATAGGAAAGAATGTCTGACATTTTGGTAACCAGCTCTAGTTATTGTTAGAGAGTGACTGCCATCATTCAGAGCCATGATTGGATTTTTGTTTGCTTGTGCATGGCTACTGACTACTGAAGTAATTAAAAACTGTAAATTCATCTTCTCTGGTGTCCATGGGTCTTCAAGGACCACACTGGGTCTGGAATACTATCTCTAGACCAAGAGGATAGTAGAATGGGAGCCAAGGTCTGTGCTTGTGTGCTTGGACAGCCATGGTCTGCAGTAATGGCTGTCTGTAAGCACAGTGTACTATTTAATTCCTGTTGTCAAGGAGTTTGATGAAATCATTGCTGGTCTGATTAAAACAGATAAAAATAAGGATGACTTTGTGACTTTTCTGGTTTTGAGGGCCTCTTCCTGACCCCAATTACAGTCTTCAAAACCCACTTTGTAGAAATCTCCAAGATTGGCAATTTGGCCAGAGGGTGATTCCTACTGTGAGTTTGCACTTGTTTGGACTGTGGATAAATGCAAGTACACTTTTCCCAACACTAAGTGACGGGGAGATGCTTTCAGTCACTTGATGCTTTATTCCTGCATGAGTTCGAGAGAAAACTGCCAGAAATCTGATACAGCCACATCTTCACCTTCTCTTTGAGGCTGACTCTGTGCAAATGGCCCAACTGATGCTCTGTCACATGAAGGAAGAGATCATCCACCACCCCCACAATTTGCTAGCTGATCTGAATCGCTTAGCTTCAATGACAAACTTTTGAACACAGCCAAGAAGCCACAGCCCAACCATGGCTATGCAAGTGGCTGAACTAGGGCCATAGAGGAGTCTTGTCTTGCTCTGCATCTCTTCAGACTCATCAGCTGTTGTCTTCTGTTGTGAACATCCATGCACAAACATTGCAGGAATACAGAGCTCATGGGCACACAGCTGGCTGGGAAGTAAATGGGAAAGAAAAGTGGTAGCAGCCTTCTGGTGATGTCTGCTGCAGAGAAGGGAGAATAGTGCTTCTTCAATCTTGGTTAAATTGTAGAAGCTTTTCTTATGGTGCTCAAAATAATTGGATTCTTGATGAATTTGGATAGTATTGATCCAGACTGGCTTATTTTGCTTTATAGAGGCTATATTTTATGCTTAACACTGTTTTGGTGCCAGAAAAATTCTTTGTTAATACTTTAGCCAGAATTTGCTCTTAAAGTGGAAGTCACTTTTGGATATTTTAATATATGCAGCTTTTTCACAATTTGAATTTTTAATATATATTCATGAGTAGTCTCTGTGGTATTGTGCAGTGATGGTGTTTTATCTGTGCCTGCCACAAAGGCTTTTTCTGAAAGTCAGGCTTTTTACAACTTCCCTTGCAAATTTCCTTTTGCACATTTTCATGCTGCCAGTACAGAAGCAACTAAAGCAGAAACCCTTTGGCTTTGTGGTGTTTGGCATTTTGATCTCACACTCCAGACACCATGTGGTGACCCAGCTAGGGGACAATACTACACATCTTTTCCCCTTTTCCCTGCTCCCAAATGTGCATTTGCTGTGCAGCAGCCCCTGAGATTTCTCCAGGATCATAAAGAACTGGATAAGTGGGATTTCTTTGGTCTCCTCTAACACCTGGCTTCTGCATGAATTTATTTGCCAAGAGTTTAATGCACTATTTCTTCTTATTCTGTAGACTCTGCAGAGGGTGGGCACCCAATCCCATCCAGCATAACCTCACTTCCTGAGGTACCTCTGACTGCCCTGCCTGGCTTCCCAGAAGTGACTCTTTAGGGGTTATTCAGTGTGAAGGTGCAGGCAGTTTGTCTGTAAGTCCATCAGCAGACCCACAGGTCCGCTTGCTTCCTGCTCAGCCTGTGATCGAGCCCACAGGCTCCAGGAGAAAAGGATTTGGTATGTACTTGGAATGGAAATATTTTGACTGGGAGTTTTATTGGAGTCATACCATCAGAGTCTACAGAGGACTTAATTTGATTGCTTTAAGTACCTTAGGACAATATACTTGGGAAAATTATAGTTAAAATACAATACAGAGGAATAAACGTTGCTGCATCTTCTGTAATTGCTCTTGCATTTATCTCAGCTGATTCTGGAGGTGAAATTGCTGCTTTCACGGTTTATAGACCTAGATTAAACTGTGTCTGAACTCTGCTTCTCACAGGGCAGAGGATTTATGCTTTCAGGTGGTTCTGGCTGAACATCAGGTGATGCCCAAGTATTTAGATTGATTTTTATGTGGAGTTCATAGCCCATTTGATTGTGGAAGGCAAAGTGGAATGGGGGTAGCAGGAGTGTTATGAATCTATGTGAGCAGCAGCAGAGTGTATTGGGGTGCAGGAAGGGGAAGCTTAGCAGTACCATGCAAAAACTCTGCCTTGCAGAAGCACTGCTGGGGCAACCCCTCTCAGAAATGGTGCCATTAGATTCAGTGATTGGGTTTGAATCCTTTACATTAGGCTTTCTATACCTTATGTTATGTCTCTGTATGTTCAGATTTTTCTAGATTGTTCTGCTCTGACAGAGGCTTGTTAATTTGGAAGCTGTTTCCAGTTTCTGTCTGGAGGAGAGGACAGTAAGAGGGGGACACCAGAGGCATGGGTTCAGTCAGGATCTCATGGTGGGGCTAGGTATCATTGGACAGTTGTGTATGTGGCAATGCAAATACATACTTGTGGCATTCACAAGCCTCCTCATTTGTGTTGTTCTATGGACATAATGACTTTTTAAAAGATGATTGTTATTTTCCCTCAGAGGTAGTAGCTAAGCTTGCCACTGACTAGGAAGCAGTTGACCCTGAGAAAATAGCTCAGCAAAGGGAAATCAGAGAGGAATGCCACCAGCCTGTACCACAAACGATGTAAGCACCCAGTTGACGAAGGTATTTGGGTTTGTAAAGACCAATGGAGCATGCTGTGCTGTGCTTGCACAGCAAGAAAAAGTGTGTGTTTCTGAGAAGAGCTGTGAAAATACCTCGGGAGATAAATCTGGGTCTGGATGTGGGCTTGGAAGTTGGGGTTGGGATCACCCACTCAGCTTTCTGAGCGCATGTTCTATAATGAGCTAGTTTATTTCCTTTTTGGTGCTACGATGGAGTACTAGGCTTTGCATTACTGTTACGGGCACAGTCTGGGGAGGCTCATTGCTATGGCTGGCACGTGGCTGGGACATTGCTTGCTCCAGGACTGTGATGAAGCTGTTGCATAGGCTCTTTTCCAAGAGATTTGTTAATGCAGTCAGTGGTAGTCAGTCCTACAAGAGGGATCCCAAGCTGTGGATGTGACCCTCTCCCCTCCGCTGCTGGGATTGTCCCGATTCCAATGTCATAGAATCATTAAGGCTGGAAAAGACCTCTAAGATCATCAAGTCCAACTGTTGACCCAACACTATCATGCCACTTAACCATGTTGTCTTCAGACTCCATCCTCAAAAAGGTCTTGTAACTTCCCTTCCCAGAGGCCTGAGCATCTTGAAGGATCTCTGACTCACTGTGCTAACAGAAGAAGAGATGTGAGGTGGAGAGGGATGGAGCAGAGAATGTGGATGTTATGATGCTCTGGGTAAGCATTGTGACATGCCTGCTCCAAGCTGCCAGCACTGGGGAAATTCTACCTCTCCCAGCATGGTACACACACTGTGGTGTGTTGAGACAGCAACTGTGGCTGACAGCTTGTCCTATTAAAAACAGCAGTGTAGGAAAATAGTACTGGTCAAATGTGTGCAAAACAACTCTGTGCTAGTGAGGGCTGGGAACCTGACAAGTTAAGAAATTGGAAATATGAGAGGTGGGAAATATTTTCCATTCTTTTGATTGGACATAAACCAGAAGAGACTGTAGGCTACTGTAGCTTTCTTAGCTTCCCTGCAGCATCTTCTGGTGATGTTGCTCTGGACATGCATTTGAACTGAAGGCAGCTGTAGCAAAGGGGAGATCTTTAGGATGTTCAATTGTCCAGGACAGAAGTTAGGAATAAATATTTGCAAGATGAAGTATATATTTGTGTAAAACTCCTGGTAGTGTTGTATAATTCTAGAGAGACAGGGGCTTTGGGATATTTTGGATGAAATTGAAAGGCTTCACTGAGAGGACAGAGGTTCAACATGAAATACTTTCAAATACTCTTTGATCACAAGATTGTGTTCTTTCTTCTTTTAGAAAGAAAATAAACAAAACACCAAGCTTGGATTGCTGAATCAGCTGGAGAATTTTATTTTTGTTTCCTATCTCCAGAGAAAAATGAACTAATTTAATAGGGATAGATATGTGGTGGAAACTAATATGCTGCTTCTCTGGAAGAGAGGAGGGTACTGAAGGCACCTTTGGATGCTGAGGAGTCTGGAGGAGGTGTTGCTTTTTGAGAGCTGATAGTGAGGTGTGGAAATTTGCTGGGACAATTAGGAAATATGGATAAGCACCTCACAGTTTTGAATGGCTATGGCATATGCAGGCAGCACTGGGATGTGCCTGGTGGCACGTGGGCAGTGGGAAAGGTGAGATTTGGGAATACTTGAGTAAATGGTAATTCCTTCATCTTGGGAAAAGAACTTAGAGAGCAGCCTTGGGGTGAGAAAGAGTCTTGTCACTGTTAGCAGAGGGGTGGAAAACTCTGATTTTGCCAGAACAGCAAGAAGTGCAAAAGGGCCAGGGAGCAGTCACCTCTGTGGTACCTTTGGTCTGGCTGCTGGGCTAAACCCATCACATCTCCACAGCTGTTCAGGCCTCTGTTAACATTTCAGCTACTGGACTTTGAAGGGATGGAGAGAACTTCAATTTTAATGACTTCAAGCAGATCAAATGAGGTATTAGCAGGCTGGCTGCCTCAAAAAGAGACTGACTTCAACAGCTTGAGGGTGCCTGAGTGCAAAGATTCTGATCTTACAGGAATTACTGGGTAATGGTTATAATTAGCAAAAAAAATATGGACTGAGAGCAACTGCTTAGCAGAGTTCAGGGTATGTATGAGAGCTTGTAGAGTGGCTTCATTACTGCAGGGTTCCCCCAGCCTCAGGAGTCTATCCTCAGAGAGCAGCTCTGGGGGAAGGAGGACAAAGCTGCAGAGCTCAGCTCCGTTCACCCTCCCAAAGGCTGGAAGGAAGTCTGTTCCATGCTGTGTGGGCAGCCTTTCAGATAGCCAGGATTTAGCACCAAACACGCAGGGATGCCCAGCACCAAGGGAAATGTGCTCTTTGCAGAGAGGGGCACAGTGTGCATTGCTTTCTTCCTGAAAATAGGCTCTGGAGACTGTTGGAAGAGTCAATGGACTTTGATTTATTAAAGATAAAACTGTTCCTTCTTGGGCAGATTTCTACTTTCACCTGAGTATTAAAGGTTACTTCTAAAGTATTTTTCTGCCTGCAGGTAAGATCTCTAGGGAAGTCTTATGGGGATTATGAACCCTGCTGTGAGAGAAAAGGTTCCCATTTCTTAGTGTTCTTCCACTAAACCAATGAATAACCCTTATTTGGCACCTTGAAGGGGCATTCTGCCCAGGGAGTGGCTGGCCAGAGGCACTGGTGTGAGAGCACATGAGCATAGTCCTCTGAACCGAGGGAACCGCAGTGTGTCCAGGGCTAACTAAAAGAAATTCCTTTACTTCCTATCCCGAAGAAAGGAAGGCTAACCCTCTGTCACATTCTTGTGCTTCACCAGAGCAGTTTGATTTGCTAAGGGGACCTGTGTGTTTCAGAATCTCACTAGTGTATCTTAATTTCATTTTTCCCTTGTTTGGGAGATTATCAGACAAGACAAACAATTCACAACAGATTCCTCCACAGGGGCTACCTGCAGTAACTAATTTCCAGTGGTGTATTTTTCTCATTGCTTTGCAGACAGTAAATGCAACTGGCAGTTTGACTACCAGAAACAAGCAAGGGGAAAATAAAGCCCAATGAAAGGATAATGAGTCTTTAGATTCTTGCAAGCACGTGTGTGGGTGTTGCAGATTTTGCTCGAGCATGTCGTAGACAGGTGGGGGGGTGGATTACAAGATGCTATTTTCAGAAAATAGGACAAGCTGCCAAAACAGATAGCTTTTTTGCCTATTTCCCCCCCACGTCCTAGTAAAGGAATGGAGAAACACTAACCCCCATTGAGAATTTTTGGAGGCAGAAGTTTATCTGTTATTTATTAATCAAGCACTGACCAAAGCCCAGGGTAGAAAATCTGTGCCAGTTCGTCAATAGTACTTGAGCACATACTTGCCATTAAGTGCATGTTCTGTTGGTTTCAAGCCCTGTATGCATTGCTAAAGGGGGAGGTTTGGTGAGTCAGACAAGATTAGATCACTTGGTTCATACTCTCCTGCTTGGGCTCCCTGTGTTGCTGGTAGAGTGGAACACGGGGCAAGAGGGGTCTTTGGGGCAGTGGGTTCTGACCATTTTTGTGCTTAAGGATCATCAGGTGGACTAGGCTACTCAAATTAAAAAATAAAAAAGGCTATAATTAAAAGCAGTCTGTGGTTTGAATATCATTCTAGGGAAGTTCAGGAAGGAAAAGCAACTTCACATTTACATGGAGAGAGCACAGCTTCTGCTCCCCCACGCACATGTAACAGCTGTAGCTTTGTTCAGCATGTCTGGCTCCATGTATTGTTTTCAGAGCAGGGGTAATTAGTGTCTGAAAATGTAACTGCTCTTTGCTATTGTGGAACAATATAAAAATCCTTCTTTTTTTTTTTTCCACTTTAAAACATTCCTGCCCTGTTTTGATCTTGTCAAGCTAGACAATACAGCTGTCTTGTTGTATTTCCCACGGCAACAGAAAGTTTGCCAAATGGCAGAAGAAACCTCAGAAGCCCTTAATTACTGTGACTTCATCAGTGAAAGTTGACTGCTTTCAGTGGACTTGCTTCAGATTTAAGTGAATTTGAGGAAATTCAGACCTGGATGATTTGGCAATGGTGACTGTTGTTAGCAAACAGACCCAGCAGGCGAAGGGGATGGTGTCAGTAGCGATGAGCAGCAAGGAAAACCTTAGCGCTATTCTGCTGAGTTTGGAGAGCCAGGTCACATTCCTGAGCCACCAGCTTCAGTTCTGAATTAATAAGAATATTTAGCACCACGTAAGCAAAAAGCACAGTCCAGCTCTTTTTTTGAAGGAACTTAGAGGGGAAAGGTTTTTCATTACTTTTTTCCCTAATTAGGTAAACACACTGAAGTGTTCCTTATCTATCAATCAGTGAAAATCACTTTTGCTAACACAGCCCAACAGTATTGCTCAGATGTTAACAAAGTGCAAAGGATCACTCCTGGGGCTCCTGATTTTATTTTGGAAATGGAGAAGTGAAGGTGTAATTCAGGGGCAGTGCTGGAGATAGAAAAGTAGCAGAAGACACCAGCCAATGATGACTTTAAGGAAAGGTGGGGTGTAAAGAATGAGAAGTAAGGTGAAAGAGAAGTAAGTC
Source organism: Bucco capensis (assembly GCA_013396975.1). Classification (NCBI taxonomy): domain Eukaryota; kingdom Metazoa; phylum Chordata; class Aves; order Piciformes; family Bucconidae; genus Bucco; species Bucco capensis. Next base: position 2,157,648 of record VWZO01007210.1, read on the forward strand.
AGAGGAAGTAAGAGGCAGAGCAGGTAGAATACATCAAAAGTGGGAGGCAGAGGTAGAGGTAATTAATTTTTTGTGAGTCATCAGCAAGCCATCCTGCCCCCAGAAAGGCTGACTCAGCAACCTCAGTGGAAAAGTCAGAGCTTTCTCTCTGAGATGCCATTCCAGATCAAAGAGGTTTCGATTAGTAAAACTGGATTTTCTGTCACTGATCCTCCCCTGCCTTAAAGAAACTTCTCAAACACGACTTGTGAAGTGAGTATCCACCCTAACCACCCCAGGGCTTGGCTCACTCACCTCTCTTCCCTGCCACAGTCTACTATTCCCAGGTCTGAGTCATGGTCTATTTTGGGGCCCTTTGCACAGCTGAAATCTCAGTTGTTTGGGCAGAAGTGAGGTGGCCACAAGAGGCACCAATTACTGCACATCATCTTAGAGGCTAGGGAAATCTAAAAAGAAAAGCAAGTGAATAAAAATAACTTGATGGAAGAAGGTTTCTGTGATCTGGTATCCCTGGCAGATGCTTGGCCACAAAAGCACTGCTGGAAGATATGAGTGAGATGGCAATATAAAATATGAACAGTTTTTTCCGGCTTATTGTAATTCAGAGCTAAAGTTGCAGCCAGGAAAACAGGGAATAGAGGAGGAAAGTAGTCTCTGTTACTTCATTTTTCATAAAGGCTGGTGGGTTGTTGGTGGTGAGACTCGATGTGGCTGTGGTGACTGAGACCAGTCAGAGGGGCAGGGAGTGGGCAGCAATTCTCACTCTAAATCTTGATAGAAACATTCCTCAAGTTATTTCATCTTTGGTATGTGCAGGAGTTTTGAACTGCTGCTTGCAATACCATGTGTATCCCAGTGTGCTACTTCAGGACTCCAGGGGAGGAAAAAAAAAGCCCAACCACTCTTAGGATGTGTTTTACACAATAAAATGTATACAGAATTGACTTGTTCTTATTTTTTTATTCCCCCAAAGCAATTTGATTGTATTTAATGTAGCTCATCTCAGTTCCACAGTGCTTGTGCAAGCAATGTGAGTACCAGAGCAATTCTCTAAAGCCTGCTTGCAGTGTGAGGTGGTAACATAAAATTGTGGAGCTTCCACCATTGCAGCACAGCTTGGCTTTCCCGTGAGAGGCCAGAGCCTTCTCACTGTGTTCAGCTGGAAAAGCAGAAACCACACCCCGCAGCAGGAACCTTAAAAAGCAGCTGTGGTACTGAGTGTGGCTGTTCAAACACAGCAAATATGGTTAATTATTTAAGAACTAGAAAATGCTACTTAAGCATTTGGTGATTTGAGAGGGGGGAAAATAAAAATTTAGAACCCCCCTCAACCTTGAACACTTTTGTGTTGAGTTGCAAAGTCTGGGCTGATAGGGAGACCCTGGGTCTGCCAGTGGATGTAAGCAGAGTGTTCCCCAGCTCTGGCTCTGTGCCTCATCCAAGGTGTCCCTGCCCCAGGCTGCAGCCCCACGGGCTGAGTGAAAGGTGAAACCTGTCTTGAACCAGCCTCAAGCTATTGAGAGGAGACCCAAAGAGGACTGTGAGCACAGCCTCTGGCTGCACAGCATTGCATTCCCCTGGGCCAGGGGAATTCTAACGAATTCAGAACCCCACAGAGGCTGCTGCTGTTTTTGAGGAGTCTTGAACTGGGTTTCCCATTTTGTTCTGTGTCAGTACAGCATCTAGGCAGCTGTGCATGAGGAAAGCAGAGAAAGCTTTCTTTTTAGATCATGCAAATAGAATTGTAGAATCATTGTGGTTGGAAAAGATAAATCGTGCATTTGAAATGTTTCCATAATCCTGGCAATGGATAAAACAAAGCCACTTTCTCTCTAGGCTGCAGAATTGGCATGACAGGCACTAGGAAGTCTTCCTTCCCCTTTTTTCCTCCTCACTTTAGGGAAGAACAATAAGCCCTGCTGATAAGTGTGTGCACAGTGATGCCAGAAAGCTTTTGAAACCGAGTCAGGAAACTGTCTGTTCATGAGCATTAGTGTCTCTCCTGTGTTGTTTTCTTCAGGCTCTGCTGTTTGTGTAGGGAGGCAACTCAGCCGCTCTGCATCTCCACCATCTAGGCAGATGCATTTCTTGTTTTCATCCCACCACTGCTATAGAGACAGAATCGCAGGGAAGAAAATGCCCGAGGCAAATAACCAGCATTATGTATGATGAAAAGATTCTGCCTACATGTTTGGGTATGTTTAGTTTGGACCAGGAAAAGCCAAAAGTCATGGAATCCTCCAACGTCTGTTAATCTGTCTTCTGTGATTTCTGTTGCGGGTGGTTTATTTTCCTCTAGGGACCTAACTTTTTATTTAGTCATATACTCATGGCTGCTGCTGCTGCTGTTGGCTTGCTGTTGCACATGTTAATTGCCCTTGAGCAGAGTAATGTCTCTCAAAAGGCCTCATCCTTTCTCTGCACCAGATCTTAACTTCTTTAACTGCTGCTGTTAACTTGCTGCTGACTTTGTGCCCTCTGCTCTGCCAGTGCAGAGCAGAACAGGGTGATCCCTCACCAGGCCCCATGTTCCCACTTACGCTAATCTAGTCCATGCAACAGGACGTGTCAAAATACCCCTTCTAAGGATCCCTTTTCTCTTTCTGAATCAGTAACAAAAATTATTAGAGCAAAGAAGAGTCTGGCAAAAGCTGCCAGAGAGAAACACAAATTGATTAACTCAGTTGCTGATTGCAAACAGTGTGTGAGTACAAGGTTAGGGCTTTGATTGTTTAAACTAGGGCATGGAGCAGACTCTCTCTTTGACCCAAGTTGTGTATTTCTGGTGCAGCTTGGTTTTAAAAGGTCTTAGTGTAGAGAAACTATATGGCTTACAGTCCCTTGGGCTAACAGCCACAGGTAGGTATTTTACATAAGGAAGTTGGGATACCTGTGTTTTGCAGCTCACACAGCCTTAATATAGAGGACAAGATTTGTTTTCTGCAATTTTGATTGTAAGAATTCAAGAATCAAATTGTTTCTCGTGTTATCCTTTTTCAGTTGTTGCCATGGCAAAACCCCAGAGAGGAAGAGGGGGTTGTGTAAAACCATTGGTGCATCAACTTTTCCCTGAGATTGATTAAAAGATGTGTTCAGGTCCTCAGCCTCACCAAGATGCTCACATGGAAGTAACCTCACGTGTACAAGCTACTCTGAAGAGCACAGCCCACACAACTACTTATAGGGCCAGTTAATCAAGCAGGAGATCAATGCACATCAGGAATGAGATAGGGAGCTAGAGCAAATGTATTTATATCTTTATTCAGGTAACAGTTGCCTTTTTCTGTACTTCACCAACTGCTTTTTGGGATGTTTTCCAGGTTGCATGAAGTGAATTTTGATGTTCCCACTTGTGAAGGCAAGCGCCGAGAAACGCTCTCCTTGATAGGGGACTTCTCCTCTTCAGCAGAGTTCTTTGTCACCATTGCAGTCTTTGCCTTCCTCTACTCGCTGGCTGCCACCGTGGTTTATATCTTCTTCCAGAACAAGTACCGTGAAAACAACAGAGGACCTCTCATTGTAAGTGTGCATTTGCAGTGTTTTCAGGTGCAAGATCTTAACCTCTTGCTTTTGTGGTGGTCGAGACTGTGAGGTGGTCTGGGACATCCTAGTGGCTCAATACCCAAAGCATCTCTGCATTTGCCTGTTTTTTTTAATCTTTGTGGTGATACAAACTTTTAAGAAGGGCACCGAAGATTATATGCAGTTTAGTCCTGCTCTTGTATGTATTTGTGGGATTTCTTGCTTCTCTCCCACTGCCTGCAGTGATGATGCTCACACAAATCATGAACATGTTGCAGGATTGGGGTACAAACTGTACAACTGTAACATCAGAGCTTCATCTGTGGGGAAGAAAACGGGAGAGGAGGTCATAGGCATCATCCTAGCAGATAAATGAAGCCATGTCCCTGACCAAAGCCTAGCCAGGGAGATTGCTTTCTGCTAATTATTGCTGGATTCAGCCAAATTATTTTGCTTTGGAGAATTATGTGGCTGATTTTCCAGTATTATCCTGCGCTCCCAGCACATTTATGTCTCCACGCTGGTTTATGAGTCTCCTCACCTTCCAGTTATCATTCAATGCACCCATCAAGCTGTGGCTATTCATGCTTTTATTTTTCTTTTTACTGAATCCTAAAGGCTTGTGATAAAAATCAAGTGCTGCTGAGCCTTTATTTTCTTATAAATCAAGCCTGTAAAGCCAGTGAGAGCTGTTTTCTTCTAGATGTTTGTTACCTGTCAAGGCATCACTCCCCTGTGATACAGCCCTTGACCCCTTACTAGGCAGCTGTATGCTGATCCACTGCTGTGCTGAAGTTGGGTCAGGTCTCTGCACCTGCAGAGGGTTGTAGGGTTGCCTCACACTCTCCCTTCCATGGGCAGCCCTCTCCTCCATGCCTGCAGAGATATGATTACACTAAGGTAGAGGAAATATTTCTCTGAAGTCATGGTGTGATGCAAGCAATTCAAAAGGAAGGTGGGAGTTTGGTGAGGACCAACATCAGGAAAGAGTTATTTCTGCATTTTAGACAAACCTAAGAAACCAGACATTTGGCTGAGTCTTGTGCTTTAAGTGAGTGAAAGCTACCAAAAAGGAGCATCAGAATAGAACGGAAATGGAAAATCAATGACCAGTGCAGAAAGGCTGTACCTGTTAAAGGAAATAAGTACAGAAACTGTAAACAAAGGATTAAACTGTAGAAAGGCAATCTTAGCATTGCAGGGGTTTGAGGGAAGGCTTTCCTGCTGCAGGGAGATCTGAGTTGTTGTTTTTTTTTAAGTTTGCATAATTGAAAACTGATGAATTGTTAATTACAAAAGGAAAAATTCTTATTCCACATCAAAGGAAATTAATCCTCTTCATTTGGGGGTTGTTGGGACCTTTCCTCTCTCCCTAGAAAATGATGAGGAAATGAAGGCAAATCACCACAGAGGAGAGGTAGGGCAGGGAAGATAAAGGAGTCCCTACAGATACAGTAAATAAATCAAGTGCCCTGCTTCCGTGTGATTCAGTTGATCTCAAGCAATATCTCATTTCAAACTGTCTTATCAAAGAATTAGTGGCAGGGATCGGCTATTTTAATTTTCTCACAGAAAATAATTTTCTTCTGACCAGCCACATTATCCTGTGTAGCAATAGAAAAAGGAAAGAGAAAAAATAATACGAATATGTCAGATTAAGATGTGGCCATTTACCATTGTCCAGGGTTGTCCTGACACAGCTGCTGCAGTCATGTCTGTCACAGGATGCATGGTGCAATCTTGCTACAGCATTAACATGGCATTGATTTAATTTAGTCTGGATTGTGATTGAACCTACAGGTTAAATTTAACCAGCATCTGTTACCAGAACCTCTCTCTGCAATTTCCTAGTCTCTAGACCAAGCCTGCATGACTTTATTTGTTCAGAGTATAAAGATGCCTCTGAGTTTGTCCTGCAGCAAAAGCAGCTCCTGCCAGTGAGCGATATTGGGAAGTGGCTGAGGGTTATGCTTAGTTTACATTTGCCACAAGGAGAGAGTCCCATCTGCCCCAGCCACATACTCCAGCATTGCCTTTACATTGCCAGCTCTGTTGTATTGGTTATTTTCAGAAAAAAAAGACTCTCTTTCACCTGGACCAGATCCTTGCTGGTCTCTCGAGAGTCTGCCCAGTGCAATGATTGCAGGACTACAGTCTGACTGGAACAGGATGTGAGTGCTACTGTGCAGTGGAGATGTAGGGAAAATGCAGAGCCCGGGGCAGAGAAAAGGCAAGCAGCTGTAGCCAGGAGGAAATCAAGGGTCGAAGGAAACTCAGAGTGAAAACCAGCTTCCATGACTGCAGGGCTCACCTAAGGGATGTGGTTGTGCAAAGGAGGCAGGGGCTTCATCTTTCAGCTCCAGGCAGCTACTGTGCTGAACTGCCATACCCAGCAAGTTCACATGCATATTAGATCAGATGTGTGAGTATGCCTCATTCTTGAGATTGTTCCTCCCAAAGAAAAGTGCTACTGCTTCATCACCAGGTGAGATCTGTGTGTCAGGTACCACTTCTAGACTACCATTTTTTTACATCTTAGTGAAGAGATAGAAGCTGATAGTTTCATCTGTCCTTGCTTCTCCAGCAGTGCCTGATCACAATTTCATATTTAAAACCATTCCCATTTTGAGCCTTGTACTTCCTTTTGGCTTGGTATTTGCTCAGTCTGGGATGACATCTGCCTTTAAGTGGCACCCTCTCAGAGCTGGCTGACTTTCTTCCCGACAAATTTTCAGGATCTGAAAAATAAGCATGACAGAAGTGGAGAGAGGAAGGGGAAAAAAAAAACCAAACCACCAGAAAGAAAAGACTTTCACTTGAAAGTGTAAAATATGTTTTCAGGCAGTCAGAGCACCATCAATGCATTACCAACTTACAGCAGCCGGACTGGATACAGTCAGGATATCCTGAGTCAGGAGAAACTCACAGAGAAAATTTCAGTCACAAATGTTTCAAATTTACCTTGTGTGTGCAGATATAGGGAAACCCAACTGCATGTGCTGAGATCTCACTTTAACTGTGGGAAAATATTTTAATGTTCAGTGTGGAGTGAGGAAATGGTAAGGAAATATTTCCAGTGGGAGAAGCCATTAACTCCTTCCTTGGCTGTTTGGATGACATTGGAATGTTCTATTCACTGTATGAATAGAACCAGGTATGTTGCTAATGTTGCCTGCCAGGTTTTAGGGTTAAAAATCTTCCTTTTGGTCACACAGGGCTCTGGTTGTGTTACTCATCCATGATGGAGGTGGTAGTCACACCTTCCCATGGGCTGTTGGCAGTGAGCCTTTGCTGCTGCCTCTCTTGCTCTGTGGAGAGATCATTCAGGGATGTTAATACTAGATATGTAAACCTAAGAGAGGACCTTGGGTTCCCAATCCCTAAAGGAACAAGGAGCATCTTAGCAGGGATTACATACCTCATAGATATGTGCATTATGCCTCTGAGCTCTGCAGACTGCAGCTGTGATTTTCATTTCGTGGCACACTCCTTCCCAATGCAAGGTGTAGAGTGAGGAGCTGGGGGCTTACCTTGGCACTCACAAGTGACACCAGGTTCTCAAGTGGCTGATGAGTGCTCAACAGCCAGAAACATTTTAAAGAAGGCAAACAGAGTTGGTGACTTAGATTTTAATGAATGCTATGTACAAGATCTCACCAGTTTTCGGCATATCTGCACCTGTCTAAACTGGTTCCCACTAGTGTAACACCATGTACCATGAGGAGGCATTGCTGATTTGCAGTGAGAGCAGAGGTGGACTGCCACCCCAAGCACCTCTGTCTCAATGCTCTCCTTCACATCTGTGTTGGCAGCTGCTTGCAAGCAGAGAGTAACTGACCCAACAGTTAGTCTTGTACTGAAGTTTTAGGGGATCAAGGGTATTCCATGTATCTTTGAAGTGGGGAAAATGAAGGAAAGAGTAGTCACTGTCAACATGTATCAGTGCCCATCACTCAGACTTCCTGCCTTTTTTTCCATAGTTTCTATACTCTATATTGACTCTGTTTAAAACCCACACTCTGACAACTTTGGCTCTGTGTGCCTTCAGGTTTGTCTTTGGGAAGTTATAGTCTGGCCATGAAAAAACACATGCATTCATGTATAAATGTAAATCACTTTATTAGTATTCCAATCAATCAATATAAAAGCATGAAATTGTTTAGCCAGGAAGAGTGACTGACATAACCCTTAAAAGAGATATTTCTTCTTTATTGTGATTACTTGGTAATCTCATTCTTACAGTGCAGAAAGGTGCTTACACATAAGATGATGAGATCTTTCCTTTGCATCTGGAGTCCTGTGAATAATCACATTAAGCAGAAAAGCATTTAGTTCTTTACATATGTTGCAGACCAAGTGAGTTAAGTACAGTCCTAGTCTGCTCTTTGGAGATGTCTTTGATTAAATATGTTTTATTTCCTCCTCTCTGTCAGGCATTCTAGAAGACAGATAGGAAAAGAATAAAGAGCCATCTGTAAAAACAAAGACTAAATCCTTTGCAGTTAAAAAGTGAAATGATGAATAACCTGAATAAATCTTTGCATTTCAAAGGGCTGTTTTAGCAGGCTGTTGTCATCTCCTTTTTGAAACACAAGCCATGGTGACCTTGCTGTATATGCTGGTGCCTCCTAAAGAGCTCTGCACGTCTCTGCTAGAATCAAGCTTGCAAGACCACACACCATTGCAAGAAGTGTGTAATTCTTCCAGAGCTTCATTCAGCAGAACATGTGGGATGGGACCTTGTCCAAACCTAAAAGGAGCTAAAATGCCACTGTAGGAAGGCATTTACTGCCTGCAGCAACCTGCTGTTGGCCCCTTTCCTGGGCTGGGGCTATGGCTCTCACTGGGGTAGTTCTTGAATATCTAGGATGGTTGTGACTGTGAAAGCAAATCATCTAAGTGGTTTGCCTGTTGTAGGGTAGAAAAATCTTCCTCTGGCCTTGTGTGGTTGTCCATGAAACCTGTTGGCTGTGCTGCCAGGCTAGTCAGGATCTGCCTGGGAGAGTTTATAGGCTTTGGTGTTTGAGGAGTTGCTCCCTTGTGTGCTGTAAATGTATGAGAAGGTTTTGTAGCAAGAGCATTAGTAGATGGAAATACTGGTGGAGAAGGCACTGAAAGCCAGTTATCTGCAGTTCAGTGAGGGAGGAGGGAATGTGAGCATGGCAAGGATGCCAGGCACCCTCTGGCCAGGCCAGGGCTGAGGTTTTGAAATGTAACAGCCCAAGACTGTCATGCCAAATTTGGACCACATTGGCCAGGAGGGAGAGCAGGGCACAGAGTGTGTGTGTGGACTCGTGTTACAGTGCTCCAGGAGCTGCTGAAGGCACTGGCCAGCTCAGAGCAGATGAGACATGCCCTTCCCAAGCGAAGAGAAGCTTCTGCAGGTGCTTTTGGCTGGGTGAGATTGCACTGGGCATTGGGGGATCTGAAACAGTGTTTGGGAGACTTAAGTGACTGCCCTCTCCAAAGATGAGTATTTTGCAAAAGCCAGTAGCTTGATAGCAAGGAAAAATGTTTCAGTTACCAAGAAAAGAAAAGTCATTCACAGTTCTATTCTAAAACATGTAATATATAAAATTGTTCTAAGTAAGCATTTTTGGCAAACTCGGTAAGGCAAGTTTCAACTTGAAAAAGGCAGCAAGATTTTTTTTTTCTCTTTTTGTTACACATACTTCAGACTCTTAAAAACTCCCTCCTTGGATATTCAGCATACTTTAAATCTTGTTTTCTTCTTTCTCCTACACATTCTTATTTTGCCTCCTTCCCAAAGGCACCTGTAGGCAGACCAAAGTATCTCAGTTGAGATCTGAGAGGGAAACTTTGCAATTAGGAATATAGTGTAATCGTGCAACAATACACACCGAAGAGATCTGTAGATATCATTTCAAGAGAGCAACTACAAAAATTACTTTGTTCCAGAGGGGGAGGGGAGAAAAAAAACCCCAACCTGTGCTATGGGGATATTAAACATTCAAATGCAAGATTTGTTTTAGTATGCAGACACTCTGGCTTTAATTACCAAGGAGAAATTCCCCAGATAGACATTAAGCCACAGAACAGCTTAGCTTGAAATTCACTTTTATTTTCAGCATGTCATTATCTTGTATCTCTGTTCCACCCAGAGCTGTGAAAATGTTCAGCCAGAAATCCAAACCCACTTGAAAATGAGTGAGGTTCAAGTTCCAGCCAAAACTGAAGGTTAGCAAAGATTCAAAATAAATCAGAAGACGCAGGTTTGCTCTAGTTGTATATTTTGCTCCTCGCACGGCACAAAAGAGACTAGAACAAATCCTGCAGTAGCCTGAGTCCAGCTGTGTAGCCATGGTGAGAGCACCTGCTGGAAAATCCTGGTGTTTCCTTAGCCTTTCTATCCTATCTTCTCAACAAGCTGTTGGCCAGCTGGTGGACAGACCGGAGGGTTTCTTCTCTAAGTCCTACTGTGTCATCTTTCCCATTTGGCTCAGCATGTTTCTTGCACCCAGACAGACTTTACAGTTTGGGGGATTTCCTGTATAAAAGGGCTCATCCCAGCCTCCCAGGAGCAGGGATCCTTTTCCCAAGGCTCTGATCTGCTCTCAAGTAGGGGAATTTGTGTCAGAGAAAGCAGAATCAGGCAGGGTTAGGCTGGTGTGGACTCCTTGGTGCAGGTGAGCAAAGGAAGTAAGCAGAAGGCTGGAGGATGGGGTGAGACAGAGAAGACATTAGAAATAATAGAGAATCATAGAATTGTTTAGTATAGAAAAGAACTTTAAGATCATCATGTCCACTCCTAAACTATCCTAAACTACCTCCCTAAGCACTACATCTACTTATCTTCTAAATTCCTCCAAGGATGGTGACTCAACCACTTCCCTGGGCAGACTGTTCCAGGGCATAACAACTCTTTTGGTGAAGAAATATCTAGTCCCTTTGGAACCAGCCCCTCAAGTGCATGGTATTATTTGATGTTCCTAGCAGTGCTTTATAACCCAAGACAAACTACTAGCATTTAGAGTGAGGGATTCTGGCAGACTGCAGTTAATTGTGCCATGAATTATGCAAACTGCCTCACCAATATGGGGTCAGAATCTGTGAGTTTGACAGCAGCTTTGAACCCCTGCTGCTATTACCTGCTTGAAGAACTTTGCTCACTTTTAAAATTTCCCTCTTTATAGCAAATTTAGGCTCCTGCATTGTATTAGTTTGGGTCAATTTGTCTGCTACCTGCCATTATTCATTTATTTTATTGTTGTTGCCAAGTCACTAATAAGCTGAGCTTGATTTAGCTTACAAAGTCTCAAAATGTGGTGTCATTGAGAGAGAATTTAAAAAATATATTCCCCAAAACTCTGGTGTGTCCCCATCTAGTGTGTCAATCAGGATCTATATGGAGGCTTGGCATGCAGGTAGATAACATGTCAAGCCTCACAGGAAATAAAGAACATATCCCATTGTAATCCACAGCTCAGTGAATGTCTGGTGTTTATACCAGCTGGAATTTTCAGGAAGTGTTTACAATCGAACTATTGTCTCTAGGAGTCTGTTTATGAGTCAGTTACTGTGAGGACATGTAAGATACAATATTTTCTTTTGCTGGAAGTCTCCCTGAGAAGAATTTCTTTGGGCTGTATGCCTCTGCCTACCCAGAATCTCTTTGGGTGTTAAGAGAGTTGTCAGCTCCTGGGCTTCACGCTCTTCAAGAGAGCCCATTTGGGCAGCATGAAGCGAGGTCAGAGGAACTCAAAGCTCTGTGGCAGACACAGGCCTGCAGAAAACAAATTGTGGCACTGTTAAAAGAGAAGGATGTATCCCTTGGGAAGGCATCCAAGCACAGTTAATTTAATCCCATCTGCGTGAGTGGAGAAATCCTTTGTTCATGGCTCACTTGTGCAGCTGGTTTATTGACTAGTGCCTCTCCCATCATGATGGAGCCTGGTGTCCTCCATCCCTGCAGTGGAGAGGTCCTTCCCCACAAAAGGTGTACTTGTAGAAGACAAGAATGATATTTCCTAGGGATCACTTATGACTTCAGGTAGCAACCCAAAACACTGTGTTCTTAATGAACGTTTTCTCTTCCTTCCATAGACACCTTTACTGTGGAAGGGGGAAGGGGCTGCAGCCCTGGGGAGGTGGGATAGCAAGACGCAGCAATGCAGTTAGTGGTATGTTAGACTTTGGCACCTCTGCCATCTGTTGTGGGCTGACAGATGGAATGAAATATGACAGCAGAAAGGCTCTTCTGTTTTAGCAAGACATAAGAAAGCTTGAAAAATCACACCTCCTCCCTCCTTTCCCCCCAAACCCACACAACAACAGTGTCACTTGGCCACTTGTTCTGGCTAAGACAAGGAGAAGTTTATGCCTGTGCATGCTCCTGAGAGTCTTTTGAGGGAAAAGTGAGCAGAGTGGTTCAGAGCAGAGCTGCTCCGAGGCATTGGATCCCTGAGGGACCACTGCACCTTCTCCCCTTTTTCACGTGGATGGGAATTAGGTGCAAATGCTTCACTGGGATAGAGGGGAGCTGAGGAATCTCTGTGCTTGGCAAGCCTTGCTGTTTATTTGTTCGCTCATGATAATTAGTGGCTGCATGGCTCGTGCAGCAGGGACATTTGGCCTTACCTGTAGCTGGTGAGAAAACTCCTCATCTGGTACCTGAGGATTAGCCAGTTTCAGGTGGTTCTTCAGTTACTGCCACATATGGAAATGCTTCCTGTGGGGAACACACCTTGGCTGTCTGTAGAAACACCCAGGGCAAGACCAGCCCTCAGGAAGGCCCAGGTCCTTTCCAGGTATCTACATTTTTAAATTGATCCTAACTTCTCAGCCAGGTGCTATGAGTAGCCACATTTCCAAGGCAGCTCAGCATCCTGTGTACTGGCTACATGACTGTGGAAATCTGGTTGGAGATGCACATGGCAGCCAAAGGGTTCTGCCCTTTAGGTATGTCAAGTGCTTCTGAAAATTAGCTGGTGTAGGTAATGACAAAGATCTCAGCCCTCGATGAAATAACGAGCCCTTGTTTTTTCTTTCCTCTGATGCAAGCTTTCTGTTTTCCGTTGATTTTTAATATTTTTTTTTCTTCCCAGTGGACACACCAATATAATGCTTCTAACTAATTTGTCTTTTAGGATTTCATTGTGACAGTGGTCTTCTCATTCTTGTGGCTAGTGAGCTCATCTGCTTGGGCTAAAGGACTGTCAGATGTGAAGGTTGCAACTGACCCAGATGAAGTGCTGTTACTGATGTCTGCCTGCAAACAGCAGTCCAACAAATGCTTGCCCGTTCGCAGCCCCGTTATGTCAAGCCTCAACACCTCGGTTGTAAGTGACTTTGATTACTACTTTTCACCCTTACCTTACAAACGTATTTTCATCTCTTTTACTCTTGCATTGACCTAAATTGGCTGATGTAAACCACTTAGCTGAAATGATTTAACTGGAAGTGGAGTCTTGCTGCGGGGAAGGGCAGAGCGTGACTCATGACAGCTCTCTGCTGAGGAGCAGCAGCAGTAGCATGAGTGTGCAGGGCTGGGATGGGGAGAAAGCAGAAAGTGTCTGTCCAGGTGTGCTTGTTGACCTGTCTGCTTTTAACTTGCTTGCTGCAATACTTTTGAAAAGGGGTCTGTGTGCTCCTTCAGGAAGAAGAGATTTTGTGCCTCACAGGTTCCTTTAAAAATCCAACAAAAATCGACTTTAAATTGGTGCCTTTAAAAACCCTCCATGCCAGCTGACCAATTAATATCTTTTTGAATTATTTTCTTTCCATTTTATCTTTCCACAGTTTCTTTAAACTAGGTTATATTTTCAAACAACAACAACAAAAATATTTTGGCATAAAACCTCAAACTTTTTTTGGAAACAAAAAGGAAAATAGACACCTTGTGAGCTACAGCTAAGGAAAGTGGGTTTGGGAATTTGCTCCAAAGTTGAGAAAATTTTCTAGCAGGTTTTGGGAGAAGGATGGATTAGGAGCAGCTTTGACTTCTCCCAGGACTGCACAGGGTCCATAATGTTAGGCTGGGCTATGAGACTGTGGCTGCCAGCTAATGAGCTCCTCTTCTTCCACCTAGGTCTTTGGCTACTTGAACTTTATCCTCTGGGCAGGCAATATTTGGTTTGTGTTTAAGGAGACAGGCTGGCATTCCTCAGGCCAGCGGCATCCTTCAGACACCATGGAGAAGCAGCCTAGCAGCTACAACCAAGGTGGCTACAACCAAGACAGCTATGGGCCTACCGGTGGCTACAACCAGCCAGGCTCCTATGGCCAGGTGGGTGAATACGACCAGTCCCAGAGCTATGGGCAGAGTGGGCCGACCTCCTTTGCTAATCAGATTTAGGCTTCACGCAGCACGAGCTCTTGTATCCCTCACATGTAGAGAGTTTAACAGGTCTCAAGCTTCAGTGGTGCCAGATTTTTAAGGGTTTTACATAAATTAATACTACAACATGGTGTTTAATGTCAATTGAAGATCTAAGCCTATATCCTGAGGCAGATGGGAGGTGGCCAGTGGGCTGGAGTTGGCCTTTTTTCCCCCTGACTAGCCACACACAGGGGATATGCTCATCACAGGTGGTGACCTGGAGTCAGTGTTGTAGTATGTACTCTAGAGATAACTTTATGGTAGTTTTGTATGTGTTAAGATGGTAGAAGCATTTTGTAGGCTCAAGTCTGTAGTAATTAATACGCATAATATAATTGAATTTCCTTCTGCATTTTGGTGAAAAACAGAAGTGTTTTACTATTATTTCTACAGATTATTCTGTATATCCATGCATGTAACATTGCACCTAAATTTTCAAAACTGCCTGTCTGTGGCTCTTCAGAGCATTTGGTTTGGTTATACCTTTTTGTTTCAGAAGATTTTACTATTATTTCAGTTAACGGAGTCATCTGTAATTTAGTGCATGGATAAGCAGTTTCACACTACCAAATGTCTGGACTGTGTAAATGGAACTTCTCAACTTCTGCCACTATGTTTTGTTCAATGTATGTTTAAAAAAAGGATGCATCTTTTATATATTTTGCAGAGTTGAATATATGGCTTTACCCAAGTTCTGAATGCTTTGTATCTAAAATGGTTTTTTTCCTTGAAATGGCATTCAGTAGTATACATGGTACCTGACCAATGTTTATTCCATTTAACTCAGCTAAGTATTCATTCTATAAATCACTATTTCTATGGATGTTTTGTGAATCTTTTAATGTGAGCTGTGGACAATAAGGACCAAGTTACTGTGTTATATGTTTACAAACGTATTTATTTAAGATAACAGAGGTGCAGATATCAGTAGACAAAAAACACATGAAAATGTTGTTTAATACAGCAAAACATGTAAACTGCATGTATTGTTGTGACCTTACAAAGCATAGATGTTCCTTTATACCCTCTTATAATAAGAAAACCTTTCCATCTATGCTGTTTCAAGATTGTTAGATATCCCTCTGTTCTGTCGTTGCTCTGAGCGCTAGCTTGGTGCTATTGGAGAATGTAACTGGATTGACCAAATAACCCAGGCTCAGAGGAACTTACCCAAAAATAGCCAGAGCCAGACTCGTAGCCTGTTTGGATTTCTCCCTGGGAAATTCAGCCCTTCCTCACTGCAGCATATGGGATGCATTGATACGAACAAAGGTCTGAAGCACAATATACTAATCAAACTGATCATCTGCATTTCTAGATCAAAGTGTATCAGTATATAATCTTATTGTATGAGCTGTAATGTTGAAAGCATCTTAGCTTAAAACAGCTTAGTCTCTTCTATGATTGTTGTAACCAATTTATGGCTACTTGGTGGATGAATCTATATTGTGATATCTATTTGACCCTAATAAAGTTATTGCATACAATGCATGTTTTCGGAGTATGTTAATATTAAAATGTCACTGCAAAAAAAATCCTGAGATCATATTCATTTCCAAACTATTCTATTCAATACTGAGGGCTGGAAACTTGAATTTTTCTTGGGTTTGTTCCTGCATTTCAAATAAGCTGTGAAATTCTTGTGTAACCATGTGAGCACAGGAACTGCAGCTTTCAAACCATCGGAGTTGACACCCCTGGAGAAAGGGCAGATTCGAATACAAGGTTGAGGACAGAATTAAGATGATGGTTTCTTTTGGGTATTATTTGTGTAACTCCAAATCTAAGATTTTTCTTATGGAGGGGAGAGCTGGTGGAAGAGTTGACAAAAATAGTGAAAGAGGCACATATTTTCATAAAAGACTTGCCCTTTGCTTTACCCAGTTGGTCAGATAATCCACAGGTACATTAGCTCCTTGCTGCCAAGCAGAACAGTTGAGCTGGTTGTTATCCTTTTGAGGACTATACTCTTCACTGTGAATTAGGAGGGGTGAAAAATATCTTCATTCATAGCCTTTCAGATTAATATAGTATGGCAGCAGCAAAAGTGAAAACAAAAATGATAAATGCATTTGTCTGCATTAAATAAGAAAATGTATCTGAATATTTCCTCCATGTTCTTCTCGATTCAAGTCATGTCAAATCCTTTGGCAATTGTTGAGAAACTGGAAGTTTATTTGAGCTGGGAATAGCAACTGTATAGCAGAGTGGTGAGCAGCAAGATGGTGAAAACTGTAGCTGATGTTTTCTGGGTTTAAGAGAAAGAGCTAAGTGAACTCAAGCATCCTCTGTGAAACTGCTGCTGGCAGACTGATTGCTCTCCTGCTTCATCATTAGTGAGTATCTCTGCCAGTTAGTTAAATAACTAGGTCAGCCTGGGAAAAAACATGTTCCTTGATCTTCTGTGCTGTCCCTCCTGTTTTCCCATGTGTTTCTCTTTATAGCCCATTTCTCAGCTACCCAAGATGAGAGTGTGTTTGCATTTATCTCAAGTCTAGAGCTGTGGAGAAAAGGCAGGTACCTCTCTTGAGTGTGGTAGGGGAGGTAGGAGCACCGGACTTTCTCTCCAGGTGCCTCAGAGGCCAAGGAAAAGGTAAGATCCCACAATGGTTTAGGGTTTCCCCATTGCTCTTGACTGGGGAGGTGATGCACTTTGCAAAGCTGCAGCATCATACCCTCCATGGGGAGGTGCTGGAGAGGGCAGGGAGTGTGAGTGGGTACCCAGTGGCTCTTCAATCTGCTTTGCTCCCTGCCCAGCACATCAAGGAGACAAGGATGAGTTCAGACTCAAATCCAGCCCACAGGCTGCTTGACAGGATATTTTTTTTCTCATACAGTACTTCCCTGATGACTAACAGATCTCCTTCACCATGGCTGTTGAGCTGCCTGTAACAGAGCCTTGATGATGGCCAGGACTTGGATAAAGTTTGTGCTCCTGTTGCATGAATTCATATTGCAATTTCCTGACCTGATTAGGTTAATTATTTCCAATCTGTATATGCTCTCAATTTGAATGAGCAATTTGGGCTCTAGCTCTGAGTTATTCTTGGCTGAAACTCTGATGTACTGATGAAAGAAGCAGTTGCATGCAGCATGCATTGTACCTGTCTATAGTCTGCTCCTGATAATATCTCCAGAGTTTCACAGTTAATATTACAAACAAAGAACTATTTAGTAAAAACTGCCACATATTGTTTCATCCTTTTCTGAAAAAGTTATTCTCATATTATGCCATAGTATGTCATAAGCAATTAGTCCTCTGTCTACTACTTTTAAGCCAAATTACTTAACTTGTCCTCTCCCTGACTTAACCCTTTTTCAGGATTTCTTGTTATTCCCTCCTCCTACTAAACCCAAGAGTTTTTCTACCTGGAATTCTCTAACACCAGCAATAATATCTATTTTATTATTATTATCTGGTGCATTTTCCCATGCTATATATACATCCTTAGTATGAAGATCTTAGCATTTTGAGGTGAAATTTTAATAGTTCTTCAGGGAGGATCCCATTTGTTGCATTTACCTACCAGTTTCTTTTCTTACTTTTTTACTGTTCTGTCCTTCTTTAATTTGTGTATATAGCTGCCTTTATAAAGGCTAAATGTCCTACAATAAAACATTTTTCAGGGGAAAAAATATTTAGTAATAGTATTTTTGGACTTCCTTCTGCAAATGCCATACCAAAAATGTCAGGCTCATCCCTTTATCCAAAAGATTGTCAAAGAAACCAGGCAAGCTGAGTGCCTGCACTCAGGGGCTCCCCACAGCCTCTCTGCTCCCTGACAGTCCCCATAATGAGGCACAAGCATATTTTGGCTAAAATACTGTACCACATCTGAAAAATGCCTGGACGTGAGATGGAAAATGATGTTTCCCTGTAGACAGGCCAGTTCTAATAGCATTTTACCTGCTCTGTCACAGCAATGAGATTCATAAATATTTTAACCATTCATGACCCCAGAGCTAGATTCCAGGCTTAGCTGAGTTATCTCTATCTCCCATATGTATGGTAATGGACTTGGGCTGACCCACTGGTGACTCCCAGATGGGGTCCTCACCCTGAGCCCTGCACAGATCCACCAAGTGTGCATGACCTAAAGGAGTGATGGTCACAGCTTCATCATCAAGCACTGGTCAGCAAACTGTGCCCAGCCTGACCAATGCAGCTAAATACTGGTGCAGATTTCACCCATGTGAAATCAAACTGGCTATGATGAGGTATTTTTTAGAATGGTGATGGCCAAGAGACAAATGTTCCTAGGATCCACAGAACATCACACCATCCCAGCACAGATGGGAACAGCAACAGTGTGCACCCCAAAAGGCATGGTGACGGAGAAACAAACAAGTAGGGAACACTCCGCCATTTTATTTATCCTCCACATTCCCTACCTCCTGGAATAAATGCAGTTTCAGGATGCTTAGCAGTATGTTACCATGGGTATACCAGCTCCTGGTGAGCAGGAGCCACTCTGGCTCTGTGACCAGAGGGGTACAGTGGCCATTAGCTACCTTCCCTTTCTGCAGAGCAGACTGCTTGCTGCAGCAGCACAGCTATCAATCATTTGAGCTGGTTAAATCCCTCATTAACCCACACTGGGCTATGTCTCCTCTTTGCATGCCATGGTGGAGAAGAGGAGAGGGTCCTTCCCCAGCAGGATTGAGCCTGCCTGTCCATGGGGGCACTAGAAGCTGTGATTGGTGTTGAGAGACTGACCTCAGTAAGGACATTAGACCTGCTGCTTCTGCTAGGTTTTCATCTTAAGTAAGTGATTTCAAAGTGATGGAACAAGAGGAAAAGAGCATTAGGCTGTGGTAACAAATCCTGCTTTGGGCTAAGATAGAGTGGGGGTCTTCTCATTCTTAGCTCTTTGGAAAAAATAGACATGTATCATGTAAGATCAAAACGACCATATTGGCGGTCACAAAGAAATCAAGCTGTTACCTCCCCTGGGTGCAACTTAGCAGCACTTCTGCAGCTGCTGAAGGGTTTGCTGAAGAAATGACATTTAAGCGGTGTGATTTTGTGTCCTGGTTTAGGTATTCCCTATGCCTCTTTCCCTGGGCTGTGCCTGCCCGATGCAGGCATGCCCATGCTTGCCTCTGCCCAGTGTGGTAGGGTCATCACTATGGGAGCCATGGCTCCATCACACACAAATATTTCACAACAGAGGCGTTCTTGAACTAAAGAAAGTTCTTTAAAAAAAGATGTTTCTATCCTCTGGGAAAATAATAAAAGTGGGAACTGTGGCTCTTTGCAGCAGCAATCATTGGAAGCAAAGTGCCTGTAAGGATTTTGCAGTTTTAAGGATCAGGTTGGGTATTTTGTGCAGGCAATATTGTTAACATGTGAAACACGCTACAAACTGCCTGATAAAAGCACCTGGATATTTCAAACATAAATAGTGTGTACCAAAATAGATAGTGAGCAGATGGCCTGGCTCCCTGCACACCTTGCTGACCAGAATACTCGAGCAACACATATACCCAGAATCTGCAAAGACAAGGGTTATCCTTGTGCTGCCCTTTATCTGGTAGGCACTAACACTCCTGCATACACTAATTAGTAGAACCTAGATAGATAAAGTACCCCAGGCTTTCTTGAACCTGTTACCACCCCAGCAAAGCAAATCACCTGTTCTAGAGCTCAGGCTCTCAAAAGTTGTTTAGATAAAAAAAACCCCGCAAGCTGAAATCTGATCTATGGTGGAAAGAGCCCAAAACACAGAGGGCTGGGTTTGCCAGCCAGCTCACAGCACTGCCTGTAGCTGATAAACACGCAACAGAGTCTGTTTCTCTCTCTCATTTTTACCTTGGATGCTAAGACCAAACATTCCCATTCTGCGGATTAACTGGGATGTAAGGCTTTTCATGCCTCCTTGTATGGTTCAACAGATGTGAAAGGGAATTATCACTTCAACATGATATCAAGACTCTCTCCTTTTTTTTTTAAGCTGATGGCAGATTACTAAGCCTGAATTCTTGTTTAATTTTGGTGTGTTAATTGATGGGATAATGAGCATTGATTATATGTGTTTTGGCTGCGTCATTGCAATTACAGGCTCTGTTTTATTCATGAGCCAGTCCTAAAGAACGCACTAGAGATCTAAGACAGCTTAAACCTCTCAGAAAAAGGCTCTGAATTGTTTGAGTAATGACACTCTTAGATAGAAAATTAAAGGTTCTCTTTTCCCATGCTTTTTAAGATAATTAAAATCCAGGAACAGTAAGGTGGTGAACATCCTTATTCATTAGCCTTCAGTAATTTAGCTTCTACTAAATGAGGAAAATATTTTAATTCTCTAGGCCATCTGTTGCAGTCTCCTTTGCATGTCCTGTTACATAAAGTCTCATCCTGGGTAGTTTTAACATCAGTATTGTATCCTTTCACCAGGAATGATGAGCTGGCTGAGGTAGATGAAGTCAGTACCTATTAACAGACCACCCTAGGATTAAACCAGTGGCTTGGTCTTTCAGGATGAAGTTATCCTGTCTAGACACCTCTAGGCAAAGGAGCTGCAGAAAGGAGACCATGCACAGAGACAGGCAGTGAGGCAAGCTGTGTGTTCTCTAATAGCAATATCCATGCCAATAAATAGCAAAGTTCATCGGAGCCCTTCCAGTCCCTCTCATGTGTGACTGCTCTGCCATATGGCTCCGTGCTGCTTTTGGAAGCAGGCAGTATCCATTCGGATAGAAACCAAAGCAGAGGCTCCATGTTGGATGCTGCTTTGCAAGTGGTTCAGAGGAAGAAGAGACCTCCTCTTTGTACTGTGCTGAGAGAAGAAATATTAATTCAGGAGCATGCTCACCTAGGAAAAATGCTGGGTCAGGCATCAGGAAATGCTTGGTTGCTGACTTTGTCTATGGGAACAACTCACTTTGTAGCTTGGGGCAAATTACATTAGTCCACACTAGAGAGGTTTCCCATTAAAATGATAATTTCTATAGCTGAGTGGATTCAGTGTCTTAGTTACTCCTGAAGCAAAGTTACATCCCTACAGATCTAAAAGGACTCAGGCTCCATTAGTTTGGCTTGTTTCTGTTAAATACACACATAAAAGCCATGCTACTTGCCAACCCAGCACTGCTGCCTTACAGGGGCTGCTTTAGACTGATGTGTTTTGCTGGTTCTGTGATCACCAGGTAGCATTTACATTATTGATAGGGCACGGCTGCGAGCAGGCTGCTTCCACAGGGCAGAGCTTGAATTCACCTGTTTGCTATTACTCGAGTTGCTTAGAGATCACAAACACCCTGGCCTCAAGATGTGTGGCTGCAGAGCAAGTGTTCCCAGCACCAAGCAGTACTCAGTCAACCAGCCAGCTCCTGCTTCCACCAAAAAAGGCTCTGTGGTTGCAGCAGGCATGCCCAAGCGGTAAGTCATCCCTTTGTATCTCTGGTGATCTCCTATTTGTCCTGAAATTCAGTGTCTGGATGTCTTTGTCACAAGCAGGCTCTTCTGCTGTGCTTTGGCTGCTCTGTTGTTAGTTTCCAGCACTTTAGCAAAAGTAAGCAGGATTGAAGCTTTAATGAAAAGCAGGGAGGTGCTTCATACAGATGTGAGTCCTGCTGGAAATAAGAGCTGTGTGTCAGCTGCAGACTGGGAGCTCTGGTGAGTGGGGAATGATAGACCCCTCTGCACTTCCCTGGGGATGGGCTTAAAACTGAGGAACTTTCCTGAAGCTCTTTCATGTTCTGGAGAAATTACTTAAGGATGTTGCAATGCCTCTCTCTTAAAATTATTTAATAAACAGCTTTAATAACAACTCCAGCCTACTTGCTTAGGTGAAGAATTAGGAGCAATGTGATGTTGTGTGCTGCTTGTAAAGGCTATTTTTCCTTTCTACCGTGAAGGAAAGCCAGTCTCCCTTGGGAAGCTCCAAGTTCCTGGGGGATTAAGTGAAACAGAAATGAGCAAGCTCACTTATGGGGAAACTACATATACACACACACTTCACCAGGTGGTAACTGTGCCTCTTTTCTCCCTCCCTACCAGTATACCTATAGCCAAGCAGCTGGCATCAATAAAAGGTAAGGGGACATATTCCTTATCCCCTGGGGGTTCAGGTTTTCCAAGGCCTCAGTCTACAGTATTGCTGTAGAAGACCATGCTCAAGTGATGGCCAGCATGGCCTGTCCCCATAGCATGGCAGGTCCTTGCTGTATGCCCAGGGTGGGAATAGACCTGATGGGTCTCGCGTGTCACTCTGAGTTACTACCCCAGCTCTGATGGAAAGCTTCTTTTCAGGGTGTGTTTCCATGGGATGTGAGGCATGGTGCTGGCCCACTCCAAATAAAATCTGGGCCAGGTCCTTTGTGGGTATGAACAGTTTCAGTCTCATTAACTTTAATGAAACTACACAGATTTCTACCCACTCAGGATGGTTCTGACAGATTCCTTTTGATTATAACTCAAATGCCACTTTTTCTGATAGGCTGATAACTTTTTTTCCCCCCTCCAGCTCTAAGAAAAGGCTCAGACCTTGAAAAAGCTTTTGCTACTGCAGCTTTGGTGTATAACAACTCTGCTGACCCCGAGGGCAAGCTCAGCAAAGCTGAAACCAAAAGCTTGCTGCAAACCCAGTTTTCAGTTTTCATGCAGGTGAGGGGTTTGGGTGAGTGGGAGACATTGGGACAGCACTAGCTGTGCTATGGAAATGGTACCTCAGGCTCTGTCCTGCAGCTGGGCAGGCATCAGTCCTTGGGGTAATCCCAGGTGAGGCTTTAGTGATTTGGTACAAACATCTTCAGTGAATTAATTGCTTTGTGTTGAGCTGGTGTCTAACACAGGGCTAAAGGAGGGGGGACAGCAATCAACCATAGCTGGCATGCCTGCTTGTGTTCTTTAAAAGAAAATAGGGCAATTAAACAAACAAATCCCCTCAGATGAAGCCAAGAAACCCACTGCATTTAATGAGGCCTTTGGTGGTTTGCCAAAATGCTGACCCAGTACCAGGAGAGCCAATCCCACAGTCCATGGAACTGTGTGCACTGAGGTCACTGGTGGGCTGCTGGGAGAGCAGAAAGCTCCTCTCCATCAGTCACCCACCTGGGGGTCAGTGGCACCTGAGTATAGTAAAAAACAGCTATATTGGCACCTGTGGCAGTGAACATCTTGCAGACTTTTTTCCCTCCAGGTGAAAAACCAAAACGGTTTTATCAAGTGGTAGAAAAAACTAACTAGGACCATTAAAAAGAGCTCAACTAAGTAAATGAGAGAGAAGTTTAGGAGTAAAGACATTCTTCATGATACCTTTGTTTCAAAATATACCTTTTGCTAATGAAATCACACAACCTGTTGGGAGGGGGAATTGCTACCATATTACAAACTAAGCACATTAGGGAAAAGGACTTGAAAATATCAGTAGCCAATCAAATTTGCAATCATGAGATGATTTGAAGATTATTAAGCTAAAAAAAATCCTATAATGCTTTTTTTTTAAAATAAGGGAATATGAATAACAGACATGATACTTAATTTTAATAATCCATTCCAACAGGACACAGAATAACAGGTACTGAAGTTATGTCTGTAAAATCAACAATTTCTCAGACCTTTACAGTACATATTGAGGACCTGTCTCAAGTATTAAGTGGAGTTGGTTGGTTGTTTCCTCTCCCCAGTTTTATTTGGATGCAAAATTCCATTTTTTTCCAGTAGTTACAATCTGCATTGTTATCACTGCCAGATTATCAGTAAAGACACTTTTAAAAGCTATATTCTGGTTTCAAGTGGAAACTTTGGGAGCTGGTTGTTCTCCTGTATGACTGCAATAGTATTTCTGTTTGAGTTTCTTAGAAAAACTGATGTGAATGAGGATCTACAAACCCGAATGGGAAGATAGAAAAATACATTAGTTTTTACATGTGTCTGTCTTTTTTCCTTTTTAATGATGCACCATAAAAGGAACGTAATGGTTATTCTTTTTTTCATTTAAAATTCTCCATAGGGCCAAGAAAACAAACCAAAATACAAGGAAATTATTTCTGCCTTGGATGAGGAGTTGGAGAACAAAATGGATTTTGAAGATTTCATGATCTTATTAGTCAGTCTCACTCTAATGTCTGACCTGCTGCAGGAGATCAAAAATGTGAAAACCACAAAATGATAAGTGCTTTAGAAGAAGAAATGGCTTGGCACTTTGTAAGGAAAGGAGGAGAGAACCATACACAGAGGTAACACTGAGTGCCTGGATACCCTGTGGTGGTTCCTTTCAAATGGAATAAAGCCTGCTCCAAACCTAGCTGAACTCAGTCCTCTGTAAAAATGGTCCAAGCAGTGAAATGTTGATGCTCAAGGCTTTGTGTCTGCTATGTACCTGTTTTGGGAGAGTGTGTTGACTGGCCCTTGGTGGGTCTTCAGTTCCCAACACCAGGTAGCAGCTGGGTGCAGACCCTAGCCCAGTTCTCCCACTCCTCTTGCTCATCTCCAGCACCATTTTGGGGAGATGATGGGGAAACTGCTGCAAAAATGTGCAGCCCCACCTCTCTTCAGGGCAGCAGCATGCATGACATGCCTGGTTAGATCCCCAGGGCTCTCCCAGTTACCCCAGAATGCTTCAGTGATACCAGTGATGAGTTTCACAATCAGCAGCAACTGCAAAATCTGTTGCAGCCTTCAGTAAACATTGACTTTAGCCTGCTTGGTTTCCACCCCACCATTAACCCTTCTGAAAGGAGGATTGATTTGTTTCTATTTCCTCCTCCCACTGACCTCTTCCTTGAGTGAGCACTATGGAAGGAATTCCAAGCCCAGCATTTGCAATGAGTCTTTGGCAGTGCTGTACTTGTGTAAGCAAAGGGGGGACTCAGTTAAACATGCCAGTCAGCTGAGTCTGTTGTTTCATGAAACTGCAAAGAAGAGAAACCAGGTAAGGTAAGACATGGTCCAGACTGAGGTTGGTGGGAAAAGGGATGACCAGTGAGGTGTTTGTATTGGATCTGTGTGATATTGGCTACCTAGCTATGGGCTTGGTTAGGGCCAGAGCCTCAGTATTAAATGCTCATCACCTAATCTTTGTTTTGATCCTGACCTATAAGGTCCTGGCTCAGAGCCAATATTTAGCTCACTGTGACATCCCTTTGGGGCACAAAAAGCAATCTCACACCCCAGGAATAGAACATCCTCTCTAAGTATTTAACAAGCCTCTACCAATGTAGTTGAGTGAGCCAGGAAAACAATGCAACCCTTTACATTTTCTCTTCTTCCCTGTCTTGAAAGGACAAGGCAGGAATGATTTTGCTTTGGTGCATGATTTTTTAAACAGGAAGGGATCAAAACCTTTGGTGTTAAAAGAGGGAAATTAAAGCCAGCTGAGTAACAACATTTAACTCCTTTACATAAAAAGGCTTTTAGTGTTTCCCAAAGCTACGAGGATGTTTTATAACAGTTTTTGGTGCAAAGGAAAGACACATTGCAGTAGGAGGCCAGCAACCAGCTGTTTTCAGAGGGAAGGAAGCTCTGTGTCTTTCTGTGGTGTGGCATGAAGCTGAAAGAAGAAATACAAATGGATGCAGTGGGTTCCTTGAAATTGCTAAGGCCCTAACACAGTTTATGTTATTGCTGAAATGTGTCTTAATCTTGCATGACTTGAATTAATGACTTAAGAGCCCTTTATCACATCAGTTCACTCTGCCATCTCACCATATAAAACCCTTTTTATTCTAAAGCAGTGTGTTGTGAGCTAGCATCCTGAGACCCTGGCTTCCATCAAAAGCCCTTTGTGCTAAGCACAGTGAAAATCCAGAGTTAGAAGCAATTCCTAAACAGCTCAACAGCAAAGATATCAAACTGATAGGGAAGGAATCAGAGGCACAGAAAACTCAAGTACCTTGCTGAGTGCATGTGGTAGAGCTGGAACTGGATGCGAGTCTATACTGGGCTTCTCCCGCAGAAGACCACAGCTTTCCAAGAGGCACCATGATGGTTTCTGCAAGAGTTTTGGAAGAAATTGAATGGGATGTGCAAGGCTTGACCTACATTACTCCTTGAAAGTCCTGTCTGATGCTCAAAAGCAGAAGGACACACTTGGAAGAGCCCCAGCATCTTTCTGTAGTCAGGAGTAGGCAGAAGTTTGCCATTCAGCTGTGGAAGGTGCTCTTTTATAAGCTCAGCCTATTTGTGGTTTCCCTGAGCACTCTCAGCTAACAGCTTTGAAGTTGATTTGGTGTAGACAGCATGTCTGACTGCATCCTTGGGGAGCTGCTTAAAAGCTTGCTTAAAAGCTGCTGTTATGCTTTATTTTGTTTCTAACTTGCTCCTGTTGGAAGCGATGGGAGTTCATCGATTTCTCATGGCAGAGCCCACACAAGGGCTAAGGTGTTGAGCAGACAGATACAGTGATGACATCTGAAGGCTCCTCTGCCACAATAAATGTGAACATCATATCAATATCTGATGTCACTTGGAAGTGAAGGCTTCACGAAGGCTGGCTAGTCAAAACCTGCCCTCTGTGGGTTTGGAGTTTGGTTGTCATTAGTGCACCTACACTGTCCAGGTGTGAAGAGCTACCCTGAGAGGCTCTGCAGACTTTGGACCTAAGTTTAAAGTTCTGTTCTGAAAAGTCTGAGTCATCTCTGCAGTTGCATGAGCTAACAAATGAGTGCCAGAGGAGAAATGTAGGTCAGGGAGAGCTTCTGCCTCAGATCCTCACCTTCCATTTCCAAATATCAGCAAAAGAGGGCAGGGTCATTCTCATACTTTAATTAGCACACCTACAGCCTCTCTCCATGGCTTCATATCTGGCCTTTACTCTGTGGTCTACTGGGCTCAGGAGGTTTTGACAACCTGGTTTTAGTCCGCTGACTTTCAGGGGGTGAGTCATGGCAGAGTTTTGAATGTTGAGCTTTCTGTGGGAGCCTAGGGCCACACGCACTTTGTGTGCAATTTTCCACAAATCCTCTAGGGAAGAGAAATGTGTTCCTCAACTGTCCCACTGCACCTTTGGTGATACCTCCTGTTTGGGGCACTGGAGCCTGGATGCTGAGGAAACCTAGCAGTATGATAGATGCTTTGCCTGTCTCCTCCTCTTTTTCATATAAAATAAAACTTTTCTTGGTTGCACACACTTTGCAAGTATGTGTGTGATACACAGCC
Organism: Bucco capensis; assembly: GCA_013396975.1. Classification (NCBI taxonomy): domain Eukaryota; kingdom Metazoa; phylum Chordata; class Aves; order Piciformes; family Bucconidae; genus Bucco; species Bucco capensis. Next base: position 2,184,608 of record VWZO01007210.1, read on the forward strand.
CCACCTCTGGACTTCCACGTGCCATGGCACATGAAAGCTTCTCAGCAGCTGATGGCTATGTCCACTCAAGTGGTTATTACAGCAGGTCACTTTGCAGAGAGAAGTAGATGTTTACACCATAGCCCACCAAGGTAGCAGTTAAATCGTGGCTACTGTTCAAATGATTCAGAAAGCAACTACATGGAATATCCCCTTCGGAGCTCACAACAGAGCAGATGAAAGCTTTGTCCTAGAATTATGTTCTCTCCAAAGTATTCTAGTTTGTGAGCCACAAAGGAGCACTCTGAAACAAGTTCTGCAAAAAGAAAATCTTTTCATTTCAAGCTCAGTCAGGGAAGCTAGATAAAGAAGAGATGGTGTTTCTATGGCTTCCTGAGCAGACAGCTTTTAATTCCTACACTGACTTTTACTGCAGTCAGTAGTTTACAAGGATTCCAGTGAGGATGTCTTCTCTCTTCACTTTGTTCATCTGCTGTTCCCTCACCTCACAAGTGTTAATAGTCCTAGTTCTCAGTCCTCCTCCAGCAAAGGTAAACAACAAATGATGTTCAGCAGCCAGATATATCAGGGAGTCTCTGTAATCCCCATCTGCACACACCAGCCATTAGACTTAGACAGATTCAGAGCCATGGCTCTTCTCTTCTATGAGCTGTTACTGAAGGAGTGAGTTTGAGTTTATGCTACACATAGCCAAAATGAGAGTCAGTCTCAGCATCTGGCATGTGCAGAGGAGTGGAAACCCTGATCCCCTAAAGTGAACATAAAGAAACTCATGGGATCTGCCCAAGCCCGGCACCAGGTGTCTGTAGCAGAGGCTGGTTATGCATATCTGGTGTAGTGCCTTGGTCATCATTTCTTCCATTCAGAGGTCCCAAAAATGCCAACTTGGAAAGGATCTCCTGCACAGGGAATCACAGGCAGTGCTTGCTTCCTCGGGGCCAAAATGCAAATTGGGTTTTAGCTTGAATGAGTGTGTGGTGGCTTGCCAAAGAGTCATTGAGCCTCAAAGAGAACCTGGAGCACAGAGAGCCTCTGGGTAGGCAGGAACCCTTGCTGCAGTCTGAGTTGTCCCCCAGGTTATGGCTTCTCACACAATGGCAGCACAAGCTACAGACCCTTGCAGGGATGGGTGTCACCTTCATGATTCTGACACCAACAGTGCAACCCCTGGAGCCAAGGGACCAATTTCCATTTGTGATTTCCACTTCTTTTTATTAGCTTTGCCACGATCCAGCTTTCTTAGTTGCTATCTGCTGGATCTTAATGTCTAAAGAAACACAAACCATAGCACATGCTTCTGTGAAGCTGCTGCTGAAATCAATGAGAGGACATGACTTCTCAGGTAGAAGTAAACAGCTCCTCAGGCAGACATGTTTCTAACCCTCCAGTAAAACTAGCAGCCCAAACAGATACAGAAGTTCATCAGTGAGCAAAATCAAGATTCTGAGATGATCAATAAATGACACACAGTATACCAGGAGCTCTTCCACCCTTGCAACCTCCTCTACGCAGCAGCTAGTTGGCCTCCAAGCACCTTAGCATCACTGGAGCAAAGGAAAACAAGCATCACAGTAAAGGATTTTTTGGTGAAAGTCTTGCCTTGCTGCATTTGATTACTGCATGGCTTGTTAAACATTGTTCAATGTTACAAAACAAAATATGAGCTGTCTGGAAAGGCAGCTAAAGATAGGGCAACTCAGACTGGATACACTGATGTATACTAGGTCTCTGCTTGAGTTTGAAAACTGGCTAGTACTGGAAATAGTCCAAGTATTCTTACAGTGGGGACAAGTAGAAATACTTACAACCCAAGGCTGAGACCTTTCCTTCTTCTCCAGCAGTGGCCCAGAGAGCTCTCCCCCTATACTTTTGATTCCTTTTCCCAGGAGTATGAAATCTCATACTTTGACACCTGAGGCTGTTGGAGGAAGCCTATGTACAGATACTGACCCATTGTCCACATCTGCTGGTGGACTTGGCTTGATCTAGTCATTCTGCTTCCATCCCCACGTGATGCTGTTTGGGGGTTTGTTTGGAGACAGCATGCATGAGTGGAAACATCCAGGTTAAGGATTATATCACAGAGTCTGCTGCTCTAGAGCTGGCAGGGGCGAAAACCACCTTAGAGACAGAACATCAACAGGTAAATATCCTTCTTTCCTTGGACTCTGGAGCTGGTGCCACAGTGGTTTATACACCACTATGTGGATTTTATAGGGATTTGTCTAATTAATTAATTAAAACAAACTGCAAAATTACCTTCTTATTAAACAGATCTCACTATGGAAATGACTGATTACTTCCCTGACAAACTTTAATTAGGCAGCTACAACAAACTGTAATAAAAAGCCCAAATTAAAACCAGATCATACTAGACATGGCTTTGTCAAATGCTATGTTAATACTGGGTAACTTACACAATGATTAAATTATATGGAAAAAAGCTCTTTTTTTTTTTTCTCCTCTAGTAAAAATCTATCGTATTTCTAGAGGAAGAAGAGTTTGTATAAAAACATCACATTAATAACCAACACATCAGTGAGTGTTTATCAGCAATTTCTTTCCAACAGCAGCTCTTAAGTTGCATGTTCTGCAAGACTCAGCCATTACAGTGCTCTTATCTCTTCTCTAAATTTATGCTTGTAGTACACATGACCCAAGGTTATTGCAAAGTCGCTGAGGACCAGAAAAGCTTTATTAGCTGCACATATACTCCTCAATTTGTCTTTCCTCTTCTGGCTTTTTAGTGCTTGGATGCAGCTCAGCTGAAAACTGAACACAATTTGAGAGCAATTTGCATAAGAATTGTAAGCAGAGGCCTACACAAATTAGACATTAATTAATGAACACCTAAAGCCTTCTGCTGAATGCCTCCTGAGGTGAAGCAGTGCTGGGGGTGCTCAAATGTATGAGGGAAAGAGTGGCTAAGCATATCAAATAAAGTAGTAACCCTTAATTCTTCTCCAATATTTATTCTAGCCCTTGGGACTGCAGGAGACTTGTAGATTTTGATGAGAGCTGCCCCTCTAGCAGAGCTGGGTTATAAGGAAGCCTCTTCCACTTGCCTCTGAATTCATCCAGCCAATCCCAGGCTATATTGACCTTGGAGTGCTGGACTCTGATTGAGGAGCAATGGTGCTGTGTTGCGCGTCAGAGCGCACCAACTAACTACCCCCAGTGCTGCAGGCTAGCTGCCCCAAAGAAGGGAGAGGCTGTCCAAGAGCCTAGGCAGTGTATAGGTGCCAAGTGGGGCTGAGGATGTTGGGGTGGGTGTTTGAGGTCTGGGATGTGGCAGGTGTCTGCTGTCTGATACAGGGTGTAGGAGGATTTACCTCCTCTGTGGGAGTAAAGAGATGACTGATACAGCAGCCCCACATACAGGGGGCTTTGATCTTGAAGGAAGCTCAAGGTTGAATTCTGAAGAGTTTGGAAATCTGAAGTGACTATTTTTCTTATGATGTTGGATGCATACCTCTAAAACAATGAAAAAGGTCTCCTGAAGAAATTGGCTTTTAAATTTCTTGGGTGGCAGCCATGCTCTGAACCTGATACTCCCCAGAGCTGCTATAGCCAGAGCCTTCAAAAGAGAATGTTTTGGCTCTGGTTCTCTCCATTTTTTTGTCACCCAGAAATATGTTCAGCTGCTCTTCTTTAGGCATTTAACTTGGAGCTCTCAGCTGCTGAGTGTTTCAAATCAGCTCAGAAATTCAGATAAAGGGTAAACACTCTTTTCTGGAGAGCTCTTAGGAGAGAGGTCAGGCTGTTGGACTTCCTAGGATGAGCAGATGCGAGAGTGGTTTTATTGTGCCTTACAGGTATGTAAAATGTCTCCTTGCATCACAGATTTATTAGTATATAAGTAAACAATGCTGGTATTAGCTGGAGTGGGGAGGTGTTTGAGTCCTTGACCTAACTCAGTTGTGAAGCCATCTTCAACACAAAACTTGAATCTTGGTAGCTTTTGGAAGGTCCAGTATGGTCTTGCTTCTTCTCTGTGCAAACATGAAGACCTTAGGAAAGACAGAATTGTCTCATTGAGCTGGAAGCCATGTGAGCTGTCTTCATACTCTCCTGCAATCTAGGAGCATTTTGCTGTTGCCAATTATTTTATAACAAGATTCATGGCTAGATGTCTGTCTGCATGCTGACAAGTACTATGAGCTAACAGGGCCAAGAGGTACTTTAAGATCAGTTTGTTAAAATAATAGACTAGAGCCTGGATTATTAGCCAATAAGTTAATTGAAACTCATATTTTTAAACATGGTACCAACTGTTGCAACTTCACAGGTCTTTGTAGTGACTCATAGAAACACATTCTGCCCTGGGGGGCACTTCTGGGCACTGTTGCATGGCTCTGGATGGAAAGTGGTTGTCTGCCTGCCCAATTCACTGCATGGCTAGGATGGAAGCTGGCTGATGTAGCTGGGCTGTGTGTGTTGCCCCAGGGGAGAGCAGGAGGGTTTGTCTTCTGGGACCATTGTGGAGCCCAGGCTCAGAGTTTGGTACTTGGTTTGCTCTGAAGGTATATGTTTAATTTACTGCTAATATGCTTCTGATGTCATTGCTCTACGGAGCCCTGCATGCTGCTGTGTTGTATTTGGTATTGCTAAGTGCCTCCCTCCACCTCTGCCCTGAGAGATTGGCTGGTGCTTAGTACTTAGGGCAAGAGTTAGCAAAGAGAGTGGTCATTAGCTTGTGTATACTTAGCTGTGTATATATTTTATACATATACACAAACTGTAATATACATGTAGTATGTATCATATATAGCTATTAATATAGAATTACTGTACATTATGTGTGTATACATACATAAAATTTCCTCTAGTTTTCACTATCCTGACTTACCTCACCTACAGACATTGTTTTGCTTCCAAATGATATTCTAGCTTGCTTATGGCAGTACAGATCCCTAGGTACAATCCCTCCTCTGTGGAAAAACTAGGGTTTATCCCTACCCTTACAGGGTTTGTGGGGTTTTTTTATCCCTCTAGTTATTAATGCATTAAAGGATTCTCCATCTCATCCTGTAACATCCTAGCAGCTTTTAGTGCCTTGGAGAGGGGCTTTGTCAAAAGCCCTTTGGCATTAAACTGCTGCTAAATGGAGCAGGCAATCACTGCTTGTCCACTCCTTGTCTTGTCTGCTGGTGTGACAGTGTCCTCCTCTTCCAGGAGTCATCCTGGTCCCTCTCTGTTCTGATGCTGCTTTTCTCTAGTTTGCCAGGTACTGAAGCCAAGAGCTTTCCAAACCCCCACTCCTATCTCAGGCCTCCTCTTAAAACCCAGTATTGCATTTCTCATGTCTGTGGTATTGCTGCTAATGAGAGAGGAGTTGCCACTTTAACATAGGCAGCTGTGGCACGAGATCTTTGAAAACTACTGCTTTCTTTAACCTGTAAACTGAGTAATAGTTTACTGTCAGGAAGTGTAAAGAGTACAAAGCCATGAGAACTGCCATGCTGCTGGTGAAGCTCTACTGGAGACAGACTGGTGATGAAATGGAGTAACTGGAGTTACTTGCACACTGAGATGTACAGCAAAGTACCATGCACGCTTCTGAAATGCGCTAGCCCAGCCAAATCCCATCTGCCAGAGCTCTGCTTGTAGACACTTGCCTGTGTTAATAGTGCAAGCCATAAAACTGCCCTGACGCCTGTCATTTGGAACAAATATCCTACATTAGTTGCTTCAGGAGACGTGATGCTAGACCTATACTGAGCTCTCTCCTTCCATATGTTTCAGAATGTAGAAGCCCAGCTCCTAGCTGTTTGTAGTTATGTTAAGGGAGCTTTCCTGACTGCCCCTGCCCAGACTTTGTCCCAGGGATTCTGTTGTGTGACTGCCACACTGCAGGGTAGGGATGCTGTTGGTTGAAATATCCCAAACAAAATTGCGTGGAATATTTAACAAGCTTTTTCCAACAAGTTTTTTCTGCCTTACTGCAGGGCTCTTAATTTGATTTATTAATGTAAGATGTGCTCACGTACCAGCAAAGACAGCAGGCAATGATCTTCCTGCTGATCCCAGATGCAACAGATTTCAACTGAGCTGCTGAGCATGGCGTGTGCTGATGCCACTGAAAATTGCCATAAAAATAACAGCAGTATCTGTGCTTGCTTTAGAGGAAGATGCTTGTGGCTTTTCATTTCTCTTCTCCCTCTGTAATAGGAATCATCTTTGTGAGACAGAAGCAGGCTGGTGGGAATCTGCTCCCAGTGCACAGGACAGAGGTGCACCATTGCCAGCCTGTAGAATATGTTGGGTCAGGCTTCCCCCATATAACCTATGTAAATAGAGGTCTGTTGCTGGGCTAAAGGAAGCTCTTACTGTGCTTCTAGAAATAGCTGTCCTTTGGTCAGTGTGCCACAGTGATGTGTTGTTACTTTTATAGCACACAATAATGATCACAGTTTGCATATTGAGAAGCAGCTTTACAGCTTTGCTGTCTGTTCCAGCTTGCCCACAGCAGGCTCTCAAACGATGCATACTGAAATGCAGCCACCTCGAGATGCCTGTGCCTAGAGAGACACCTCCAACCAGAGAGGACAAAATAGCTTTGCTGCTGTTTTCAAAGACAGATTACCTGACTGTGAATGTCTGTCTGCTCACACAAGGAGCGTTTAGTCATTTGCCATAAAGCAGAATATCTAAACCATTAAGGTGTGTGGGCTTTGCAGTGCATAACTTACAAATTAGAGATTCTGAGAGGCTGCTAGTCCCTTGTGTGCAGTGCTCCAAGTGATTACTCTTCTCCTCTTTCTCTAATCAAAGATGCTCAGCTCGGAGCAGGTTTCTAATTTAAACACTTGAGTATACCATATCTCACTAAATTAAATAACCTTTACCCAGGCAAATCATTGCAGAAATCTGTCTCATGCACAACTATCTACCCCCCACCTTATATATGACTTTTTCCCCCCGTCTCTGTAATCCACCTTTTTCTGAAGGGTAGAAGATTCCCAATATAAACATTAATAACTTAGGCTTTGCAATATTCTACCTTCAAACAACTCATTTTAAGATATTTACTAGAAAATGCAGAAAGCACCTTGTAACTTGAGACTGATGTCTTGGTTTGTAGGGTCTCGGGCTACTCAAGCTAAAATTGGAGTCATTTTGGGACAGGATTTGCAATAGGACATCCTTATTTGGGGGTTTCAAACACCTGGTGCCTTGGTGTGCCTTGCAGCTTCTGTCTGTATTGCAGTACTAGAGGAATTATCTAACAGTGTGTGTGGACTTGCCATAGTACTACTCCATAAAAGAGCCCTCCCTGCATAACTACACCTTCAGGTAAGCAGTAGGTGGTTATCAGCATGGAGTTAAGTTCTAGAGACTTAACAGCATGTACATCTTGCCTACACTGCTGCTGGGTCTCTGCTTTTGGCAGTGCTGCCTGCAGGGTTGAACATAGACTTTAAGCCTGTCTGAGGGAGAAGCTATTCTACAACTGGCTCTGTTCCAAACTGGAAATCACTTTGGTTCTGTATATAGTAACAGAAATATATTTAAGGTATCTAAGGCCCGTGAAAGCCTATAAATACTAACTTCTGTGCCTGGCCAAAAAAAAGGAGGAGTGTGCCATGCTTGATAAATGGTGTCATCCAGCAAAAGGTACATCCTGGAGTTGAGGGGTGCAAACAGAGCATCATTGTAAGCAGAGGGAGACATTTAGTATGGCTACATGTGTGCAGGAGAAGGTTTCCCTTGCCTATATAGTGGATGAACTGAATCAACTTAGAGCATGACATCAGCATGTGCTTGGGCTCGAATTCAAAAGAAAGGTGGCTTCGTAGGATTTCTTTTTCCATCTGTCAGAGGCAGAGGTATCTCAATCAGCTGTAAAGCAGCTGCTGAGCTGCCACAGCACACAGATGAGCATGAGAAAACACAGCAGATACAGACTGGCTCAATTTGCTGAGCTGAGGCCACTAAATTCGCTTCTGAGATGTACTGCAGCAGCTGTGGGTGTGGGGAACAGGCCACAAGCATTGTTTTTTTATCAAAGAAGTGGTCTCTATGGGTAAATTAGATCTGGGGAGGGGGGTGTGTGTGTGAGCATTTAGAGTTCCTAACAGAGGCTTTTGGCTCAAGCTTGAAGCTATGCAGGCGTACCCTCATGCTGCCTTGATTCTGCTAATGTCCTGATGCTTCCTGCAGCCAGAAGATAGATTTTTTTTTTATAGGTGGAGGTTATCAGTTAACTGGCTTATCCTAAAAGGATAGTGAAGCAGACCTTGATATGCATGAAAATATTCAAATATATGGTTTTCAAAGATCTGTGAGATTGTGGCTTAAAAGGAATTCTTTGGATGGGATTATTGGAGATGGGACCTTCTGGGACCCTGTGTGGAAGGGATCAGTCCTGTGCTTTGCTTGTGGAGGGTCTCTCACTACCTTTTCTGAAAAAGTTCCAGCTTTTATGGAGCTCAACTGCATATGATCTTGGGAAGAGTTACATCTTCCACTTTATTGGGTTTTTGGCCAGGTTTCTGTATGGAGAGTGTGCTGTCTTGCAAGTTCTGCCAGGCACAGGAATGGTGGTTGGGCAAAGCCTCTCTGTACCCGACCAGCTTTGCTGTGGGTAAAACCCTACAGGGAGCTGGCAGCCAGGGGCTGTGTACAGAGCATTTGGGCTTTCTTCTGGCTATGGTGGAAGGATTTGAGAGCATCTGTGTTAAGATACATCTGTATTTCGTGTACAACTCATCACAGACCAAGCCCAGTGTGGTTTTATCTATGATTTAGTAACCTTCCCACCTGTTATCTCACCCACCTGTGCACAAAGCTTGGAGGAGCATCTCCAGCATATGCATGGCTTGGCCCATGGCAAGGAGCAGGATCATTACTGCAGCACCACCATGTAAAGAAGTGCCATCTATCAGCAACCCTGCAGCAGCAATCGATGAGCTGACACAGCCAGGTGATGAGCTGCAAATTAGATCTTTCTCAATAAGCAGTTCATTTACAAAGCATTTTCAGGGCTTTTTTTTTTGTCTAAGTGATCAACAACTTATCACTTCTGGATGTGTATCCTTCAGACAAGGGACTGCTTGCAGATTGTTGACTGGAATTGTTCCTGCCTTCTGGTTTTGATCTAAACCATGCGCTGATGAATGAGAGAAATATTTTTAAGGACAAGAGGATGGTGGGTGCCATATTTCTGGTGTAAACTTTTAATAAGGAGGCATGTGCTAAAACTCAGGGAAATTTTGTGAGCAGCTCTCAGGAATGCCAATCTTTCCTTGGCATGTGAATAATCCTTAATAATGAATAAAGCTGTTGATGTCCCTAAACAAATGTGAGGCAATGGTTTGCCAAAGGAGCAGATGCTGTGCTGCATCCCATTGTATGGTTAAATCTCCCAGAACTGGCTTTGCAGGGGGAAAAAAATTGCTTTTCCACTAAGTAATAATTCCCAGAGTTGTTCCTTTCTCTAAACTTCTAGCTCCTCAGAGAAAGCAGAGAGCACTAGAAGTAAGATGATACTTTCTGACTGTGAAATGAAAATGTCCTGATATCTGGCTTTTTACAGTGGAAAATGATTTTTTTTCTTTAGCTTTCTTTAATCATTATATAAATTCCAGTTGAAACTTAGGTATTTGCTTTCACTTTTCCATTCCACCCAGGCTACCACCCCCATCCTGCCCCTGCTAACAGTATTGAAGAGGATACCTCCATTTCAGTGCAAAATTGCCTGGGAGAGTGTCCACCCTGTCATTCCTGTTCTTATTGCTTAGGAGCAGAAGGTGAAACCCCTAGAAGTGTTTTGTGTAGTAACAGACAACCTTTGTAAACTCTCCTGGGAGCCCAGCCATGGTTTAACCTTCAAACCTGCCTGGGGAAGGCCATCACCACCCCCAGTGCTGGTGTGAACTTCAGTAGAGGTGCAACCTGCTTTGTTTACAGTCACAAGGGGCTGGTGTTCCAGCATGGCAACATATTTTCACTTTGCAATAGTATGCACTAAATAAAAAAGCTCCCATGATAGCTGATTGTGTGTGTGAGCAAAGTAGCATCAAAAGGAAATAACTACTCAATTTTTGTGCTGGTTAATATTGTTTTCACTGCTGCTTTGCATACTTGTGTTGGTCAGTCTGCATCCTGGTACTGTCTCTACTTAACATGCAAACAGTACAGCCCATGGGCAGAGATTGCAGTGTGCTGACACACAACAGCATTTAGAGTTAACAGGCTGGTTAGTCCAATCCAGGCATGGTGCTGTCAGCTTGGCTGTGACACCCTTGAAACCCAACCAGGCTGTTCAGGGTCTGAGTGTGCAGCTCTTCATGGTGCATCATATGTCACAGAAGGATGGGGTTTCATTTCTTTTGAAGGTGTTATGAAAGATGTGGGGAGTGCCTGCATCACCTGGCTGGGCTGTCCTACTCAACTCAGCCACTGCTTTAATTCACACTTACTATTTCTCAGATGTTGAATTGCACTCCTGGGCTTGGCAATAGCTGTGTGTTTTTTAACCCTGGTGATAATATAAGTGAAAGTAACAGTCCTAATAGGCTCATTATCTAGTCCTTTAAATACACCTTGCTTTGTAAATGGCAGGTAAGACTCTACTGTGTTACACATGTTGTACAAGTTCATCCAAAAGAAATGACCAATAATTCATTTCTAATTGCAGTGAGCTCAGGAGAGTACAAAGCACATTGCCAGATACTGTCTGAAACCGCATTGCAGAGCTATTGAAGTCCTTATCATAACAGTTGAGCTGAAAACTGGAGGCTTGTCCCACCAGTACCAGTGTCTGATACAATTGCCTTTTACAGAGAATAGCTGCTCATCACTATTCTCCTCAGTGTCAGTTGTAACCTGTCAGGTACTGAAATAAAACAAGCTGTTGGCACTGTAATATATAATTATGCCACCTTTTGTGCCTATCATGCATTCTGTAGACCACCTGAATCTCCATAATCAACTTACTCACTGTAAAAAGCTGCAGCTCTCAAGTCTGACATGGCTAAAATATTAAAACTCCCCAGAGAGGCACTGCCTACCCATTAGATGGCCAGATATCTGCAGATTTCACCTGTTGTTTGTCAAGATGATGGGTTTCCTTTGACAGTGTAGGTACAACCCAGAGCTGTGCCATTCAAACAGTTTGCATCCTTTTTTTTCTGCAATGAAATCGGGTGTGTTAAGTGACTTTCTCAGAAATTAAACTGGTACAAACACATTAGTGAAAGATGCAAGAAGGGGTCTTGAACTCATGTATTTGCTGCTGATCGACAGTCAGGAGTCTGTTCTCCATCATTTTGAATACAAAGATCCCCTATGGAGGCAATCAGAGATGCCTGCAGGGCTCCAGCTGGCAGCAGTGCTTTATGGTGGGGAATGTGAGGTAGTAGGAAGCAGGGGGCAGCTGCCCAGTTAGGACTGGGGATGGGGAGAGGCTTAGAGTTACATCCCCAGGCTGGGTATGCTGCTGGTGGAGGAAGACATGGAGGAATTGGAGCTGGAGGAGGCTTATTGGTGATAACACTAGCTCCAGGTGCATCAGGAGTATTGGCCACCACCTCTCTGGTGATGTCCTAACAAAGCAGATGTGAGAGTCTAATTGCTGGAACTTCTGAAATGTAGATGTGTGTATTTATTTTCTCATTCTGTTACACAGGCTGTGGAGCTTTGCTGCCTCATGATGTTAGAATGTGACTTTTATTCCCCCAACCCTAGAAATCCCTATGTCTTGACTTCTGGAGCTCTAGGAAGCTCTCTCTTCTGACTATAACAAGAAGGCCTTCCCAGACTGTGCTTTCTCTGGTGCACACATGCTGCACTGAGCAGCTCTGCAAGCTGGGAGAAAGATGTTGCAGCTGAAACAGCAAGGTGACAAAACACAACTGGCTTGTGTGTATTTGGGGAAGCTTCTCAGTTGCACTAATCTGTTTTTTAAAGGACTGGTGTAGTCCAGTGTCTTCTAAAAGACAAAATACTCCTTGTAGTACATCCTAATATCCAGTTGTTCCAAACAAATATCAGTCAGGAAAATGGGATAGTAAAATAACAATGTCTGTGTGCTTGAGAGTGAGTGATTAGAAGAGTGTGACTGAGCTGTATGAGGATCCAGGAGACTGATGGCAAATGAATCATTGGTTGTTCATAGGAACTTCTTTATCTAAGATTAATGACAGGAGGTTAGTGGCATCTTGCTCCAGACCCTTTTTTGGCTCTGGGACCCTTGCCAAAGTTTAGACTCCTATTTGGGGTGTTGACAGGCAGAGAGAGCGCTTCAAAATGTGTTATGGACATAATTAGTTACTGTTATCACAGTTTTCTTAATTAGAATATCATAAAAAGGAGAAGTGTGATGATTTACACAGGGAAGATCGGAAGAGCAGAGATTTTAAAGGCCAGAGACTGAATGCCAGAGAGCAGGATAAAGGTTGTCTGCCTTTTGGATGAGGGATGGTGCTCATCTGGGACATTCAGAGGGATGCCTGGAGGTGCTCTCACTGATGACTGAATTTTTTTTTTCCTCACCTTGCCACAAACTCAGCCAAATTGCACAAGCCTTTGTTCAGCAATTGCCCATCCATCTCCTGCAGGATGGCTCACCCGCTGCCAGGATCCTTGCAATGCTGATAACTTGCAAATGTTAAAAGGAAGCTTATTTTTAAAAAGACAGGATCTTCTTTCATAAGCTACATCTTTCCTGCTGTTCCCAGTCAAGAGAATCCAAGACATCAAAGTTATGTATTTTCATAATTGGGGGGAGAAACTAGAAACCTGCTTTCGAAAGCAAGCAGGCAGCTAATTAACACTCAATTATTTTACTGGTATCTTACCTGGTAGTTCCTTATCAGGGCTGTGCCTTACTTCTCAGACAAGCCAAACTTGTAAAGGCAAGGTGCCATTTCATCCTGAGCGCATCTTAGGAAGCCCTGCTTGAGCATGAGCTGCTCCTAGCTTGGACACCTGGTTGAAGGCCACTTCTTTAAGCTGTTTTCCAAATCTCTCTACCCTGTGAGGAATCCAGACATAGCTATTTGCAGGCCAGGCTGTCTCTACCATGCCGGAGATCTACTTTGCAATTGCATTGGTCTGGCTTAAAGGCCAGTGCTCTGGAGTTTGAGATGCCCCCAGTTATTTCTTGGGGGCTGTGTATCTTAAATTGGCAACAAAAATTGCCACTGATTACCAAAACTGCAACAAACCCAAGAGTTCTTCCTGAACAAGATAGAAATGTTGTGCTTTGGAGGAGAGAAGATGCTTTAAGACTTGCATCTGGACTGTACCTCTCAGCCTCCCACTGTGCTGGCATAGAGAAGCACATGGCAGGAGATGTAACTCACAATCAATAAACATCTTTCTTCTCTAGCATTAATCCTTTGTCTGCAAGCAGTGATTAAAATGTTCCTAGGGAACCTGGGATGCAGCAGCCCACGTGTGTGCTGTTACCCAGCTAAGCTGTGGCTCAGCACCCAGCATGCTGGTGGCCATGCACTACACCTTGCTTGGTCAGACCTGGGGAGATGGCAGTTCTGCACATCCCCTGAGCCCTAGGGATGATCCCTCTGCCTCAGGCAGGAGCCCCTGGCAATGACAGGGTCATACTTCACACTCAAGGAAGCACTGTGCAATACTAAATACACTTTGCACAGAGGCATAGTACTGGGATTCATTGGGATTAATTAACCCTTTGCCTTTCCCTTTTCCTTTGGCAAATAGTTTTTGGTGAGATTGAACTTAAAATACCTAAATGAAATTCAGTGTGACTTTTTCCCCCCCTATAAAGTAGTGACTGAATCATAGTTTCTGCCTTCAAGAAAACTGTTTTTTCCTAATGGTATTCCTCACACATATGGCTGTATGAACTTGTTCTTCTCAATCTGCCTCTCCACCACCCCCTCCAGCAGTGTGCACGCTTATGCTTACACACTAACTTGTTGCTTGGAGGAGTTATGGTTTTGGGAGTCATGAAGTGTCTGTATCAATCAGGGTAACTGAAACTACTGCTACAAGTATGACCTGTGTTTAATTGCTGGGAAACACTGTGCTGAGAAGTAGTGGGGGAGAAGTGCTGGTTTTTGGAAAGCAGAGACTGCAAAACAACAATCATGAAGGAGAACTTCCCAAACCTTAGTCTAGGGCATGGGAGGCTGAAGTTCAGGCAGTGTCACAAAGTAATAACAGCAAGATGTTTAGCCCTAGATGCTTAGAAGTGTCCTCCCAGGACTCCTCTGACTGTTCAGGAGTGGCTCCAGGGGAACATTCCCCCCAGCTTGCATGACTCCTGGATTCTATTCACCTTGATGGGACAGGATGTTGCGCCGAGTGCACAGGTCACCGGAAATACTTTATTGTTTTTTCCTAATTCTGTGCCCTAATTTGACCCCTCCAGTGAGAGAGGAGCTGTGCTTGCCTGGTCATAGGAGAGGGGCCACAGGAGCAGGCTGACCTCCAATGGCACATCTCACTCCAATAGAAAATTCAGCTCATGGGACAGGAACGGAGACAGGCAACTTTCTTGTTTGCCTACACCTTGGTTCAGTGTTCTAACAACAAGGCAAGCCCAAGATGCAATGGTGACTTCTGAGACACCTTGGCACAAACCTGTGAAGGATGAGTATTTCCATTCAACACTTTTCCCATGGATATATCCCCACTTGCTCTCCACACTGGATGTTTTTCAAGTGCAGGCTGCTGAAGCCCACCACCCACCACCCTGCAAAGCTAGCACCCGAGCTCCTGCTGTTGGCATTGTCTTGCAGCTCTCCCCCAGATACAACCTGCAAGGATGTGCAATGGATGTTGGTGCTGCAGGCAGGCAGGCAACCATGCCCAAGGAGCCAGTGGGCTCACCTATTGTGCCTTGGCTGCAAAGGGAAAGAATGGGAAAACAAGGCAGGTTCAAGACGCAACAAACTTTGCACATACCTATGAAGGGACTGTAATTTTCATGTTTAACACTCCGTTAGATCTAATGGAATGCTGATATTTTTCTGTAGGTGTGAAATTAACCTTTCAATAAAACTAAAAGCTATCTTGAGCATTTTCAAGCTGTAGTTTAAAATAGAGCAATTATGAAACTTGCTGAAACGCTGCCAGGTTTTCATGTTGAAAACTGCTGTAAATGAATTATGTTTCCCTTGTGATTTACAGCACAGTGTGAGGGAACTTTAGTTTGTATTTAAATCTGCTCCTGTTAAAAATCTATTTGCAGCTTAAAGAAATGCAATTTTTTTCTTTTTTTTTGGACAAAGTTGTCAAACTCCAGCAGAGAAAATTCCTTTCAATGTTTAATGCTAAAAATTGCTGAACATGGCATTGTTTTCATGAATGCTATGTGTAGTAATCTTATGTCTTGATGAAAGAAAATTGTCTTTCTGAGCAAGATGGCTGATGCTAAACAAAGCAGCTCCCCCTTTTTTGGAGACTGCTGGAGGCAGGCAGGGAGATGAGAGGAGTTCTGTCTTTTCTTCAACTCCAGAAAAGCCAGGATTTTCCATGCCATGCTCCACTATCCTCATTTAGGTTAAAAAAGAGAAGCTAAAACATGTATAGGTTTTGCACTCACACACAAACACACACTCATGGTATCTGTGTAGAGGATATTGTTTGCCAGTTGGATTGCTGGGAAAACTAATTGAGCCAGCATCCATTCTGGAAATCCAGCCAACTTTACATCTTGCTCCTAGAAAAAGGGGATAACATACTAATTCAGAGCTTGCTGCTCTCTTTTGCATGGTGGTATTCACTGCAGACAGCAAAGAAGAAATTCCTGGGGAAATGGAATATGGGGAAGATGGTCAGTCATGGTATCATGGCTGTGGTGTCTGGAGAGAGAGAAGTGGAAGCTTCTTTACTGGGCTATTTTCTATGAAGTGGATTGAACTTTCTGTGAAGTATAGTTTATAGATATGAAGAAGGAAAATAAGATGGGTTTGAAGGCTAGGAAGATAAGGTGAGTCTGCAGAAAGGACCCTAAATGAAGAATTAACACTAAAAATACTCCTGTACAGAATGGCTTTGTGTCACCATATGTGGATAGCATAATTTCACATACACTGACACCTGCAGCTTCAGCTGGATCCTGTAAACTAATTCCTCAGTGGCCCTGAAAGCTTGACAAAGCAAACTGTACTGCTAATGCTAGGTGGTTATTAAAAATATACATGGTTGGAATCATATATTCTACATAATGACAAGGTAATTCTTTGAGGCATTCATATCTGAGGTCAAAAGCAAAAGAGCTTATCTATTTATCTTTCTAATTGCATTCTGGAAGTAGTATGTAAGAGGCAGTAATCTCCTTTTCAAAGCCATCTCCAGCCTTAGTGGTCCCAAGGCAGGAGCAGCAGGTCTGAGGGCAGGAGGCACTGCCTGCCCTGCAAGCCCCATGGCATGGCAAATACTGGCTTCCATAGAGGTGAGAATGCCAACTAGTGCTCCAGGGACCTAGGGCCCTGTCTTCTCAGAGATGACTCTGTTGGTAGCTGTGCCAGGTAGCCTACTCCAGCCCTTCCAAATACTGACAGGTATCCCTCAGCTTCAGAAAAGCAAAGTGTTCTGCTGTTTGTTCTGGCTTAAATAATTAAAGGCATGACTGCTGGAGCTCCCAGACCAGCAGCACTCTGTGCACAACTGAATCTCCTATGTGTGTGTGTGTGGTGGGGTTTAATCAACTCAGCATCACTTGCCAGAGGCTTACCCCTTCCCTTTCTCCCTCTTCCCCCCGATCACCAAAATCCCTCTCCTCCTTTCAGTGCTGTAGCCCATGTACACCCAAGCCCTGTAGCAGCAGCTGCTTTGTGCCACATCCACCTTGCTTCCAGCTAGGGTTGGTCTTGGGTCAGGCTGGGTGCCATCATAAATGGGGCAGTTTGTAGGCAACAAGGCAGTTGGGCTCCGTTTTACTTCACAGATAGTGTTCCCAGCCTTGCTCTTGCTTGAATTGCTTCCCAATACTTGATGGACTGCTCTTTGGTGCAGAATGAGGTACATCTAGGGACCTATCCTGCTAAAGATGTGTTAGCTCAGCAATAACTGAATTATTTGCTATCAACTCTGTGCCTGTGTACCTAATTAAAACCAAACCATTAACATGTCAAAGTAACTGATACTCCTGCAGTCTCCACAATTATCCTTCATAAGTATCAGTCAGCTAGGTAAGGTTCATCTATTATTATCCTTCCTAACAGGAGATAGGCTCTTTCCTGGCTTGTGCAGGTGGATTTGGTGCTACTGGCTTCAGCAAGGTGACAATGATTTACACCACTGGAAACTTGTTTTGATAAATGTAATAGCTGTTAGATAATTGATTTCTTGGTAAAATTCAGCTGAGAGGGTCATGATTCTTTAAAAACACAGCAAAGTGGCTTCTGAAAGAGATGAATCACACTTTTAATTTCTTTTATGTCAGTCTGGCATCAGTGTAGTGGTGAAATTTGCTGGAGGTAGGTTCAGCTGTACTGGTGCTGAGGTTGGCATTGATTTAAAAGATAATGAATCCAGCTCTGTTGTCCCAGAGCCAACAGTGCAGCCTCACGAGGGGCCAGCTCCTGAAAACAGAGGACCTGGTGCACTGTTGGTAGAGTTTGAACTGGAATGAAACAAGCATCCAGCACAGGTGCTGAGGATGGGAACCATGTCAGTCCCTAAAAAGAGCAGGATAAGGACTTTGGTCATGATTGTGTTGTGTATTGAGTCAGTATGAAGAAGGTGAAAGTCACTCACAGTGCAGAACCAAATGCTGAAGCACAGTGCTCACTGTTGAGGCTCTAGCATACAGCAGTGGGCACCTGGAAACTCCAGGATTCACAGCCAGAATAGTGCAGTGCAGGAACATTACTTGAGAGCTGGGATTTTCAGTGTATTGTAAAGCATAGAAAAATGGAAAGTTTTTTCTTAAAGGAAGAAAAAAAAAGTGCATTTTCCCCTCATGCACCTACTCTGCAGGAACATGAAAGGTGGGAATGATTTTTTTTTTCTCCATGGGTGTTCAGATGGGGAAGGTGCTGCCCCAGTGGATTACTCTGGGAAATTACTTGCTCTCTGTGTCTGAAATCACTTGACTGCAGTTCCAGCCATAATTATAAGTTGTCAAAAAGCTGCAACAGATGCTGAATTTTTGCCAAAGCTATTCTCGGAAAATGAGCTATACCTGGGCTCGTGCTATAAACAGCACCAAGAGCTCATCAGAATCTCCCTGTTAGAATGAATATGGAAATTGCTGCCACACCAACAAGCAGGAGCTTAGCAGCAGCTGTGGGTTTGTACTGCTCTTGGTTTGTGGTATATTGCCAGTACCAGGGGGAGGTTTTGGCCGCCACTTAATATCTGAGAATTCCCCCTGTAATTCTTCTGTCTCCGATTCTTTTTCTTGGAGCCTTGTCAGAATGACCAAATTAGCTCAACTGAGTTGCTAGGTTTTTGTGTATCCACTTTGGCTGAAGAGTTTGCTGCTGCAAGATGCAAGAGAGAAATATTTTGTGCTGGATTTCTGAAAGGATTAGGTTCTTGTAAAGCTATTAATCTTGGAAGTTGATAAAAAAAAAAGATGGAAAATCCCATTTCTTCTTTCAGCATATAATATTGTTCTTATGTAGCTAACAGCACAAGGCCTCACTTTTGTGGAAACCTCCAAAGACTTAAGTTTTCTGTTGCCAAGAAAGCAACGTTCCTTCAATACACCTCCTCTCCCCAAGGTCCTTCAAAATTTCTGTTTACATGAAAAATCTTATTCAATAAAATACAGTTGAGAGATTTCAACCAGCTCTCATTTTAGTCAAATAAATTAACAGAACTCTCTTTACCCTGTAGAATAAGATTTTTTTGGTAGTAAGTTACTTGCTGCTGCTGCCAAGTCTTTCTTGTTTTGAGTTACTTGAGAGTATTCATGATGTTTGGTTGGGTTGTGTTGTGTGAAGCTGAGCTGTAGAGAGGATAAAGGGCTGCTGTGAGGTCCATCACACCTACCACATGCATTTATGATTACTATTTCTTATTCCTACCAGTGGATCCTGTTTATATGTAACACAGATAAAAAAGGTCTGCTGTTTAAATTATGCCTCCACAAAGTGGAGAGGAAAGTTTCTAAATTTCCCATCAAACCAATGCTGCTAGCACAATATCCACAGAGCTAACTGGCCTGCCCCAGCTCCCCAGCAGCAGCCAGAAGCCATCTAGGGAATTTCACAAACTTTTTGGAGGTAGGATAACTCATTATCAATTATTTTGTGCCTACCTCAAGGGAAAAAAAATGCCTGTTAAAATCAAATTAACAGAGAATAGATTTCTATATTTAACAAGGCCAGACAATATTAATATGCAAGTATAGGGAAATAGCTAATGAATAGGATTTGTTCTTGCTAAGGCAATCTATAACCTCTTTGAGTGCCACAAGTGGTAGGGAAGTTGCTGCTGAAGTGACCAGAATTAATGAGGTGTCTCAGGAATTTTATCAAGTTCTCTGTGAAAGTCTTTCCCTTGCTCCTGAGGAGATGGATATATGCAGGGAGAGGCAGAGAAAAAACTTTGCTGTATCTACTTAAAGGTTGAATGATCATGAAGGCTATAAAACCTCTGAGCTTAGGGAGCTCTTCATGCTGAATTTTTATGGGAGCTTTGAAGAGCATCAGTCCCATTAGTAAAGAAATACATTTAACCTCTTCAATCTGCTGGTTTACCTCCTACGGCTCCAGTCCATCAGGATTCTTCTGTGTACGAGCGTGTTTCAAATGGGAGCAGGAGCATGAATAGACTGGACTTTGGGCTTTGATATAGGTTTTTAATAATGACAGTACTCTGCAGCTTGCACAAAACTGCTAATAGGTTTTCTCGGGGCCAGATAGATTGAACAATCCTACACTAAACTGATTATTTATGTAACAATTACAGGAGTTTCAGAGGAAAAAAAAAGCTTGAGGGTCTTACTGTGTTTTGTTAGTGAGTGGATCTCAGGTGAAGCTGCCTCATTTCTTTGGTAGCTACATTTAGGGTGGAATAGAAATGAAATCCTACTCTCCCCTCCTGTAGAGGGGAAGCTGGTGCTCGCAATTACCACTTGAAGTAGCTACCCCTCCATATGTCCTTCCTGGCAGTAACTGAAGGCTAAATGCATCTTTACTAGAGTAGCTGTGCTCTGGCTTACTCAAAGACAACTTACATGCCCACATTGCAAAATAGCATTTTCTTTTAGATCAGAGCTTGTGAGGAGAGCTCGGGTGCATATTCACCCCCTTCCTGCTGCTGAGCTCTTGGTTCAAGCAAGAGCTAACAGAAGGGCATCAGCCTTCTTTCTTTCTTTAAAGTATTTCCTTTAAGAAATTGAAAGGTCTCCAAGGCTCAGGGTGTGAGTTTGAGTGCGTGTGTATATATGCATGTATTCATGATTTCCTGTGGCAACTGTCATCCTCTTTTTATTAAATCTCTTCTGTATATCTACAGATATATATAAATTGCGTGTAGGAGTTGCTCTCTCCTGTATCCAAAGAGTGCTGAAGAAGTACGGGAGGATACAGGACAGAAATCTGCCTTCCTGACATTAACATTTTGTGCCTATGTATAAAAGTACTACCTACAACTAGACACTACAAGTGAAGAACAGCAGTATTTCTCCTGGCTTTTTGCACTTCTTTTACACTCAGGACTGTGGGTCACTTCCAAGCAAGTAAGAACCTGCTAGCTCGGAAGTGATGCTAGAAGACCTCTGATTCAAACACTGGACTGGGGTGGAAGTAGAGAGAAGGTGAGGAGGTTTGCAAGGTATCCCTGTGCCAACAGCAGAGATGCAAGTAGAGGGGAAAATAAATCATTTTACAGGGTTTCTTCTTGATTATTTTTGTTTTTAAAATTTGAAATAGGAAGCTAGGAAAAAAAGATGAAAGTAGGTAAGAACTGCGTGATGCCTGAAGAGCTGTATGTGCAGAGCAAGTGAATGAATTCAGGCTTTGCCATCAGTATTCTAAAGATGAAAATTCAGGGCTCAAAAATTTGGGATTTGGTTGGGGTTTTTTTGTTTTGGGTTTGGTTTTGTTTTGCTTTGTGTTTTTGTGTTGTTGTTTTTTTTCCCCAGTATTGAATGTCACTGCAGCAAAACTTGAAGTAAGATGTGCACTGGAAAACTTCATTATAAGATTTGAATATTATGAAAACTAAATTCCATGGCAAATGTTGGGGCTGACTGCTGGTGTTCTGAGAAGTCTTTATGCAAAATCTACTAACAGTTCAAATTAACATCTCACAAAAGTAGCCCTGGAGAGAGAAATGATTGTCTGAGTGATGAACAAGCCCTAGTTGCTGTCCTTGCTCATGCCCTGCCCCAAGGCTAATCTTTCCTCCTTCAGTACAGCTCCTCAAAAGCTTATGGAAAAGATGTCAGATCGCGGCTCATAAGGTTAAAGCAGGAAACAAAAGTATTTTATTATAGCTTACATGTCACTAGTGTCTGCTAGAAGCCTCTGTATTGCTTTTGGTGCCTGCATCCTTCTGTGGGAGGGAGACGGACTCTCATCTCCCCCAGAAGAGTCTGGCTCCAAGCCCTTGGCTTAGCTTTGTGCATGGACAGCAGGGAGCAACACACGTGGGTGTGTGGACACAATACTAACAGCAATTCCTTGTTTCTGTCTGGATTAAATTGAGATGTTTTTGTGGTAAGGAGAGCTACAGCATATCCCTGCATGTTCAGCTACTTGAGCTCTCCAGCAGAGAAAATCATGCTTAATAATCTGAGGTTTAGATATATATATTGAAAATGTAAATAATGGAAACAAGTAAGTATATTTGTGGCATTTCAAAATCACATGAGGCCAGGCAGCAATATCTGTTTCTGCAAAGGGCCATCTCTCTCTCTTTTGGAGGTACACTTCTCTGAACTGCTACAGGTGCTATTGGTGTAAAGATGTTGCCTCCATTCCATAACAGCCTCTGGGTCAAAATATTTAAAAGACCCTTTAGTACCTGAGTGTGGAGGCAGGTCCATGACTGTCATTAAGGAAGGAGGGAGGGAGGTCTTGTGGTTTTCTCAAGACATATCCAGAAGTCCCAGTAGGTGCTGGTGTCTCTGCACATAAACATCTAACAGCATTGAACATCTGCCCTGTGAGCCTGTGGAAGCTGAGAGGCTTCTGCAAACAGCACAGGTTTTATTTCTGATGTTTTGTAAGTGAGCTACTGGAGGGGAAGGGAGCATGATGCTGAGAGAGGGCAGGGGCACCCAGCCAGGGAGGCAGCAGTGGGTGGATGAAGAAGAAACATAAGGGCTGGAGGAGTGGGAAAGAGTTTGCTGAGTGAACTTGCTACCCTGGCAGCTCTTGTAGCTGGGGTCAATGCCTTGCCCTTGCCTGGTAAGTCATGGCTCATCTCTTGCTGCCCAGCTCGATGTTGTGGGTGGTTGTCGTGTGATGCTCCCAGGGCATCAGGCTTTGGGTGAGAGTGGGGGCTCCAGAGCTCCTGGACCAGAGGGACTTCTGTACCAGGCAGCATTGTGGTAAGCTCCTTACCTGACAGGCTTTGTCTTATCATCCAGTGCAACTGTTGCTGCTGCTGGGAATACCAGCTCTGTGTAATTAAGACACAGTGAGTCTCGTTCAGCAGGTTTTTATTCCCAAGTGTCGCTTCTGCTGTGCTCTGTGGGGATCTTTCCCTTGAGCCAGGCCTGCAAGGTGGAAATATGTTCTCAGAAATGCATGCCAGTGCAGGTGATTTTCCAGGCACTGAATGTCTCTTTGCAAAGCTTGAGCATCCCTCTATGTCCTCAGGCAGAGGGCAAAGGAATAGCCTGTACACTGTTCTCATTGGAAATCTGCACTGGAAAAAGGCAGAAGCTGGGGAAGGGATAAGTTTCATCTTGGTTTTAATATTCTTGATAATGCAGAGTGGTGAGTTCTTTAGCCTCTTTATGTTTAATGGAGTTTTATTGTTTAAAATGTGGGGGGTCTTTTATTTTAGATAGTAACTAAATAAATCCCCACTGGTACTTTGGGCACCTTCTTAAACAGAGATGGGCAAAGCTCCTTGGTGGTACTGAGCAATAACTAGCCCAGTGCTCTGAAGGTGGAAAATATTAAAGCAGTACTGTGTCAGCTTCAGTATGACAGGAGAAAGCCTAGTGAGACACTTGCTGGCCTGAGGATATCCACATCCCATGCTATGATGAAGGAATCATTGAAAGTTAAAGGAATGTCTACTACTCATTAACATAAGGTCTTGTACTTTTATCCCCCAAAGCTTTTAATAGTCAAGAAACTCATCTTAATAAGCAAGAAGTACAAAAAAACACCCTAAAATTTTAATTGCTGGTCTATAACTCTGGAACTGGCAATCTCCCTTTTAACAGGTCTGCTGTACAGCTGGACTGTCAGCCACTGAAGGTATTAGTTTATAATTAAAATGCTGCCTCTTCCTTAATTATAGGCACTGCTTACACTATCATTCACCACTCTAATTGTTTGGCTTTCTGATGGGGAGCATGAGTAATTATTTTTCTTCAAATAAAATGTTATTGGAAAGGATACAGTCATCATGTCAGTCTGCTGGTGGGAGGAACATATCATGCTGATGTGATGCACAGCCTGAGCGTTCAGCAGGTGACTCTGCAGGCAAAACCGCTTCCAGAAAGAAAAGTTCTGGGGTGAAGTTTTCAGCCACCCAGGCTGATGGCTGAGTAGGATCTGACATGATAAATGCTGAGGTTGCTCTCTCCTTGGCTGCTGGAAAGCTGGGATGGCTGTGCTGATGGCAGGGAGGTAATAAAGCTGTCAGAGAGCTCAGTTCCTATCTTACGTGAAACTCTACTTCTTTGTTCCTATTTTGCTGGGGAAAAAAATGAAGTATCGTCAATAAAAGAGCTTTTTTAACCTGTTCAGTGCTTTGTCTGAATGAGCAGTAGCAGAACTGCATGCTAGCTTTTGTGGCCAGATCCTGGCACAGAAAGCCCTGGAGAGAATAATTGGGCTGGGGAAGGGCTGCTGAGGGGAGATCACATCGAGGTGATGCTACTTGGCTGCATGACAGAAGCCAGCTCATCCTATGGCCACAAAGACCTGGGGCAATGGCATGATGGCCAGTAAGGGAATGTCAATCAGATAGCAAACAGTAAAAAATTTCCCAACAGGAATTGTCAGGCATTGGAACTGGAACCCACAAAGTCTGTGGGACATCTATCCCTGGGGATACTGAAATACCCAAGTCCAGTCTCTGAGCAACCTCGCCTAAATCTGAAGCTCCTACTCCAAGCAGGAGGTTGGACTAGAGACCTCCAAAGATCCATTGCAGCCTAAATCATTGAATGATCCTGTATGGTCACTTCAGGTATCCTACTTTTACCTGTGAGCTAAGAAAAGGCAAAGAGAAGCAGGCCAGCTGGTATGCAGCAGGAGACAGGAGGGACGTGCAGGATCCATGCAGTGTGCCCTAGTACGCCAGGTCCCCAGGCACACCTTAGAGCAATTCAGTGTCTTTCTGCCTTGAATGCACTGTCTGAGATGCTTTACAGCGTTTTAGAAAATAGACACATTCTGCTCCTGTTGCACTCACTGGGAATTGCTGCTGAAATTAATGAGCAGGAGAAGGACTGGGCACTGAACCCATCCCGCTGCAGTTGATACAGATAATTGCAGGCACAGCAACAGGCAGGTAGCAATTCGGGGATAACACAACTGGGAATCTTTCTTATCTCGTTTGCACTGATATATCCATGTGATCAGTTCATTTTGGTCAGTTATTATTATTTCTGGGAGAAACTGCTGCTCTCTGCCCCAGCCTCTTCCTCTGCCACTCTCCTGAGAGATGAGCAATTGTACAGCAAACAAGAGGAGGAAGTTTGACAATGGGTGACGACAGGACAATGCAAAATAGCAAGGTAGCTGAAGTTGCCAATGCTTCTCTGAGTGTCAAGACAAATAATAAGTATTTACTCCTCCACTCGCTCTGCGTGTGGCTCTGTGTTTGTATCACTGGCAGAGGCGTGGGAGTGGAAGCAGCAGAGAGGGCTCTGGGCTGGCTCAGTCAAGAGGCTGTGGTAGCAATGTGTGTGAGACTTTGAGCTGCAGTCAGAAAAACAGGAGCCACTGAGATGTGTGTGTTGATTTAATCAGTTTAAGCTTCCAGAAATGTTTTTGTGCAGTGTACCTGACAGTCTGCAAGGTTTCCAGTTGCAGGGTGTGTGTGTACATACAGAAGGCTATGGGTCTAGTTTTAGAGAATAGGAATAAGGCAGAGACATTCATCTCATGGTTAATTTTCTTTGCTTTTTCTTCCTTATTTTTGCTTCTTTTCACTCTTCCAAGAAAATAAGCTCACTGGCTTATCTCCTGTGTGGTCACTCCTGGCAGGCAGTGCAGTGGTTTCATGCTCCAGCCTGTCTTTGAGCATCCTGCCCTGAGGATTTATTATTTTTTACCTGTTTTTCCCTATGGAGCAATGCCCCACAGTTTCTCTTCACCCCTAGTCAGGCTTGGTCTGCAGCTGGCCATATTCAGGATACAAGGTTTTTGAAGTCCTTTGCTTGCTACTTGCATTAGCAAGAGAAAGTAAATATTCCCACTGCTCTTCAGCAGTTCTCATTCTAGGGCACTGTTAATGGCAGAATCTATCTATCACTTGGCAGCAGGCTACAGTGAAAATTGAAAAACCCATGGCATAGGATTAGAAAGCATCCACAGGCCAAGTAAACACTGGCAAAGCCCAGGCCTGTGGGAGCAGGCAGCTCCAGGCAGAGCCCACAGTCCTTCACTGTGTCACCAAGGCTGGACTTGCACAGCACAGCCTTCCTGCTGCTCCTGCAGTCAAAACTCCGCAGAAGTGCTGTGCTGCCAAACACACTATTTGCTTTCCTTAGGATTTTGCTCCCAAACCATGTTGTGATGGTTTTGTTCCTTCTTGCTCGATTGTTTTGGTTTGATCTGAGTGGTTTTACAATCCCCCTGCAATGTTTTCAGCACAGACCCTTACCCAGATCCAAGTGTTGTTTGCTTCTCAAGATTTGCCACCACTCTGTATCCAAAGAGAAGTGCTTATTGTGCGCTAGCTGCAGTCCTTCTATGAAGTCTAGCTAATTATCATTGTGTGAGAAGCCTGAAACACAGATGAACTGTTTTGTTTTATTGAGTATTACATTACATGCTGTAGGATGGTACAGACGTACCAGTGTTAGCTGATGTGCTTATAGGATTGGGATATGGGTTTAGTCCTACCAAGCTTAGGGAGTATCTTTCTCTGCATCTTGAGAGACGATGTAATGGAACCTAAGTCCCCTTTTTATATCTCTTTAGGTTCAGTAAATATGCTGGCTATTTACTGTATTGGAGCAAGAAGATTACATGAGGGTTTTTCCTCATGTGCCTTGAGATCCTTTGCCATTTTTTGGTGTACTTAGTGAAGCAGCTGGCAGGTTTGGTGGGTGAGGCAGCAAGGAGGAGAAAGGAGAGAACTTAAACACAAGTTAAATACGAATATAATCTCTCTATTCAAAGCAGGATTTGCTGTCTCTCACATTATTGTCCTGATGAGTACTACTGAAAAGTCAAACCCAAACACACCCAAAATGCACCACTCTGCTCCCTCAGCTCTTTGGCACAGCCTTCATGTCCTGGGGAGCACTGCCTGTGTGGCCAGCCCAGCTCCCCATCCCCCATCACTGCCACCCTCTGCCCCTTTACACAAGCAAAGTGACCCGCAGACATTGCCAGAGCCCACACAACATCTGGGAAGAAATCTTCCCTTGGCTTTGGTGGATTTTATGGGACCAGAAAAGGTCGATCCTGGGGATTTTGTTCTCTCCATCAATGTACCAAAGAGTGCCAAGAAGAGCCTGCTTTTATATGTGAGAAACTGAGAAAATATGTGCCCAACAGCATGAGTTCTGAGATGCAGAAGCTGTCTCTTTCATTCTTTCAGTGAATCCTGCTGGTGCTACACACGAGCAAAGAATTTTGATGCTCACATTTTATTTGACCAAGGCACAAGTCTCCCAGGGAAAGTTTCTGTCATTGGGTCCATCAGTTTGCCTTCAATCACTACTCAAGTCACCTCAATAAAATGCCACGCTGGTATGTCAGAAGGGCAGAGATCTCACACAGTTCTACAAGCTTTGAAAGATAACCAGCATGTATTGGCCAGCCTGTAACCTGTCTCCTGACATCAGGGCATTTGTTGATGTGTAGTGGATGCTCCTGCTGTGGTAGATGTCCCTGCTGCTGTTTTGTACTTTGCTGGGTACTGGGGACTCTAATGACACAGATGACAGGGATGGTGGCCCCAGTGCTCCACAGCTTTCTGGTACAACAGTCACAATAACAAAAAGAAGCAGAGTTGATCCAAAAGCTACCTGTGAATTTGTGCAGAGTAAGTAAAAAGTTATTGATGCTTCCTATTAAATAAGTCAAAACATCTCCCCCTGCAAATTTCCAATGTGTTGTGAAAGTTTCCTGAATGTAATTAGGAGAAGCTACTCTGGACAGTGGTGTTTGTTTCCATGTGTTGTGTCTCAGCTTGTCCCTTGTGCTTGGTAATCAGCCAGAGGCTTTTGGTTTTAGCTTGATGCTTAGTGTCCTTTGGGAGTTTTTTTCAGCAACACCACAATGCTTTAGGGAAAATATTTTGTTTGGAATAGGAGCTAACACATGGGGATTTTGGTGCGGCTAGCTCAATGTAAAGATGAGTTTCCTCTAAGGACATTGAAGTGTAGTAATGCTTTATGTCAGAGTCGTTGGAAAGGTGTCTGCAGACAATTTGCCCTGCCAGCTCATAAATTATATGTTGTTATGGGGCCTGTTTGTTGCATGCAGTACACATTGTTATTTCCAGCATGTACTTAAGATGAAACAGTTTTTGTTGAGAAAAGCACAATCCTTTCCTCCTTGGAGATAAACCATGGTTTTAAATTCTCTCAGTGGTGACTTCCCCAAAGCACACAAAGAATAGTTTAGTTGGTTTTCTTTTTATTTTTCCTTAATGTGAGAGCAATTTACAAATGTGTGTCTGTGCTGTTGACTATTTTAGGAATTCCTATTTTGGGAATTCTCACGCAGCATAACACTTTTAGCAAATTTTTGCCAAGTTTCTCCCTGTGATGCTGCAAATTCTGAGCATCCCAGTGCTGAACAATCCTGAAGTATCTCTTGCCTTGGCCTTGGGCTGCCAGGGTTGGGTGTGCTGTGGAGGCGGGAGTGCCTTGTGTGCCAGAGGATGCATGACCCCTGCTGCAGGCACTGTCAAGCTCTGCTCTTCCTAACCTTGCATGGGAGAGGCAGCTTGGAGGGTTTGGTATCTGTCTGCTCTTTAACTCCAGCAGGAAAACTAAGTATTGGTTACTGTCTGCTTTTGTGGGGATCTTCTCAATGCTTATCAACATCTAAAATGTGGGTGTCAACAGAATGGGGCCAGGCTCTATTCAGTGGTGCCCAGTGACAGGACAACGGGCAATGGGAACAAACTAGAACACAAGAAGTTCTGTCTGAACATGAGAAAAAACATCTTTGCTGTGAGGGTGCCAGAGCACTGAAACAGGCTGCTCAAAGAGATTATGAAGTCTCTTTCTCTGAGAAGATTCCAGACCCACCTGGTTGTGATCCAATCTGGGCGACTTTGCTCTAGCAGGGGGTGTGTGGTGTGTGTGACTAGATGATCCCTAGAGGTCCCTTCCAACCCCCACCCACCTGGGATTCTGTATCACAGAGAGTGTTACAAAGAGCAAAAGTTTCAGCATTGCACTTTTTTCTCCTTGGCAGTGTTTCATGTATTTTGGGGCATCTCAGGAGAGGCTTTATGAATCTAAGTGGTTCAGGTGAGACAGCGTGAGAGCAGGCAGAGGTTCCCCTCTGTGGTTTTTAACCACTCTGGATAGTGCTGGGGCTATCCGCCCGGGGAAATGAAAACCTAAATAAGTAAAAAAGGGTTAAAAAGGACCTGCACGACCGGGAAGAGCTGGAAATACACACACTGGGGCCGTAGGCAGCTCTACGCTGCCGGCGCCCTGTGCAAACGAACACCTCCGGGCGCGGCGGCGGAAGCCGGCCTCTGCCGCCCCCTGCCGGCTGCGATCCGCCACCGGCCAGCAGCCCGGCTCATCTCCGGAGCGTCCCACAGGGCTCCGGCAACCGAGACGGGCGAGATCCCTCTCTGGGGTGCACGGGAGAGAGGAAGGTGTGTTTAACAAGCGGGAGCGCGGAATGTCTGCTGATGGAATTCGCTCAAAGATATTGAAGTGCTGGAGCGTGTCCAAAGATGGGCAATGAAGGTGGCGAAAGGTCTAGACCACAAGTGTTATGAGGCGCAGCTGAGGGAACTAGGGTTGTTTAGCCTAGAGAAAAGCAGGCTCTGGGGATACCTTTTATGTATGTGTGTGTGTGTATATATACACACACGCGAAGTGGTTTACACAATAGTATAGTATGGGTTCCCAAAGCAAAAGTAACAGTGCTTGCTTGTATTTTTTTTTTTAAACTAAGAAAGGAGAACCACCTGAGATGAGAAGCAGGGCAAAGGGTGGTACAAGTCAGCTGTGACAGCTGGAAAAGTTACATGACAAGTATCTAAAATAATTAATAAATCTTTGGGATATACTTTTGCAATTTTCTCTGCTGGCAGCAACTGTCTTCAAATTTCCATGGTTTCAGAATATCCATCACTTGGCAGTGTGTCACCCTGACCTTCTTCCTCAATTGCTCCATGGAGCTAACTAAATCTCTCTTAAAAAATCCTGCCCAAGAAACCAATTCTGTCCAATTACTCTCCCTCTACCACTCTTGTTCAAAGAGGACAGAAAAACAAGTCCTGGCACAGGAAATGTCAACTGATCACTTCATCTTTCTGCTCGTATTTTTTTATTCACGTGGCAATAGCATTAAGATGAAGCATTTAGGCATGAAATAATCTTTCAGCTCAGATAGGGACAAGCCAAATCCTAAGAACAGGAAAGATTTCTTAAATAGTGTGGTTGTTGACCTCTTGCTGCCACATTGTGCTAGGGCAACTTGGTTTTCTAGGGCAGTAATTCCTTGCCAAGATTGCATAAGAGTACTCCTTACTTTGCTGTGTGTTCATATTGCTTCTCTTCCAAACAACCTGTTGTTTCTATGCATGTATTCCTCACTGGAGGAACAGACTCCTGCACTGGCAGGTTTCTAGTCAGGTTCAATATGGAGCAGCACAACTTCTGAGATAAGATGCTTGAGTGATCCAAGTAAAATACCAAAGTACTAGGTGAAACAAAAAATGGAAAAAATTGAGGCTTTCATGACAGTGTTGTTACAGAGACCATCTTTAGCTGGTAAATGTCATCTACCTCTGCCCCAAATCCAGGTAGCTCATGGAAGGGCCTTTCGATAACAAAAAATGTTAATGATGTGTCTTAATAATATTATATATGTCTAATATTAAGTGTCTTGAGACATTGTCATTTATGATCTTCATAATTCATGCACTCATGATAGTGACTCCTCCCTGATTTGGCAATATTTTACTACTCGTTGTTGTTAGGGAGGGAAAAAGCACACAACAGTAAATATTTTTCAACTGTATTTTTCATATTAAATCCCTCCTGTTTGCTTACCCTGCCCCTGACTCCACACTGCAAAGTTTTAAGCACACAAGGAGCACTGCGTGTCTACACAGGCTCTATCAGGCAAACCTGAGCTTCCTCTGTGTTCTGAGTTGACCAGCTGTGAACCAGAAGACTTTTGACAGTTTATTAGTCCAGGGCTGCACCGCACTACTGAAGCTGTATTAGTTCTCATTCAGCTGGCTTGCCTTTAGCAAACTTGGAATGCGAGCAAAACAAGCTCAGATACGTCTGTTCAGCCCAACACACTCAGACCTACATCCTCTGAGAGTGGGAATTACATGGCATTCAGACTATCAAAGTTTAAAATCACAATCCTGGAAATTCCCCTCAGCTGTCTTCTAGTTTGAGAAGCAGGCTCTAGTCTGCAAAGCATCATTATTTTACTTCAACCACCACATATGGTTATGACTCAGACTGAGATCCAATACACATTCCTTCACCTAAACCACTGGAAGGCTTGATTTAGCAGGTGTTTTAGAACATGGCTAACATGTAGTGACATGACCTACTAGAGCCCCTTGTTCCTTCCTCCCTGCCTTACAAAAGCTTAGAGCATACTGAATCCTATTCTCCTGTTGCGAAGGTCGAAACCTGCATTTCCCATCTCCCAACAGACTGCTCAGTTTGCAGGATGATCCAAGTGGACAGATTCCACCCTCCTTATTAATAACAAAAGTATTTGAGATGCTTTAACATCATGGTTGATGCTCTACTGCTTAGTTTGTCATGAGAAAGAGACATGTTCCACCATCTGCTTCAAGATCTATGATGTATTTCATAACAGGCAATTGACAAGATAAAATCGAGAAGCAGATTACAAATGGTATCAGGCTTATAGTCCTGGTTCTACAAGAACAAAGCTTTTAAATCGCAGTTTTAAACATGTAATCTCAAAATGTAACTTTTGATGTGGTTGCACAGAACATGAAGGCATAGCAAGGCTCAGATCACTGCAGTTCTTTGTGTCACCTTAAGGAAAAAAGGAAGCTAGTACAGTATGATTATTGTTGTTTTACACCCCTTGACAAGCATTAATTCTAAAGTCATTCATTTATAGGAAACTAGCAAATTCTAGTCTAGTCACAGTTAAGTTCTAAAATGTCAGCTACTTTGAAAAACTAAGATCCTACTTAGTTCCATTTTAGGTCCCATCTAGACTAGTGTATAGAAGCTGGGACTCATGTGAAGACACAATGGCTTTAGTCTAATGTCAAGTAAGAAAAGGAGCCTTTACTGTTAGGCTCAATGTCTGCTAAAAATAGGAAACTCTCTGTAAACAGCTTTTATTGACGATGCTTTGCAAACACCTTCATTCACAAGTACTGTGTAGAAGCTTCAGTAAACCAAAATACATTTCTTGTCACAAATTAGAAAGTTTGTGGATTAACACAAAGCACCTGTCTGCACAGATCTGTAACTGTTGTCCTGTGAAGCATAAGCAAAACAAATATTTTTGTATAAAAATTCATAGAAGCAGTAGAAAACTTTTTTCATCTTTCTCTTACTGTTGGCTTCAGTGCAAAGTGAAGACACTTGGATATTCTTCAACAGTATGGTCAGTAGTCTTCATATTGCTTCTACTGTTTGGTCTCTGTTTCTATCTGAGGTTCTTGAGATTCCTCAGCTTCTGAAAGCTTTTCATCATCTAAAATTGAATGTTAGTGTTAGCCAAACATGCTTGGTTATATTTACAGACTATACTGCAAACCTGTGTCCCACTTAAATATTTTTACACTCATTGCTTGAAAAGTGTAGTCGAGTATCTTATTATACAAAATGCTATATTCAAACAAATTCTTCCTTTTAAGCCTACCTGTAACAGCTGTTACAGGAAACACAGGGTAAAACCTATAGCATCAATTCAAGGGAACAGTACCAGATTGCTTCCAACTACATGCCTTCTTTTTGCTTATTACTGGTTCATCTCAGACTGAAGCTGTGTCTTCCTCTAAACTGTTACTTCCTTCACAGAATTCTAGAGGTGGAAAGGTAATCTATATATTCAACGGAAAATGTATTGCACAGACTAATGCTTAAGCAACTGTTAGTAACACATAATAACAGGAACCTTCCGCTTAAGTGCACCTAGGATTAACAGTTCATTCTGCTTAAGAAGATCTAGACAGCCTTAGAGAATGGAAGTCTGCTCTTACAGCCATCTCTGCACATAAATCAGGCCATGCTAAAGGATATGCCATTATTCCATCTTGAAAAAACATGTCAAAAATCCAGCAAATATTTAAAACAGTATTATCCATATTAGAGCATGAAAAGGGAGTGCTGATTTGAAAATATTAAGTACTTGTATAACAAAAGATGAGTATGACTAAATTCCTGAATTTAGCTCTTTTGTGTGACAGTTTTAGTCCCTCCTATACTATGGACTCACTGAGTAGGTAAGTCATTTAGCTTTTCTGTATTCCAAATTTTTTTGTAAATCTTCAAACTATGTGAAGATGGCAATGATGTGTTCAAAACTACTGAAACAGAAATTACACAAATAAGTTTGGAAACTCTGTGCAAGAATACTTTTCTGTAAGAAAGAATTTTTTGTGTTTGAAAAAAAACAACCTCAAATTGCTGTTCTCCATCTCCACATTTTAAAGAGGTCTGCTGCCTACAGATTAATCTGAAGCTAGTCAGGAAATGACATGGTGGCAAACTTGTAGAAGAAATTCTGAGGAGTCTCAGGCTCTGGACTACTGCTGCTGCCAATGCAAGGACTCACCAGCCTCAACTGAACATAGCTAGCCCACTGCTGGAAGCTGTGACTCCTTTTGAACTGCTGAAACCCAATCTAGTTTTATGTATTTCCTAGCCACACCACTTACTTTCCAAAGTTTGTTGAAGTTCGTGGATGGTGCTCAAGAGAACATGAAACTGCTTTCTTCTCAGCTCCAACTGAAACGATAAAATATATCTTTTAGGAAAGGGAGAGCACATAGAGCTGAACAACCCAGAGCAGATTCTCCATTAATTATGTTCCTACTGAACAGTTATGTAACTATTTCTATGAAAAACCTACCTTATCTTCAACATTTTCTTTAATGCGAGAAAGCTGTTGCAGTTCTTTTCCCAAAGCTTCCAGCTGCCTGGAAAGAAAATGCCATAGTATTTTTTAAAAGTTCCGTAAAAGTCTTGCAAAACAGATTTGAACTATGTATAGGAAAAAGAACCATTAAATAAACAGCATAGGTAAACAAAGCACAACAAATGAAATGACAAAGTCCTAAGTGTTAAATTATGAAGTCTCAAACTTGTAATTTCAGGACTTTTACAAAAAACAAGGACTCCATGCTTGAGTATGACTGTATACTGGGCATTTGGACTGCAACAATTCAGTCCTGCCACAAACATGTTATTCATTTGACCATACAATGAAAAATAAACAGGTGAGTTACATTAAACACCCATAGCATTTTCACAGGCTTCACTTCACAGATGTCTTTATTTTGACATCAGCAAGGAGAACTTTTCATAAACCTACATACCCAACATGGAAACACAACAGTTCCTAGACAACTGACCAAACACATAGTCAAGTACCTTCTCTGACAATGGCCTGCCCAGAGTACCAGATAACATGTAGAATTTGCACTAGGCTTATGTAGAATAGTCCATGTTTTTGATGAAACTACATGATACAGCTTATGCCTCAGCACACAGAATTTAACACTGTGATCCATATAGATAATCATTTCCTTCTCAGATGTCAGTTCTTATTTTAATTGACAGCCTTTGGCATTAAGAGATAAAGGAAACATGCAACACCCATATCGTCTTGAAATACCATCATCTTTCAAGACCTCTTTAGGATCCTTCTGCAGGCATCTGACTGTTTCCTGTTCTCACTTGGACCCACCATGGACCACAACAATCCTTTTTGAGGTAGGACAAAGAATACCATGATGTATCATCATGTACATTAGCTTTCAAATGAGGATGGAGCATCAACTCTCATACCTCCAGTTTGACCCTTCTACTTTACTTCTAATGCCCACCATAATTTATGCTCCATGTAATGAGAACAATCTGTTTCTTTAAAGGTCAGGTGGATTGTGGCTGACCATCTCTGATGAATTAGCAGGCAGAGCCATACAGAGGTCAGCAAGGAAGTAAACCTTTTTTTTTTTTCAGAAGCACTGACAGCTGCTGCAACTAGTCTGGGCAGGGAACCACAAAAAGGCCTTCCAGTCCCAAGTAACTCATGATGGCTGGGAAAAAGTCTGGTTTTAGTGCTACCTGAGGGCACTGTCTTCTTTTTTGAGCCAGTATGCTTGGTACCTTGAAGGGAATGCCTGGCTGTGTGACATTATCCCTTCCTTTAACAGAAGCAAGCTAACAGCTTATGGGGCTGATAAAGTGATTTTCCTAGGAGTCAGTTTCTTAATTTCTGAAAGCCTTATGTTTGGCCAAATCTTGCTGTTTATACCATGCTGTCAGGTATAAGTAGACTGTGAGAAAACATGCAATTTTTCTAGTAACATCAAAGCTACATCTGAAATTTTTTTCTTTTACTTTCTGCTCCAGAGAATCTTTGCCTAGCCTTCTTTTTTTGTATTGCCTTTTCTAAGACTCAGTGTCATTTCTTGGTCCTCTTAACAGCTCTTCTGATACTACACCTAATTATGCTGTGGGCACTGCCCTTTAGCAGTTCAGCTCCTGTCACTTTCTGAATTAGCTCCTGTGCATTACTTGTGACTAAGCTGATAACAGCTTTTTCTTTTGTGCTGTATGATTAGTTGTTCCAAGAAATATTCTCTTAAAAGCATAAAGTATTTTTCTGAACTTTTCCTATTGTGCCATATGACCTGCAAAAGCTATAACTGAAATTTTTCCTCACAAGAAGTTTTCTCCATTGCTTTTAGGGATTAATTTCACGAAGTGTAACATTGTTAGTGAGGCTTCCTCCATTCTGATTTAAGTGTTTTTCTTGGTTCATAGGATGATTTTCTGTACACTTTGTGTTAAGCCAAATGAGAACCACCTCTCTAAACCTAAACAACCTGGCATCTTCCAAGGAAAAGTAGTATTATCATTTAATTGTTTCCACTCTTAATCAATTGACTTATCTGAAAAACTTTACTTTTTATAATTCTTTATTATGAAACCTCACTTGCTGGATAAGGAAGAAAATAGTAGTTGAGTCTCATGAGAATTGCCTGTAATCAACATTGTGGTAATGAAAATAAGGCACAGAATAACAACATATAAGAAGGAAATGTGTGAAATATTCTTAGTGGCTTATACCCCATACTACAGGTTAAGAACTCACAGAAGCAATCAGTCTTGGAAAATTCTTCTGGCTTGATTAAATGAAGCACAGATAGTGATCCAAATCCAACAGTGACACAAGCAATACATGCAAGACAAGTTGGACAACAGGTAGGTCTAACCTGCATGTCAGGGTAGTCATGTTGTGGCACACAATGTAGTCATTTGTATCTAAGCATGTAGGAACAACTGCTAGAAGGAAATCATTAAAACCAAACCAAAACACAAACAAAAAACCACGAGGTTTCTCTTGCTTTCTCTCGTTTCTCCTCACTTGCCTGTGTGTTACATATTTTGTGTGACTACTGAATCCCTTGCTGGTGCACTTTACAGCACTTCTTCACTATCTCTCTTTTCTGAGTAACTTATATATCTACCTGGTAAACTGACATTAGAAGTGCATTTACAACTGAGTTCACTTATAACAACTTAAGGTTAATTATAGTAAACTGACAAGGGCAAAAGTTAAAATGAAACCCAAATTTTTCTTGTGTTAAACTATATATAAAAGTGAGGAAAGGTCAAACAAACCAAAGAAATGTCAAATCTGGTGACTTCTAATTTACTGGCTTATTTAACATAGTCTCATACTTACTTCAGTGTTTCATGTCTGTCTGGGTGGTGCTGTATGACTTTGGCCAATGCATCATATTCTGAAAGACATTTAAATAGTCTAATAATTCTGAAAGTATAGATTCAAGAACCAAGAATCAGGTATCACAGAATGGTACAGATTCTTCTTTTTCAAAAACTGTTTTAACCCTTTTTAAATCTGTATATAACACCTTACATATAAAAAAGTACCTGCAAATATACATACATAAAAATGTAAATAACTTATACTACTATGCTGTAACATTTCAAAGTAGATGATTACATCAAAAGAGATTTTAAATAAACTACAGGTATGATTGTAGGTCATTAGCTACTTATTCAAGCTCACCCAGTGCTAGTGATTCCTAAAAGATAAGGCCAGAAAACAAGACCTTTAGCTAGCTCTGCACTACTGCACCCTTGGTCTTTCATGCATGATTCATAGGCATTAGTTTTAGGTACAGTCTAATGTCTATGTACAGAAAACAGAGCTGATAAGATGTTAAACATAAGTATTTAATATTTCCAGAACAAAAAGTATAAAATGCTGCATGAGAAGCAACAGGTTTTTCTTTAAATACTTAGACATGAAGAACAGTATTATGGTTATATTGGCAACTAACACAGCCATTTCCTCATAGAAAGATTGTACACACACGAGCTCCCTCGATCACATAGAAAATTTGTGCTGCAGGCTGGACAGAACATATCAAAAGCAAACACTTCAGACCTATGTTTGTGAAGATGTAAATACTCTACATTCTTACTGGTTAAGTTTCTTTTAACTTCCAGTTGAATCTAAAAAAATCCACAAAATTGATCAAACAGTTTTATTTAAAAACTTATACATGAAAAAAAATTTCTTTGTTTTTCATTTATCCAGAAAAAAAAATTCTTGCTTCTTCTCAATTGCTAATCTTTTGATGAGACAGTGTTACAGGGAAATACTTTAAGATTTGATGACATCAGCACATACTTTTAACAGCAGGGAAAAATAGACCTCTCCTAACAGGTATTCAGTAAGAACACATACAGAGCAGTCGGATGTGTAACTGGCACCACTGTCTTTGTGTATGCCAAGACATTACCTTCCCTAAAGAACTGAAGGAATACACTTGCATGATCTTCAGTGATGGGTGTAAGTCTATTCAACTCTTGTTTGCTCTTAATAATGGGTTTTAGTTCTTTTTCAAGTCCTCTGAATTCTGATAGAATGCTTTTGGGGATTTTCTTTGTCCTGAATACATCTCTAAACTACTGTTTTAGGTTTTCCTGATGTTGCATGTCATTGAGATCTATTTTGCCTGCCTCATCCCCCAAAAGCTTTCACTAGTAGGTGTGGAACCCATCAGACTGAATATAGTATTAATTATGTCAGTATATTCCCTTGCACTTTTAAAAATTTGGAATCTATTCTCCAACAAAATGTATTTTAAAGGCTAACACAACAATGTGTAAATATTGATAGATATTGCTCCTTACCCTGGCGATTTTTTCGAATCCTTTTTGCTTGCAGGATTTGTTTTTTGCATTCAGAAATCCTCTCATGTGCTGCAGCTATACTGTTTTCTTTAAGGAAAAAAAAGTCTACAGTTACATTGAAATCAAACAATACATGTAAAAAAGCCATTCTGCGAAATTATAAAATGATAAAGAGCTGTTTGTGACATGTTAGCCTGCTAGCACCAACAGCCTCAAAACTACGTACACTTCAATAGGTTAAAAAAGATTTTATCTGTACTTATTTTATATACTGATGAGATGCTTCCAGCGTATGTCTGAGTGCCATCTATTAGGAAAATACAAAAAACCCAAACTACTCGTCATATGCATATAGTATATTCACCAGAACTGACTTGAGCTTGCTCATCAAAGAGAAGTTGTCAAACAGAAAACTACTATTTTCTTATCTTTACCTATATCCTTGTAGATTTTTTCATAATTTTCCATTTCTCTCAGGTTCATATCATACACCAGAAGAGTTTTTCCCATTGAAAATTCACACTGTGATAAAGTACTCAGCATTCGTTGGTACTGGCTGTAACTGAAAACGACAGAGTATTTATTCCTAAGCAGCACAAAAATACACCCTGCTTCTACAATACAAGAACACAAGGCCTCACATAGCGCAAAGAACAGTTAATTTTTATTAAAAGAAAAAAAAATTGCACATTGAATCTTTGAAATATTTTCTAAAACTGCAATTAGAAACACTGTATCCATTAATCTCATCATCATGTCCTATGTCCTTTTGGATGTAAAGTTAGTATTAAAGCAAGGGGCAGATTGATCCAGGTCTTATAAACTTCCCAGCTGGGGCTGGCTCTGTAACCACTGACATTAGTATTTTAATACTGCAGTTCTCTGTATACACAATTGTTATATTGTCTCCTGCAGGAATTTATATCCAGTAACAGGATGCATCCTATAGCACAACACCACACTGTCACTCATCCCTTACTGCTTTATCCTGTTTGTTTTGCTTTAAAGAGAAGCATAGCAGCAGGAGTACCAGCAGTGCTACCCTTCCCTAATAGAACAGCTGCAGAACTGCCAACTAAAATACTCGAGTCATGATCCTGTTATACTAGCGGGACTCCCAGACGGATCATGCAGCAGCACGACAATCCCGAGGGCACTCGAGCGGCACTGGCAGATTTCATGATACAGCCTACAGCCTTCAGTGATTTCTGACCTGTCTCCAGTCCTCATCTCCTATAGCAGCGTTCAGTGTTCGTCCTGGGTACACCACAGAGCCACACCGAAAAGCAGATGTATACGTTTTAACGTGGATCTTGTGAAAAACAGATCAAGCCCAGTTTACTATTGAAATGTGAGCTTTTCAGTTCCAAGACTAAAACAAAACAAACAGAAAACAAATACCCTTCCTCTTGAGATCCGGAATTACACCACTTAATGAAACTCTTCACCAACAGATTGATCCGCCTGTCGTCACCTGCACCATCGCCATCAATCAGAAGTCGCTTGCGGATAACTTCATCTAAGGAAAAACTTCCGTTTAACGGCAGCCGCAGCCCAGAGTCGAGCGCGGGTGACACCCCAGGGCTAAACCGGGAGGAGCTATTCAACAGGAGGCGTCCTACGGCCCCGGGCCGGAGCAAGGGGCTGAGGGACCCTGGGGCCCGGCCAGGGAGGCCTAGGAGCGGGGGCGCCCAAGTACCGGGCGTGCTCTGGCATGAAGGGCCCAGGAACGGGGCTGTGGGGTCGGGGACAGGATGGAGGCCTATCGGCGGGGTGAGAGGCCGGGGTCGGGCACATGGGGGGTGGATAGGGAGAGGCCTGAGGCCCGGCGAGATCTTCCCCAGAGAGCGGCCGGGACTGTGTGGCGGGCAGCGCCGCGGCGGGCGGGAGGCGAGACGGGCCCGACGCTGAGGGGAGGCGAGCCGNCTGCCCTCCCGCCAGGCTCCTGCCTCAGAGCGTCCTCCCGGGACTACTGCCACTGTCGTCCTTGGCAGGCTCAACCTCCTCTCACAGGGCTCCAACATGCCCTCGGCCCTGCCATGGTGGTGGCGATGACACAGAGGAGCACATGGATGGTCCCGCCTCACACTGAGGTGATGGGTGGTGGGACTCCTGGCGGTGGCTGGCAGGGCCCCATAGCTGGAGGGAGCAGCACTACTGACCCCTTGATGCCTGCTTCCTGGCAAGGGTGCGAAGGATGTGCCTATGGTGCAGCCGTGGGAGAGCCAGGCTGGCCTCCTCTGGGTCATACTTGGGCTCATCCTTGCTAAATACTGGGAAGACAAGTGGCAGGGCCCAGGATGTACAGAATTCAGTATCCTGTTTCCTGGCAAGTTTTATAGAATCGTAGAACTGTCAGGGTTGGAAGGGACCTTAACGATCAACTAGTTCCAACCCCCCTGCCATGGGCATGGACACTTTCCCACTAGATCGGGTTGCTCAGAGCCCCATCTAACCTGGCCTTAAAAACTTCCAGTTTGGCTATTGCTAGTGGATAGGAACAAAAGTTTTTTCCTACCTGGATAAACTAAGCTGGCACTGGAAAAAAAGGCTAGAGATGTCTGGAGAAAAGAGAGATTAAGGACTTAGCAATACAAAGTATTGGGTTTTACAGGCTTTTGGTCCACAAACTTTTGACACTTGGGCAGTGCTAGAGCTGTCAATGTTGTTATACTATGTATTATAGTACATGAGAGGTTTGTCTGGAGCCTAACACCCTCCTTTTCCCTCTTCATTTTGGTTTGGTCTCTTATGTGGTTTATGGACTTGTTCTGCTCAGCACTTTGACAATTTTAGGGTGTGGGGAAAATCAAGGTAAGAAAAGAACAAAGTGAATGTGTGCTCTAATCTGTGCTTTCCTGGTTCTAGAGCTGTGAGTGATTACATGGTGCTTTTTTGTTCTGGATAGTTGCATTTAACAGTTATTTATGGATTTTTAGATTGTTTCAAGCCAGTACTTCAAAGTCTTCGATAGGCAGATTCTTTGGAAGGTGCTATTGGGAAAGCATTACAGGGAGCAGCAATTAAAAATCTGCCTGAACTTTTGGGAATAAAGAGTTTCCAACATAGAAAACCTAACCTGGATAAGTGATTTCTGTTCTTGAAATTTTTATATATTATGTGATTTCTGAGTGATACAGCTTGACATGAAAACCTCTCTTTTAGTTAGACAAACTTTGGGCCAAAGAATGGCCCATGAAGTCCTGTAAGTGCTATTAAAACCTCTCAATTTGTTTCCACTTAATAGAGTTGATTTGACAAAATTGTTTGGTTTTCCTCGGGGTTTGGTCTATGATATAGTCTTAGTATTTGACAAAGGGTAAGAAGATGACCTAGCTAAACTTGTGTATGCAAACTGTATACACTGTGGTTTGTTGCTGCTTTTCCCTCTTTACCCACTGATTCTCTCTTGGAAGTATAAGCATCTTGTTGCATCAAGTCTTACCAAGACTTAGTATTTTTCATGCCCTTTTCTGAGCTCTTTCTGTTTCTATCACAGAGAAAAGCTGATGTGAAGACTATTGTAGGTGAAAATCCACAATTATTTGCTTAATCATGTTAGAATGCTTTTGTGTTATTTTCTGTCATTTAATCCAGTATCATCTTTTCTCACTTTCTGTTCATCATTCTAGTGTTGGCCATGTTGTCTTCTTAAACTCGCCACAACGACGAGTAGATAGTGCTTGAGTAATTAGTTAATAATATTTAATGACTTTTGTGCCATTCTTGTCTTCAGATGTATTACTAATTACAAGATTCTTACAAGTTCTCCATTCTGGCTCTTAGGCTGAGAGAGGCAGACTTCCGGGTGGGGGTCTCGCCTGTTAACGTGACAGGCTTATAAGAACAGCTTAGAGAACAAAGCCACTATTTTTCTTTGTAAGACAGGGCTTTCAGGCATGGTCAATGATCATTAAGTCTTCCCTTTTAGAATGAGACGTACCACTTGGTAAATACATCATCAAGAATCTCACTAAGGCTATGTGTTGGTGAAATAGCCTGTTCTCTTTTCCTGCTCTATTTTGCTACTTTAAACATTCTTGAAATGTTTTTGCTCAGGAAGCCAGTTCTGTCTTGCTGAGTTTCTATATGTGCTTCAGTATTCACTGTCTTTGGGGTTTTCTTTTGATTTGCTCTATTTCCAAGTACTCTTGTGAGTATGAAACCGCCTATGATTCCCATGTATTGAGTGTGTGGTGCACTGGGATGTGTATGATTATGTTTTTTCTATTAATTAGGTGCCATGTATGATGTAGATCTCTGGAGCAGGGTTGACCAACTCTTATTTATTTGTCCTTCACCACTTTGTGTATTCTGCACAGATTGTATCAACTACAGTCCTTTATATAATTCTTCAACTGACTGGCAGAAATGCTGAGTATCACTGGACCTTCCTTAAGGCATCAGTACTGGAGATTGATGCAATAGGAAAAAAAGTCTTGCACAGGGTATAGCACCTCACTCCATGCCAGCTCTCTTGGAATAAGTACCTGTGTGTAAGCTTTCAACCAAGCTAAATGTGATGTCGCTTTCCCTCTTTCCTTGAATTCTTTTATGTGTGCCATATGGTAAGGCCCTGAAGGAGCTTATACATAATAATTTGTTGCACACCTGTCCTTGTCAAAAGTGTTAAATGATCCCCTGTAATGTTTCCAGGTGACTCTGGATACAAGAAGTATAAG
Source organism: Bucco capensis (assembly GCA_013396975.1). Classification (NCBI taxonomy): domain Eukaryota; kingdom Metazoa; phylum Chordata; class Aves; order Piciformes; family Bucconidae; genus Bucco; species Bucco capensis. Next base: position 2,227,163 of record VWZO01007210.1, read on the forward strand.
CTAGGGAAGCTTATTACTGCAAGATGTTGCATGTGTGTGGATCTGGCTCACGTTTTTCATCGGTATCCTTTCTTTGCTGAAAATGTCTTTTAAGTACACGAGATTTGGGGTTTTTTTTAATTGAGGAAATCTGTAAATGTTAAAGTTTTCTTTAAAGAAAATCGATGAAAGGCAAAGTTTAAAGTGACTTTATACCTCCTTCCCTTTTTTTTAACTGTATACCTGTATGTTTTTTTCAACTGCAGAACAAGTTAAAGGGGAAGAAGCTTTTTGTAGTATTCCAGGCTATAATAAGCTATGATTTTTAGAGCTAAGAAAACAGCTTTAACTATTGATGAGGTGGATTTAAAATATTTTTCCTAAGCCTCCCTAATAATTTATGAGGTGGTTTTAGATTCCAGGTTTTCTTAGTGTTGAATAACTTCTAAATCAGACTGTTGTATGGCACTAAATCTTACAGAGCTGCAAGTATAGTAGGTCAGAAACTACAAGCTATTTTTATCCAGTCCAACCTATATTCTTGTCCAAAAGTCATACCAAATTTATTTAGTGAGACCTATTTTCTGTAAGCCTATGTTTAGCATTACTTTTTACCATTGCGCTTTATTTCTGCATTGCTTGTGTGTCATGATTTTGGGCAAGACTGATATCAAACTAACCTACTGATGTCACCCTGTTTTCTCATTATAAATTATGTCAGGGTGTTCTGTTTTCTTCACAGTCTACTTTGGCCTCAGTGTTTACTGAGCTTGTCATCTTGTTCTCTAAAAATTCTTAACTGTTGACTGTCTAATACTAAAATATTCACCTTTGGCTGATAAACCTTTATGGTTAGATGCTAAGCAATGTGCTTCTAAGCCTTGTAGAAAGCTTCCCTAACATGGACCCTTGTGTTTCCACAGAGCTAGCACATTTGCACAGAATTCTAGTGTAACAAGAGAAGGGAGACTGAAAGTACTTGTTGCGACTGTAGTGACAATAACAACAGCTTTAAAATGAAACATTTTACTAATGTTTTCCAAACAGTAATCAATTTTGCTGTCTACTGCCTGTGTTACCAAAATTGATTAAAGGTGCTGTTATAATGTACTTTAAAACCCAGGCTTCTATCAGATAATAACATAACCACAAGTTGTGGGATACAGGACTATTTTTATTTCTTATTTTTCACTTTGTGACTGAAAGAAGCATGTAAAATTCCAGAGTTTCTGACAGAAGCCATTTGAAAAATACAAGTACTAGAAATACTGTGTTTCTTATAAAGACATTTCATTGCTACTACTACTTTTCTTGCAAAGGGAGACAAAAGCTTATGTCAGTAGTTTAAGAAAAATAGTGCTGTATGATCCTTTTAAATGACTTTTCCCTAAGTAAAGGCTCTGTCTCTTGATTCATCTAGATTATACAGGTGGCATTCTGATATTGCCCTTTTACAGACATCTTAACAGGACTTATGTAACAGCTTTCTATATTTCATATCTGGAGCCTACTGAATATTTATGGAGCTTGAAGATCAATTATTGTACATTTTAAGATGTCCTGCCACTTATTTATTAAAGCTTGTCAAACTACAGATTATTGTTGAAACTTCATGATATTGGCAATACAGATAGTCTGTGTAGAAAACTGAGCATACAGGTGCAGGGATGCACCCAGCAAATAAAAGCATGCCTTGCATGCATGTCAAAAGGGACTTTAATTGAGGCAGTGGAATTATCACAAGTTAGAAGTGGTATGCTGGGTCATGATACCTCTTCCCAGTCACCTAGCAAGAAAGTCAAGGTGTTGTAACAAGTATCTCATGACGCTCAGTGTCGTGAAACTGCTGCAGGACAGGTTAGATGATTGAATTTTTCTTTTAATCTAAAAATAGCACCATAGACTTCAGCTGCCTGTGCAGTGCCTCAGAGATCCCACACCATGTCTGCAGTCTGTGACTTAAAATGACTGTGAGGTAGTTTTCGGGTGGCATTTTGTGTATTTTGTAAGGATACAGCCAGTTACTCTTTTGGAATTATTTTTGGCAGGATTAGTCAGTTTTCTAGTAGCCTCTTAGTTTGTTGGCAGGATGTTTTGTGTGGTTTTCTTTATTTAATTTTTATAATTAAAAAGAACATAGTTTTATTTTTCCTTTCCCAGTCCTTCAGTTCATTGACATAGCATTGACATTGTGCCCTGAAGATCATCAGTGGCATGCAAGAGTCTTCAGAGGAAGAGGTGGATGTTGAGTGAGGTTTTAGCACTGACTGAGAAGAAGACTTTGTCTTTGTTGGCACTGAGCCAAATGGTAAATGTGTTTAACTGTGGCTTGAAACATCGGATGAACAATAAGAGAGTTGTGAACATGGTATTTACTTATGTCATATTTAAATAAATGTTAGTGCTACTGAGGAAATTTTGCACAAAGATTGCAAGGGAAAACAGGCATTTCCTCCTTTGGAAAGCAGCTCTTGCCTGACTTCAGAGCAGCATTTTCTGAATCACGTGGCCAGATGCTTTGACTAGGCTAAGAAAGCTGAATCAGAGCTATTGCGCAGCTTCTGAGTCAGCTTTTCAAAGTTAATAAAAGTTAGTTGGTTGGGTTTGATTTTGGTATTGTTTTTTTTTAAAAAGCAATCCAAATCTGTAATAGAAGACCTAGAAATTTCAGAAGGCTTTTTGCTTGGCCAAGTTGTGGAGAGAGATGTTGGAAGAAAGGCTTCTATCACAGAGGATGAGGAAAGAGATTATCTGGTCTATATCAATAAACATATGTTTTTGGTTTTAAATTGGGTTTATATTTTGCTTTGGATTAGTTTATGGTTTATTTTCTTTTAACAGAGTAACTCAGTCAATAACCTACAATTTATAGTTCCATAAAACATGATACACTGAAGCATGTTCTCACTCCCTGATTTCCGAGTGAGGGGTAAGCCTGAGCAGTGAAACAGAAATAATTGGAGGCAAGGTTACACACTTTGGTGATGCTTGCTCAGTTTTAGGTTTTAGTATGTCATATGTTGAATGAAAACACTGAACGTTGTTTCTGACCATCATTATCCTACCAATAGTGACTGGAAGCAGGGTAAAAACCCAAAGAGAAGTTGTGGCTTTCTTGGGAAGAAGGCATGCGCTCCTCAGGTTCTTTTTTTTTGAGTAGGCCAAATGTAGCTTCTAGACTATGGCTTCAGTTGTCATCAAAGCAGATGGTCTAAACAAATATTTCAAGAGACATATGATGAGAAGATAAGTAGCCTTTTCTAGCACAGAGTCTCAGATCCAGAAGAGATAGTCTAGGTTATGGCATTTTGTACCTTTACTCAGGCTGGTTGTACCAAAGGGAAGGTTGAGCTGGCTGAGGCCAGATGGGTTGTGTTTCCATGAAGGTGGAGAGGCCAAATGCTTTAGTGTTTGCTGGTGTTTCATTAAAATTATACCAGCCAGAGCTGCTTGAAGGAGATGGAGAATCTGCACATTTTCAATGCAGTAGCTGAAGTAGAAATGTGCTTAAATCCTGCCTTAAGCACCTTTCTCTAGGGAGCATTTTGGATTCACGCTCTCTTGAAATTAGGATCATAAGCCCTTTCTTTCAAAAGGGAGCAAAGGTCAATCTTTGCTTTCAAAACCCAGGAGGTGGCAATGGTTCTGGTTCTCTTTTCGTCATTAGCAGAGCTGTTATCCGCTAGACTGCTCACCACATGTGTGGGAGACTTCAACCCAGCTATCCTCCTTCCTTAGGGGATTAGTGCCCATAATTCTTTCCATCAGAGTGAATTTTCTAATCACCAGGCTGTTGACTAGTATGAGGTGGTGTTGCTGTCAGAAAGACAGACCAAACACAACGATATAGCCCAGTGCAGAAGATATTAGGTGACTGAGGACTGAGACATTTAAGGGAATAACCCATAAAAGCAAACTAGCAGTTTCAGAAGTCCAAAAGAAGAACATGAAGGATATTTTTGCACTTCAGATCAGATTCTGCCTTCCTGGTGATTTCCACATTTTATTTACAAGCTGGGATAAAACTTGAGCTTCAGAAGTATAGGCAAACAGAAAAAAACAAATTGTGGAATAAAATAATCTGCTTCCTAAACTGTTTTGGTGAGTTGTAAAAGGTAAATAGAAAAATTAATGTCAGACATTGGGAAAAAGTTTCCAGTTGAGATGTGAAAGTGGTTATATGTGTACCCAAAACATTAAGCCCAAAATGTTATTTCTTGTAGAAGTATTTACAAAACTCCTAAGGTAATGTTTTAGTAGAGACTTGGTATAAATAAGTGTTCAAGTTTGCTTAGTTTTTCTTTTGCAAAACATTAGTGCAGGATGTTTGTAAACCACTAGGAGTTCTTCTTGGTTCTCTGCCTTTTCCCTTTATTTTAATAAAAATTTAAATGTTGTTTGTATGTGAAGAGAATTGAACTAATCAAAGAGGCAAGGCAGATAAATTGGATTTTATAACTTAGATGTATAGAGATTGGCTGGTAAGAGACGAGAGTGAAACAAAGCCATGCTAATAATAACTATAAGTATGCACCTGTGATTTTTGTGGTTCATTGTAAATATTTTCACTTCAGTTTCATTCCAGTGTCACTTTGGCAGTTATGGGTTGGTTGATGTTTGGTTGGGGTTTTTTTCTGAGATCTGCTTGTGGTTTGGAGTGGGGGGGGTGGGGGGGGGGTATATATCTGCAAAGTTAGGATAACATATCCTGAAATAAAATTGAGCACATGGATATTAAAATAAAATACACAGGAGGGTTTTTTTTAAATGTCATTAAGTTGAAATTTAATTTTTAAAGGAGCTAAATTGCACTTGAGCTGCAGCCACTTTGCCTGGATTGGAACAGGAGGGTCTTTACAGTCAAGTTGTCTGGTAAAGCTTTTCTTTCCTGTTGTTATGTGGAAGATTTGCACAAACAGGAGCAACTGACTGTAACTGTGGTTTATGTCATTAAACAAATGAAAGGAAAGAGCTCAAGAGGTGCTGTTTTCAAATGTTTGTGTTAAAGAAGTCTGTCCTGGTCTTGCAAGCTCTGGAAGGGATTTTGAACTTCACTAGTCCTCTGGTATGTTGGTATAGACTTGTAATATAATGATAATACAGGTAATGAGTTTCCTAATTATTAGATTATTCTACCAGATTTGTAATTGCTTCTTTACAGAATCTATTCCTCATCATGTCTTTCTAGGACTGGCCTACTAAATTTGGCACAGAGAGTTACAACTCTAAGAGAGCCATTTTGCAATCTACATTTCCTTCTCTTTCTGCTTGTATCAGTGAGTATAATTGCTATTCTCTTTTTTTCTGGTGGTGGTTCTCCTTGTTGCTCTTCTGTGGAGATGTGGATGCTATCAGAATGTGCTGCTTTCTCAAAGAGCCCTCTGAAAGTTATTTGGCAAGTATAGTCATCTTCAAATAAGCAGTTGTTCCCTGTTGGCTTCTGGGCAGGTGTTGTCTTTTAAGCAGCTGCCAGTACTTATTTGGGAAAAAATAAGTAATGGGTAGCCCTAGCATGAGACAGCTTCTAGCAGGTAGGGGTAGGGGACAGGACTGTTGGTTGTGGTTGAGAAATGTATTATGGTAATTCATGTCAAAATGTGGTGTTGTTTTTGACAAAGCTGTAGAAACAGAAAAATATGACTTTAACTGTGTCACTCCATTTAAAGAATAATTGCTTCTGCTAATCCGGTTGTCAGCAGGGCCCAGACTTTGCTAGGCTTCATTATCCTTTTTGTTGAGAAAGGAGGAAGGAGTCATTGTAAATTCCATGATCTCTTGACAAAAATCATTTGATGTCAAGTTAAAGATCTTCCCAGGCAAGTGTCTTTATCAAGACGAAAACTGAGACTGTGATATAGTTGTCTGTTGTTATCAGAGAGTTTAATGGGTAAGAGTAAAATGTACTGTAGAAATATAAATAATTCAAAACCAGAAAAGGTAACTGTTGAGAGTTTATGTATATAAATATAATATTGGAGGATATATAAGAGAAAAAAAACTCCTCACTTTTATGTAGTAATTCTGCAAAGATTTATGCTTTCAGATTAATTCCTTACATTTTATTTTTCTTAATGTTTGGTGAGTATTCTTCTGTGATTCTAGTGCTTCACCTGCTCCAAGTTTTGCACCATCTCTGTTGATAACAGGAAAGTGCAGAGTTTTGCTGCAAGGCAACGGGACCAGCCTCATTTTTATATTTATGCTTACACCATAATATTGACATTTTACTGTATCAGGAACATGACTTGAGTTTTTAAAGTGACAGGAATGGCAAAATACTTTTGCTGGTTTATTTGTAACTACAAACCACTCTGTATGGAAAGAATCCCTACTGTATTCCTGCTGAGCTTCCTAAACTTTGATAGATGAAAAAATATCTGTATTTTTAAGGTTCCTGAAAATCAGACTGCTCAGTCTTCTTTAGTTTTGAAATACAGTTTTAATTAACTGCATAAAGGCAAGACAACAGGGTCTGTATTGAATAAAATTAATAGAGGAAGTATGAAGACACCAGTGCAGGCACTTAAAGATCTTGGAAACACGATGCAGAAACATCATGCTTCAGTGGGAGAGGACAGACTGAGAAGACACATCTATTGAGGAGCATTGCAAAGCAGGGAGGCTTATACGGCTAGGGGAAGAAATAGATCAAACTGCAGCAATGAAGATTCAGACTGTGCGAACAGAGTTTTCTAGTGGAAGTATTGAAAGGTTGGAGTAATCACCTGCAGGGACAATGGGGCTTCCATTGCCTGAGGCCTTTAAGAAAGGTTCGATTACCTGTATTGTTCCCACCACATAGTTTATTTATCATGCCCTGGGGCTGAGTGACCTTTGGAGGGTCCTTCCATCCCTTCTTTGGTTAACAGACCTCAAACTACACATTGCACAGATTTTGATAGGATCAGAGTACATAAATTATACATGCTGAAACCTATTTTCCACCTCTGTAACCTCTTTATCAGTTCAGTTTTAACTGGAATTTGTTATATCTGTGAGAAAGGATATGGCAGTTGTTAAGTAACAGTTATGTTCTTCAATGAGTTTATTTTCTGAGGGGAATGTTTCTTGTGTGTCATCCTCCAGGACCATGCTATAGTAAGTACCTATCCTCCTGTTTAAGTAGTCTTCTCTGCTGTAGTTTGCATCCACACCAGTTATGGAAGGATTCATGGAGTGCTTTGTAGGGAAGAAGTGTGGCCTGAGTGTGGATCAGAATAAGCACTTGTTCTGGCTGGCTGCGTGCATGCATGAAGCAGAAAATGGTGATCTCCATAGACTAGAGCTTGACATTTGGTTCATACATAAGTAGCCGTGTTCAACAGCAAGCCTTGTAATCCCACTTAATTTCATTTTACCTGTGACTATGTATCCCCTTAGGAAAAAATAATTTCTTGGTGGGCTAGCAGTAGGAGTAGATACTTGGTGTGACCTGATGGTTGTGTATCTATTGCAAGGATAAATGTGAGAAGAAATCTTGTGGGTTTATATTGCTTCAATACCAGGCTTCTTGACCATGAGCTGAAGAGTAAGGAAACTGGAGAACTGATTTCTGTACAAGGCATTATTAGCCATAGCTAATAAAGGATAGTAATAGCTCAATAGTATGCTAGCACTTACTGACACAGATGTGGCTTCATATCTGTGTGTGGTTTGTAGAGAAGGTAACTGCTACTGGGAATATGTTAAAATGCAAATTATTATATTCTCCAGGTGAATAATAACAAAAAAAATCCTTCCTTTTATTCAGTTAGAATATCTAGTGGTTGTTTGATTAATGCCTGAGTATAGAGTGCACTATTAATACCTATATAAGCAGTAGTAGTTAGAAAAATATACAATTTTTAGATAGTATAATAAACAGCCATGAAATAATATAGTATATAAACATGTCGAATTTATGGTATGTAAGAAGTAGTGTTGGCTTGGGTGGGCTTTTGTAGACATTTAAGCCACTAGTATACTCGGGTTAGTATGAATGTATTCCTTAAAATTAAGATGTTAAGGTTTGTAAATTAAGTTTCATGCCACTAGAAAGACATTTTTCATCTCTTTAGTATCACTAATGTCATTAATGTTAAAGCTTTGTCAGCAGTTTTACACAGGTAGTCTTTGAAAGGTGACTGTTGCGCCTTCAGCTAATGATGAAATTTTGTATTCAATTTCTTAGCCTAGCCTAGCATATTTCTTCACAAACAATCTGAAACACAGGATATTAAAAGCAATTAAGTGCCATTTTATATATATTTTTCCTACAGGTACAATGGTTACAACAAAGCGCAGCTGCAGTTTTTGGAGAAAAGCAGGGAGACATGGGCCAAATGCTGATTAGTCAGAAGGCATGTTAGGAAAAGAAACCAAAATAATCCCATTTTTTCAGCTAGTTGCAACTTTCTAGGATGTAAATTCTCAGTTTTTTGAATGGGATTAACATTTCTCTCATGGTTCTAACGTTTCTCTCTTTGTTACCAAGTGTATTTCATGTGAGGCAGTGTCCTCTGACTCTAGATGGCAGTCACTGGTAGGCAAAGGGAAAGATCGTTCTGGGTTATTTGGTTTGGACCTGCAGGTCTCTGCCCCGGTTGACTCTTCTCTCGCTGGAATTTTTATGGTGTTGGACAGCAATAAAAATGTCACTTCAGCTTCTCTCCCTTCTGAACTGCAACAGAGATACCATGAAGAAAGGGGGGGAAAAAGGGCAAAAAAATAAGAGAAACTGAGAAAATATTGCAGTGAAGCGTTCACAATGAAGAGATTTAGTAATACTGCCAATAATTAAGACATTTCTTTTATGTTGGTGAGACTTTCTCCTAAATGAACAGAAATATATTTATAATGGGAGAAGTACCAGTATCCCACTAAATTCAGTTTCAAAAAGTAAAATAGATTGACCAAGGTACAACTAGGGATAATAGGAGTGGAGGAATATGTGGTTGTAATCTCATTTTAACAAATGAGAATTTCCTCATAGTGACTTGGGCACATGTTGGACAAGTAGGTTTTTTTGCTGAAGACATACCTTCCACCACCCCCTGCTCCCCTCTCCCGCTTTGCAGTGTCTATGCTCTCTTAATTTCTAAACTAATTCCCATCATTTTGCAGGTAATTCCTTTCCGTCATACCTGTTAGCATACTGTCTACTGAATCTCCATTCTGTCTTTTTTCTTTAAAGCAGAATAAGCTTTGAATTTTATTTCCTCCCCTTCTTCAGATAGGTGCTGTTTGCCTTCCTAACGCGTCACTGCTGATCACTTTGATATAGCATTGCAGTTAGAAAGGCAGCAGCACTCAAGCAAAGGAGCAACAGTTTCTCAGCACTTGCTGTGCAGGGTTGATTGCACTTCATGAGGTGAATACTGCCTGATAAGAAAGCTATTTTTATAATAAATATAGTTCAGACCCACAAATTAATCTATATATTTTATTGATCTGGTTTCAAACGGAATGCGAAATTACAGTCATGTTCACAGATGTGCAAATCCCAAGAAACTCTTTGGAAAGCACTGGAGTCATTCTGGATTTACAGAGGTAGCCTTAAGATCAAGTTTTGGCCTTCAGTTTCAATAATAAGAAAATGATATACTGTTTCATTGCTTATTGTATTAACTACCAGCATTAGTGTAGGGTCTGTGATCCCATAAGTGCTTTGCAAATATTCTGCAGGACATTTTTTGCACTAAAAAAGAGTAATTGCAAATCAGAAGATCTTGAGTTTTTGCTTAATACAATCCTAGCAACAAGCTTTTAATTTCTTAATGTACTAGTTTGTGGAAAACTGCTGATTTTTGAAATGAAAGGTGCCTTAGTTGCAGAAGAATGACAAATCAACCAAAGCTTTCATTGGATCGTTATTATTACATGTTTGTAGTGAAAATGCCACTGGCATTTTATGCCAAGTTTTACCATTCACAGTCAAGGTCATTTCCAGAGCCACTTTGAGAAATGTGGTGTATTGTTTGTGAGGGGAAGCTTTCCGAGAGTTAGCAGTAATCTAGTGCAGTTTTCTGTGTGAAGTTTGTGTGCAAGAAAGAGAAGGCAGAGATAATGTTGGTATTATGTCAAGATTACGTATTAGGATTACAGGTATCAGAGTCCCTAATAGATTGCACAGTGCAGAGATAATGAAGAGAGATGCTTTCTGTTCCTAACCCTGCCTTGGGCCTGGTAGGTAACTGTGGGCAAATCACTCCTTCTTCCTCAATTTCCATGTCTGTAAAAATGATGGTAATGATGTGGATTATTTTGTGTTTCACTTTGAGATCTAAAGGGAATACACAGACATGAAGCAGTAGGAACATGATGGGAAATATAAGGTGGTAAAATAAGCATCTGTATTACAGAGAGCTTTGTACTGGCAACTGATTATAAAATTATTGATTCTACTGTTCTTTCCCTGTTGAGGGTATTACTATGTACTTGTTCACAGGACTGAAGAAAAAAAATTGCTATTCTTATGCTAGCCTATCTTTCAGCTTCTCATTCAGAATTTACCATAAGGTTATTCAGCTTTTATTCTTGCCTATTACAATCCTCATGAGAGACAGTTAAAGCTGTAGTTAATGGAGGATAAGGACAGCAAATGTCTGTTTGTCTTTCTTTTCTCTATCTCCTCCCTTTCTATCTCTCTGTCTCTCTTTGGCCATTGAAAATGTAGGTCATATTGCATCACCATAAAATGGAACAGTCAGAAAGGTGTTTGAAAAATGCTGACATCCTTAGCCTGGGGTGCATGCCAGTGTCCTTTGTTTACATTGAGAATAGTGTTGTACCTGTTTAAGAAGCAGCATCTCTGTTAAGGTTAGTGGTACGGTACCTAAATTATGAGTCAGATTTTAAGATGACTTTCATCTGCCTGCAGTAATTTAAAATTAGACAGATAAAATGCAACCACTCACAATAATGATATACATGAGGAGCTAATTTGAAATCTTTAATCTGCACTAACCGTGACAGTGTAGTTTGAATAATATTACCTTTAACAGAGGAGCTCAGTAATAAATTTTGCAAATCATGTTAATCATGTACTTGGCATTGTCTTGATTAGCTGTGCCTTTCTGTCTTGAAAAGTGTGTTTATATTAGACGTTTGTGTATTCTTTTTAACATTAACATTTTACTTTATGCACCCTTTTAAATGAGCCAATCAGGATTTTGTTTGTTTTTAAAAATGGAAAATTCTGATTTCCAGTGTCTTACTGCTTGCTACCAGCCTTTTGTTGTTTGTGTTTCTGTTGTAATACAAGTTGTAACTGGTATGAAATATTCCTATGGCATATAATGCAGAACTTACATTTTTCTTTTCTCAGTCTTATATAGATACCATTTTAAAGAAATATATAAATAGAATTTATCTTAGGTGCAGTAAGCTAATGTGTTTTATGGATTGAACTTTCAAATGCTGTTATAAATCATGCTGCAAGATGCAGGTGTTTTGAAATATAAGACAAGATACTCACTTATAGAATTACCTCTCATTAATGTTGAAACCCAAGTGGTTTTTTAACCTGTCTGCTCTATGCTTTGTGTGGTTGCACTTAAACAGTTGAAGTGCAATATGCAAAGGCTTCTTATGATTTTGTTAATCTTACTGCTGAAGAAGACTTCCAAGTTTTAAAGAGAAATTGTTGGAAGATAAAGCTGAAAGTAGTAATAATGTGGCTTGTGGAGCAAAATGATGAATGCAAATCTTTTGCTGTTGCCATTAGACAAAGGAAAATGAGAGTAGTTAAAGTTAAGACCCCTCAAGTGTGCTTTCCTGTGCGCAATTATTTTGCAATTTTAATCAATTTATTTAGAATTCTCTGAAAGGTGTTGTAATTTTCCCATTGACAAAGGATATTAGTTATGTAGTAACTAAGATATCAGTTATTTAAGTAAGTTTGAATTCTCATAATTCTCATCTCATACATGAAGACGCCTATGCATGTTTGAAACAGTTTCAACATATCTTGTGTCATTATTATATTTTGCACTGAATATTCTGTTGCATTTGTGTTTGAACGAAATAATAGTAATTATTTAGGCAATTCTGAGAAATATTTTGCCTTGCTATACACAGGAACTGTATGGAATCTTCGGATGCCGCGATTTTGTAATTGATATTTACAGAAGCTTGTTATCTAGTCTCTAGCATTTATTTTTTCATCTGTGAAGATATAAAGAATTGTAACTTCCAAAACCAGGAAGGCCAGTTATATAACTGGTAGAGCTTACAGTTCTTGTACCATCTTTGACCCCTTGAGATTCTGTAGTTGGTGGGTCCCAAGAGTTTCCAGCACAAATGAGATTAACCTGAGAATTGCACTGGTTTACCCCGGAGCTACTAGCTAGCCATAAGAGCAGCCTCCAGCCTTCTGCTGGCCAGCTCATGTTCTTGAACACACACCTCCTTCCAAGGGGCAGAATAAGACCTAATGAGGTTATACCCATAGTTATTAAAAGTCTAAATGAAGCCCTGTATTGGGGTGATTATAGCTCATATGTCCAGATCTTTGTTTATAGAAATGTAGACATTGTATTTTATCTTAAATTTGGTTCTTTAGTAGATAACAAAGGAGAAAGAGCGTTCCAAGGTTTAGGCACATTCTTTGGTGCCTGTTTCTGACAGTTGAAAAGAAAACGTGTTCAAGTATCAGTTTTGATACTTTCAAAAGTTAGGGATGCTTTATCACATATGTTTACATTTCCTTTATTTTAATTTTGCAAATATAATTTTCTTGTAGATGTGTTTCCACCTAAATGGATAATACATATTAATCATTGTAACTATACCTTTTTTATATATGTCTTTGTAGATCCAATTTTGACTGGGATGTAGCTTTTCCCTGCCAGGCTGTGGTTTCCTGTCTTGCATATCAGTAACTCCTCAAAGTGTAAAGTAGCAATTGCAACCAGATTTCTTTGATAGTCAGGCATCAAGAGTGACATCATGCTACAACTGCTTCACTGGTTTGAGAGAGCAGGCCTTGCTTCATTTTCTTGGATTGCTGCTGACTACTTTTGTCATCTTTCCATCTTTGATCTAGCTCCCCCGTTTCCAGAGTACCGAAGTGCTTACCTTCTGGAGAAGGAGCTCCTCTGGCTTATTTTCAATCATCCCATCCCTTCCTTGCATTACTCTCTGCTGACAGTTGTGGTTGTAATTGACATGCTGTAAATTCTCGACAAGAAACATTCTGGTTCTTTGCCACCCATTATTCAGAGAAAGAGTTCTCTATAAAGGGTCATTAAGCTGTCACTTTACTCCTTTGAAACTTATTCCCTTAACTTCCTTCAAACTCAACTCCAGATGTAGTCCCTACAGCAAAATTCACAGGTGGTGACATAGTATGCTCTGATCTTTCATATATAGGAATAATTTTTGTGTTCATCCTTCCTTCACCCTTATCAGGTCCATTTATTTTACTTACTGCTTATTTATTGCCCTATTTCTAGATTTTTACGTCTTTTGAGAAATGTTCGGTTTTCTGGGTAGTTTTTGTTTTCATTTTTGTGTGAAGCCATGAAACTTGCCTTTTGTGTAACAAATAACATTTATGTCAGGGTAAAAGAAAGCATTTTGCATGCAGAGCTCTCATATCCACTAAAGAAACTGGGGTAGAGATGGAGGAGTGAGTTACTTCCACAGCAAGGAGGTTGTATACTTGAAGGAACTGGGGCTTTGAGGCTAAACACTGAATGATCTGTGAAGGGGATGGACTGTGTGAATGCAAAGTCTCCTCTCCTAAACAAATAAAGGAGAAAAAGGATTTTTGACAAACACTGTATTGCCTTTCCCAGTGAGCATCAGCAAAAGTAGAAAAGGAAGTTTTTTACTGTAGTGTTCAGTGAGATCTGTGTGTGTAGAAAAGAACAGTGTTTCTGAGAGTTCTACTAATGTAAAAAAATATTAATAATCTGTTTTATTAACAATAAAGGAGAACAATGATTGCAGAGGAGAGAGAGGAGAAAAATACTGGACTTATTTTCAAATGTTGTCCAGTGAAGACAAGAAAATGTTTGATTTTATGGCGTAGCTAGAACATAATTAAACTTGAATGTGCGTCTTAGGATCAAGTAGGTAACTGAGCAGTGTAAAACTTAGAAATATTAAATATACCTGAATATATCTGTAGGTGGTCTCAGTCAAGATCGTGTCAGCTACTAAGGTGGAGATTAGAAGAAGAAAAGGGGTTTATCCTCAGTGCATAAAAAGAGTTTAAAGGCATGTACTCAGTTTGCAGACAGCTTGCCAGAGGAGCAGCAGAATCCAGGAAAAGCTTACTTTTGCACCTTCCACTGGGGCAGAGCCCTCCAGTGTGTGGAACAGCTTGGATGCCCTCTTGGACTGCATTTCTCTTGTATGAACTTTAATCCTTGGAGGGAAAAAAATAGTTTTCTCTAAAGTGTCATCCAGTCCTAGCATTAGATTGGCTTATTTGTTATCTGTCTTTGTGACTTTTAGGTAGATGAAAAAAAATCACCAGTTTAATTTCAAAGCACTTATAAAAATCAATTGTTTGATCTTTAATATAACCTGTGCACAAGGATAGTTGAAATGCTTTTTAAGTTTTAACAGGGCTTTGGCTTAGCTTTAACAAATTAGACATTGATTTATGCTAAATCAAAGCAAACTGGGCTTAAATTTGGTTTATATAAACAGTAAGTTTATAAGTATTGAATGAAAGGATTTAAAAAAAAAACCTGCTCTTGAGATGATAAAAAGTTGTTCTATGGAAAAAGCCTCAATGGGTATATCTCTCTAATTTTTGTTAAATTCTTCATCAGCAATACAGTAACAGTCACTAATGAGTGTTACGTGAGGGCTCATTTTCAGCTATCCGTGTTCTATGACATGGTGGTAAAAATGTCACTGAGTGCGTAGCGAGAGCTCCTGCTGTTGGAGTCCTGCTAGATTCTGGAAAAATCCTGTGCAGAAAATCCAGTGCTGTCATGTTAGCAGCTTGTGATACAGACACAACCCTCTGCTTGGAAATCTGGTCAGTGATTGTTGATGTAAGTGCAGTAACTGGGCTGAAGATTGAGATTTCATCCAATGCATACCTTTGTGGTAATGTCAAGCTGCCATTTAAAGAGCTGCTCTGTACATAAGAGTGCATAACAGCTCCCTGCTTACCTTTCAGTTTTAAATCTAGTGCAGAAACTGGATTTGTAAAATTGATAAAAATGCTTTGTGTTCCTTTTGAAATAGATTCATTTATTGTTATGAAACAGAGATAAGGTTTCAATTGTCTAATTGCTGTCCTCTTTTTGTTTTCTTTCAGAATTAATCAGGTACAAGTTAGAGAGAGCTTCCAAAATTTGAACAGATGAAGATCAATTGATAAATCAACCCAGCGATTCACCATACTTTCAAGGTACTGTGACACACTTACCCAAATATTTTCCTTAAGCATAATATTCACATACTTTAGATGTGAGAAGCATGGAGAACAGGATATTAGCAGGGTTGCAAGGCAAGTCTGAAGTGTTACCAGATGCAGTGGGGAGACTTTTTTTTTTTTAAAGTGCAGGTGTTTAATATACGTTTCAGTGGGAAATAAAGTGACCTTACAATAAACCTAAAGGGAGTTCAATACATGGAACAGTCAAACTTAAGAAGAGAGAAGTTGGATTTTATGCCCAGTCACTAAGAGGAATTGATTTGGACAGGGAAGGTGTGGCAGACAGGCAATAGTTTTAATTTATTTAATTATATTTTAGAAGAAGTAAACTTATCTTTCTGAATAATTATTTTTGTCTATTTCCACATTTCCATGATACTTTAAAGCATTTGATGGCATTTATATACCACAGCCTACCAGCTGCATCAGTTCTGTTACCTCACAGGTTCAGAAAGTAGCAGAGTAAACTGAGGCAAAGACTGTACAGTTGCCTAACACAGTGGGGTTATTCTCCATGACTAGTGTTCCTGGCAGAACAATAGGAAAAAGTGAAATTTTGGCTAAAAAGCTGCTAGTGCAGATTATTTTATCAGGTACTGCTAATTGATTGAAACGATACCTATTCATTTCTCTGTTTTCCTTACATTATCTCTACTCTTTATCATCACATGCATTTCACCATTTTGTATATTTTTGCTTGACTTCACAAAAGAAAAGGCTTTACTTTAACATTGCATTTTTCTGATGCACAGACTTGTAGAATCCAGTCTGTTATATAGCCTGGCTAGTATTTGTTGTGCAAATCATCTTGTACTATATATAAAAATAGTTTGCAGCAGAAAGGGCCATTTTAGTTAGCATAGAGCTGGTCTGCAGAGCTTATTTAAATGGCAGTTAGTCTGAGCTCAAGAAGAGCAAGGAGCATTTATCATGGTGTGGCTCCTGCAATATGTAGCATTGCAAGCTGCAGTATCTGAAGTTTCTATAACAAAATGCTTCCCAGGATTTTCCAGCAGCCTAAGGTTGCAAAAATTGGCATTCTTTTTATCTGTTTCGTTGCTCCTTGTCACTAAATAGGGTCACAACATCTATCAGTTTCATATAGTCATAGGAAGGTCAAGGTGGGAGGAATCCTCTGAACATCATCTGATGCAACCATCTGCTGAAAGCAGGTTATTGGAGGCCTCATCAAGCCAAGTGTTAAGTATTTCCAGCAAGTGAAAGTCCACCATTTCTCTGGGCATCCTGTTCCAATATTTAGTTGTTCTCACAGTGAATATTTTTTCTTGTATCCAGACAGAAATTCTGAAGCAACTTGTGCCTGTTGCTTCTTGCCCTATCACTGCGTTTCTTGTGAAGAGAGTACTTCCATCTTCTCTGTAATTATATTTTACTTATTGAAAGAGTGTGATTATATCCAACCTGAGCCTTCTCTTCTTTAGGCCAAACAAACTCAATTCTTTATCATTTCTTCAGTAAGTTTTCCAATGTTCTGATCACTTTGGTGACTCTCTGCTGGATCCAGTCCAGTTTTTTTAATGTGTCTCTTGAGCTGGCCAGTCTTCCAGCCTGTCACAGTCTGTGCACATAGTGACACTTCCTTCAGGTGTATCTACCTGTCCTCCAAGTTTTGTGTCATCTGCAGGTTTGATGACAATGTATTTAATCCCATCATCAAGATCATTTTAGAAGATACTGAATATTGAGCCTGTTATTGACCCCCAAGGAACTCTGTGACTGATTGCCAGTTTGATTTTGAGCCATTATCACCCTTTGAGCCTAGCAGTTTAGTCAGCAATCTCATGCCCCACATCCATGACCTTTCAAGCTAACTCTCATAGCACCCTTGCATTCATCCTGTTAAGTCCCATAGACGTGTCCATGTCCAGTTTGTATGATATCTTGTTACTAACTTGCTAAGTGTACGGCCAGCACAGGTAGCATCATCAAGCAGCCATCAAATGTGAGAAGTATGGTATATGATTTCCTTCTGCCAGGGTTCTCAGGATATCCTTGGTTTGGTGTTAATCAGCATGTCAAACTTCTGAGGGTATAAGGACTGAGGCAGCTTCACATCATAGGTAGGCATCACTGTGGTCTCAAGGAACACTTGAGTCCTGTGGGCTGTGCTTGGAGGCAGAGTCTTCTGCCTCAATGAATTGCCAAGGAGCCATGTAGAAAAGCTGGCAAGAAACCAGGCAGGATTATGAAACCTTGTGTGGTAGTTATGTTCCGTTGGAAGACAGTTGTTATCAAACTGTTCCCATTAAGTGCTTTGATTTCAATACATGGAGATTCAGCACTAATGTTTTGTTACAATTGACCTGAATATCTGTGTATTTAATCATTCTAAATTGTAGTATCATATTTTCTCTGTATAAATGAGAATTTAGAAGGTCATATCCATTTCCAATTCCTGTGATTAAAATGATTCATCTGCATAGTTAGATTGCTGAAATTGTTTTAACATTTCCCAATTCAAAAGGTGATTTCAATACCTTGATTTCCAAATCATGAACTGGCTGTATTTTGTGTAGTTTTACCTATTTGCCTTTAAACTTGGAAAAACTTTTGTCACTATTCAGTGTTTTCTCTGTAAAATTCTCTTCAGTATTTAGGGACATCTAAGCAGGACAAAGATCTTTGTTCCTATATTCCTTATGCTCCTTGATCTGCTTTAGATCTTTGTCATCGATTCTTGCAGAAATTTGACTTGTATTTAAGATACATTTGATAGTGAAATAAAGAAGTTGCAATGTTTTGCTAGATATTGTATATTATTAACACATGGCAATGACATTAGCTTATAATTTGGGTGTAAAAATATTATCTTCATTGTAGTCATTGTGATGTTTGATTAATATAGCAGCATCTATGGCATTCTCATCCTAATGCAGAATCCCTTACAGATTTACTTGCATTTATTAGCCCACATTCCCCCATTCCTTCTCCTCAGGAAAGGATACTTTAAGTTAGTCTTCTAATCTTAATGGTATTGTTCTTTTCCCTGCTACTAGTGGTTTATAGTAGATATCCACAATCATTTCATATTCCAGAATTTAAAGTAGTTGTGTTCCAGCACTTCTGAGCATCTTCTGCTCCCCCTTTGAAATGTTACTCATAAATAAAATTATATACATCAACCTGTTCCCAGGATCTGTGGGAAAAAGGATAATAGCCTGGCATGGTTTGTTGTATAATTTTTTATTGTGTGCTGCTCATGACTATTATTCTTCAGGATCACAGTCCTGTGTATAAATGGAGAAGTTGTTTGATTTCAGTGGAGGTGAGAGCAAACTACTGATTGCTATAATGCATTTCTCTTAATGCGTTAATGTTTTTCTATAGTGGGGCTTAAAGGAAATGGTCTGGTTTCTATGACTGGGTAGTTCTCTCATCATCTGGACGTCCTGATTTATATGAACTTTTTATCTCTTGCATCCCTGCTTGCCCAGTTATAGTCTTATATTTCTTATACTGGAAATATATTTTAAAATGCACAAAATGTACTCCCAGTTCCACTACTGTCAGCAGGAGCTGACAGGAGGGTCAGGATTTCAGCATATCAGCTACTTGAGTTACCATTTCATCCTGAATCTCATCTACCAACAACTCTTCAATAATTATCTTTGTTCTTAATTTTTAAGCCCTTCTTGATAATTTCATACTTTTTGGCTAGAATTAACTTACTTTATTTCCTTGAATGCTGTAATACCCCTCAGAGCTTTTCCTTGACAGGCTTTTTTGTGTATTCACTATTTTTCTTTCTTCTGAGTACTGATCAAGTGACAACCTCATAGGTTCTCCCTGTCTTTCCCTTTGCACTTCAGTTGCTGCATCCTTTCACTTTCCTTGTGGAAAATCATTGGTGAATTGTAGCATTGTACTTCTGTACTTAGAAGAGTTCAGCTGCAGATTCATCCTTTTGTTTTCATTCCAGTTCAGAGTTATCATATCTCAGGTCCTATCTAGAGGCTGTCTTACAGATTCTAACTGAACAGCTGAAATAGGTGTTCCCTGTTTGAATGGCTTTCCTGGACCACCTGGTGAAAGAATGAAACCTGCCAGTACAGGTGAAAAAATGCCTGCAGTGTCATGCCACGGAAGAACCATCCTCTGCAGTTTTAAGCAGTTGCATGCTGTTTGTAGGTATACATATAATCATAGTATCACCAACCATGTTTAATTTGTTGTTAAATCTATTTTGTGAGCTTTAAAACTGGGATTTCCTTTTTTTGTGTGTTTTGTTTCCTCTTCTTGACTCCTTTCTTCCTTTCTTTTTGCAGGCTGTTATAATTTTTGTTTATTTATACTTTCTTCACCACGTTATTTGGCTGTTTTATCTACATCATTCACTGTTCTCTGCTGTTTTCCTGCCTCACAGTTTTCCTACTTGCCTTTCTATCTGAGCTTAACTTTTAACTCCTCCATGTTTTTTCTCTCTGTTCTCTGAATATCTGTTCTCATTCACACATAGGAACAGTCCGTGGTTATTCACATATTATTTCAGTCCCAGTGCTACTTCTTGGGCTGTTTTCCTTCTGTAGTTAAGCCCATTGAGCTGGTAGCATTTCTGGGCCCCTTTTTTTAGTTCTTTCAAAGGTGCACTGGCTTCTAGGCAGTGCTTTCGACACTTGAGTGTTCTGCCCACTCCTGACCAGATTCATCCCACTTAATTGTGGGTGCCCAATGCAGGTGCCTAATTTATGTCAGCCTTGAGTATTTCTCTGGTCAGTGGGAAGAGAAGGGCTTCTTCACAAAGTGCTTTGGACCAGGAAGGACCAAACAGGCCCCAGAAGTATCCCTGGCTCTCTACCGATTGCTGAGGGAGCTTTGGATGTCTGTACTTCTGATCTAGATGTCTCAGATTTGTAATAGTCACCTCTGTTCAAAGTGTACAGCTTGTACATGTGTTTTCAATTCTGATCTCCTTCTAACAGGATGGGTTTTCAGAGCTTTCCCCATTTTTCCCTGAAATCATCAATGCATCATATATAGCACTATGGAAACAAAGAGAATTGAACTTGAGTGCTTAAAAAACCCCAAACACATTTTCAGCCTGGTGAGTTTGTGGGGAAACAAAATTCTCTCCACCTCCAGTCCTTGTAAAATTAGTTTTTCATCTGCCCCTGTTCCTGTTCTCTGACTAATCAGTTGTGTGCATTGAACGGATGAACTGATCTTCCTGCTGCCACTTTCCTCCCTCTGCTGGAATACTGATGTATTCACGACACAGTGGGAAAACATTTTACTAGCGGAAGAAGGTTTACTAAAGGACAGCCTGAGGCCCAGACTGCAGAATTAGATCTTGAGTGGGAATATATAGGGGGGGAAAAAAGAAAAGCTGTGTAAGAGGGAGGGGAAAAAATGCAACAACCAGCTTGGAAGAGCAAAAAGGAGCAAGAAAGTATGGATGTATGAAACAGTGGTGTGTGCTTTACCTGTTTGGCTGGCACTTTTAAAGGAAGAGGTACTTTTGAGTCACTTGATGAGTGTCAACCTCAGGAACTGAAAAGCTGATAATATATTGGCTTGTTAAAGTATTTAGCTAATCCATGTAATTTTGCCAAATTGCTTTTGCATAATTTGACATACATACATTAGTAATGTTTAGAGAAAGGAATCCTGTGATGCGTGAACATTAAATTGATATGCCATGGTAAAATCTGTCACTATTAAAAGGTAGATGATGGTGTTCTATGGCTCTGTTTGGTCACCCATCACTTTATTTGCTTTATGATCTCTGCAAAGTAAATAAGAGAAAAAGCTTTTATGAAATTGATGGACATTTGGACATATTGAGGATTCTTTTTCAATCTGCTGCTGAGGCAGCTTTCTGACAGCTTTCTCCAGAACAAAGGAGAGCTATATGAGTAAAGTTTGTAATAATAACCAGAATATTTGACACAGAGAATGCAGTTCTGTCCATAATATGCTTTATCCTGTGGTTGGAGTCTGAATTCAGCTATGGATGTTACGATAGACTCCATTTGTGAAGCTCTTGGAGAACTAAGCTTGGAAGAAATCATAGATTTTTTTTTTTTCCCCTGTTTGACTTCTACACCATGAGAAAAGATTAGGTTATGTTCAGAAATTATTTAGCACCTGACTAACATTTTTCTTAAAAGTAATGTTCTTAGCTTTAATGTTTTCTATATTATAAAGTATACTGTTTGTTAATGACTCAAACAATAATGCCCTTCTTCCATCATTTATCTTTAGACTGGTTCCATAAACACCTTTACTCATGCTCAGAATAAGATGAGTTACTTCACTGTTTTGGGAAGCTACAGTACAGTTAAGAGCACACATAACTGTTGGAAAGCTCAAGGGCCCTGCTCAAGAAGTTGATAGCCATTGTTAATGAGTCCTGCTACAGTCTGCAGAAGTCATTGTTGTTCTCTTTAGCTAAATCTCATGGTGTTTGCCTTTCACTAGGGAGTTAGGACTTGCAGTGATCAAGAGGAAATAAAAGTCTCACTAGCTATTCTGTATTAGATCTGTGTGACATAAGTTATCAGTTGGGTGGAACACTGAAACTATTATAATTACAACCTATCCCGTCCCATATGACGATTCCCTTGATGAGCTTGTATTTATATATCTTCTACATGCATAAATGGAGAAAGAAACATCTCTAGCTTGTATAGTTTCACACTTTAAACACAAACAACGAAGCCTTAGCTGAGCCTGCATGTATATGCACTTCTGTAGGACTGGTATAGTGCAGGCTAAACAAATGTATTGACAGTTTTGACTTCTGCTCTCTAGTTTTGTAAATACATGTATGGGAGCCGTGAGCAGTGAGTATCCATGATGGTGGGAGTCCCACACGTGGTCTGAGAAACTACATTGAGACAGCAGATCAGCTTTATATATGTTTTCAGCTGATCATTGAGGGTGGTGTTAGTGGCAGTAGCATCAAGTGTGGCCAGAAACCTGTACAGATCAGAGCACAAGCGTTTGCCATTGGTACTTGGAACACTTCAGACAAAACTCTGTAAAAAAATGGATTACAAAACCCTGCAACAAATGGGACTCTAACCCTGTATTTATTTCTTTATTTATTTTTAATTGAAGAACTTGATGTGGCAGTTGTGTTACTAAGACTTCCCAGGCAGGAATGTATCTTTTAACCCTCATTTTTTTGCACACCGCTCAATCTCAGCCCGAAGTTTAGACAACAACAACCAAAAAAAAAGCTGTTGTTTAAAAAGTAATGAGGAATAGCAATGACAAGATCCACCCCGGAGGCTGGTTATGGGTATAATGAAGGCAGTAGCGAGCAGGAAAGTCACTCCGAGCGGCGACCCCTCCCCCGGGCGAGGAAGGGGGAGGTGGGGGGGGCGGTTCGCCGCCTGCCCGAGGCGAGTTTCCTGCTTGCCGATACCTTTAAGGAGGCTCCAGTTTTAAGGTGGACCCTCGAGGAGGGGCGGAGCCGGGATTGCGCGCTCCGCCCCGCAGCGTCGCGTCGTTGGTCCATCCTTCCCTCCCCTTCCCGGGGCAGCGGGTGCCAGGCGGGGTTGTGATGCGGCCGTTGTTTTTGTAGGGTCGTGGAGAGGGGAAAAAGGCTGTTCATGGAGCTGGGAAGTGCTTGGCGAGCGGCGTAGCTCTGCTCTTCCCCTCCCCACGTCGACCCTTCAGCTCCCCATCCCAACACCCCTTCTTACTCCCTTCCGCTGCTTTGTTAGAGCCTCACCTATACGGTGAAGAGGAAGAGAGCCCTCTCCCCCCTTACCCCTCCCTAATAATGGGCACCCGGTTCCTGCCTCCCGGGCCGCCGCAGAGGTGAGTGGAACGCCGGCGCAGGGCCGCAGGTTTTACTCCCCATACCTCACCTCAGACCCCCCACCCCCCCCCGGGAAGGACGAGCGAGCGAGGCTGACAAGCGCCGTGGCGCCTCCTTAAAAGCGCGGCGCCACCTTAAGCGCTCGGTGACTTTCTGTCGTTACATTATAGCAGCGGAAAGAATGTCGGCGCGGGCNCTAAACTTCACGGGAACGACGGTGAGCGGCCGTTTTCCTCACTCCCCCTCCCTTCCATTCCCCTCTCGCTGTCGCTACCGGCCAGCTCCCCGCGGTGCCCAGGGACACCCCCAATCGGGCCCGATGCGCCGATACGACACGGCAGGGTGCTCGGCAGGAGGGCACCGGGGGCCTTGGGATCGGGGAANACCGCAGCGGCAATGGCGGCCGTCGGGGAGCGCAGGTCCCTGCCCAGCCCCGAGGCGATGCTGGGGCAGCCCTGGAGCCACTGGGTCGATGCTGCTAAACTTCACGGGAACGACGGTGAGCGGCCGTTTTCCTCACTCCCCCTCCCTTCCACTCCCCTCTCGCTGTCGCTACCGGCCAGCTCCCCGCGGTGCCCAGGGACACCCCCAATCGGGCCCGATGCGCCGATACGACACGGCAGGGTGCTCGGCAGGAGGGCACCGGGGTCCTTGGGATCGGGGAACTGGTTGGGTCCGTTCTCCCCCAACACCAACACCAACATCGCGGCCGAGTTCGTTGTCCGGTACGCGGTTGCTGAGGCGGCGGCGACCCCCGGGCGGGGACTCGTGAGCGGCGCGGAGTGGGCAACGCTTGCCCCAGTTCCTGTAATCCGGGACACGGTGCGAGGAGGTCTAAGCCAGTCCCTAGAGGCCGGCACCTCCTGCCCTCGATTCACGGTAGGAATCGAGCTGGGGAGCTCCCGCTTCAGGTGAGGCATCCCCCGTCTCTGACAGGGACTCGGGAAGCCCCAGGCCCTTTCCCGGGGACGGGACGGCAGGTCTCGGTCTCTCTGAAGGTGTATTTACTGCCCCGGCGATAGGAGCGCATCTCTGATGCACTGGTCTGTTCTCACCGGGGAAGGGGCTGCTGGTCGGTAGCGGGGGGTCAGCCTGACTGACTTCTGCGTAAGCTGAGATCTCGTGGCTTCTTGGTTTCAGGAACAGCATTAGAAGAAAGTTTCAAGGAATACAGAAGAAACCAAGAAGCAATGCGACTTTGCCGAGAAGGTGAGTGCATTTCGTTCTTGAAGAAAAGTGCATGGAAAAGTTTTCTGCTTGTAAATGCTTAAGAGAGGATGTGCATGGGAAAGAGAAAGGAAACTTCAGTCCTGTTGCTTTGGATTTGGGACTTGTGGCCTGTCAGTGAGTGGTGTTATTAGCATTATTATTAAATTAATGTATAATCTCAAAACTACAAGACAGGGCATAGGCTACTTACTGTCTTTACTGTGTTTCTAGTTGGATTTTATTTTTTTAGACTATAACTACTCCTAAGGAACCTGTGCAATCAATAGTGATAATATCTTCTCCTGAGCTAAAATAGTCTGATTCTTAATATAATCCATGTCAATATTTGAACACTGATCCCTTTGTTGTGTCAATGTGTTACGTTTATTTCTTAGTGTACTGCTAAATGAGAGTGACCTTTCACCTGTGATTAGCAAAAGCCTATTAATGGCAAGTTAGTTTTAAGAGCAACAATGCTACTTGAAGTTGTGAGCAGATGATGAATGGAAGCTATAGATTATTGCTAGCTTTGTAACAGGGAGTGGAAAAAACCTACTGATGAGTCTTGTTTGTGATGTTCGCGTTTTGTTTGTTTTTCCAATTTGACGATTGTTTTGTAGCAGAGAAACATCCTAAAACTTCCTTAATATTGTTGACACTAGCTCCGTTCCTTTGGACTTTCTGAGGAGTATGCCACAGAACAGGCCTTGTTGTTTTAATTACTTGATCAGTTAGATCCAGGTCATTTATTTGACACTGTTAGAAATGGAAGACTGGGTTTGTAAACTTGGTTTATGATCACAGAAGGCAGGACTTGCTAGGGAGATGGTCTGATTCAGCACTTACTTGTGAGCTGCAAATGGCAAAGGTAATCAAAAGCAAGGTGGCATGGGCTAGTAAGACTGGGAGGCAGTGATTCATATTGAGGCCAAATCAAAATGTCTGTTTGTTGTAGAATTCCTAGTGTTGCTAAAATTTGGAAAAAATCAATTTCTAGGACCACAGTCAGTGTTCACTGACTTGTAAGAAAGATGTGATAGCCATGCTGTGGCATTCAGAGTTGTGTGTGCCATTTTGCCATCTTCTAAGTGTAGGTATCTGTTCTTGGGCATTTGAAAAATCACTGTATTACTTCATTGCCGAGTTCTAATCCAATAGTTGTGTTGGCTATTTAATTTATTTTTCTGAGTAGGCAAATCATTCAAGTGCTAAAACAGCATTTATAACAATAGCCATACACATTATCCTAGTAAAGATTTTACTAATAAGGATTTGCAAACATTCTTTCTTATTTCTACCTCATAAAATGCAAGCATCTACAGTTTCTAGATTTTAAAGATTAGCTAGCAGGGTGAAGAAAAATATTTTTTTTCTTTTCTCTTCTCTAGAGAGAGATCATGAAACTGGTTTTTGTGTAGGCTGACCACTAAGACAGCTTCTTTGCACTGACTCCAACCATGGGAATGATTTGTAGGGTTATGTGCTGAAGGAAGTACATAAAACACTTTGAGAATGAAAAGTGAAACTTTGTAGCTCTGTCAGGCTTCCAGAAGCCTATTTAGTTTAGTTGCTTTGTTACATATGAATGAGACACTGACTTTGTGTTTACCTGTAGCTAGTCTGTGGGGAGTTCAGCCAACTGCAAAATAAAACAAAAGAAAAAGTAGTATTAATAAAATTTGCACTTAAATGACTAGGGGAGCATCAAAGCATGCAAGTCCAGGTACATGTTGTGTTAATCAGCTAAAATTTTGAGAATACTGTAACTGATTCCTTTTCCCAGGAAGAATTTTCCATTCAAAATTGAGGAACAAACATTTATTAAATAATCAGACTATCTAGATCATGGATCTTAACACAGAAAGGTGAACCAAGGATATAAATCTTGTCAAATCAATTCTAACCTCGAGATTTTTGTCATGGTACCACATGGTATTTTAAATATGGTTAACAACAGAAGTTGTTGTGTAAGAAAGTTTTCTCTACAGACCAGGAGCTGATGTAGAGGCCCAACTTCACAAAAGAGTTTCAAGGTTATTTAAGCTAATTTAACCTTGCATTGCAACTCTTCCAGTTTGCATAAAAGAATTAAATATTCATGGCCTGGAGAGGGAGCGAAGGAGGGAACATGACTTTACAGCCCACTTACTAGAATTGGGTTCAAAACCAAGAACTGTTTTCTTTATTTAACAGCTGTCAGCTTTCAGGTCAGGCTCCACCAGCCTGCGGACACACTGGGTTATGGGTTGTAGATGTTTCCTTTCCCACATGTCATTTCTCTGCGTATTCTAGTGGGAGTAGCTTCATCATCAGGCTGCCTGGTGGCAAGAGGTGGATTTAGGGTTTGCAGGCAGTAAAGTCTCAGTCTCCTGAATGAAGAATGAGTGTTCCCGTTGTCATAATGCTGTATTAAAAAAGGACTTATCATTGCTAGCTTCTCCTTTTGTTCTGCTTTGAAGGAAAAGAATGATGCCTGTTATTCTTTTAAAAGAATAAAACACATAAGTGTAATTCTAGGACAACATTTGCGAGCTGTGGAGAGAGGCAGGATTTCAGACACACCTTTGTCACTGGCATTTCCTATTTGCTGATCAGGCAGCTCCTCGCTCAGCATGCTGGTGGTTGTGAAGCCTGATGAGTCCTTAATACCTGTCAGTGATGCTAGTTCCATGTAGGGATCAGGAAACTAAAATTAGTTCATAGTCTCAAACACTTTTTTTTTTCTGTATCTAACCCTCCTTGACATAACCAAGCTCACACTGAAGAGCTAGAAATGGAATTTGAGCTTTCCAAACTCCTAATATTTGTGTCTCATGCTTCCCTGTTTCTTTTTCACTGCTCTTACATGTTTTCTATTCGGCTAATCCATAATATGCCATCACTCCTGCTGGGATCGTCACAGACCTTCACCAAAGTGAGGAACTCGCTGGGTGCTTTTCTTTGTGTTTTGAGGCAGTTAGAGTCCAGGCTGAGCTTTGATATTGAAATCAGAACTGTAGGAATAAGGTACAGACCCAATGGACTTGGCTCACTTCTGGTACGGAAAAATCCCCAAAAGATAAAAAGGAGAAAGGGGCATCCATCATCTTGGGAAAATTTTACTCTAAGGTACCCTTTAAAGTTTACTTTGACTTTGGGCACTGAAATCTTCCTGTGATAAGCAATACTAGCAATGTAAGAGCAATTGTACTTCAGTTAATTACATATGTAGTTCACATGACAATCTTTTAGCTCATACAGTCAATTAGTTACTGCTTGTGAACCAGCTAAAAGTGTGATTCCCCTGTCACACAGCTTTTGCTGTGATGAAGCTAGTATAGTATAGCATGTTGCATTGTGATCTCTAAAAGCATTCTAAAACAGTGAGGCAGAACAGCTAGTCCTCTTCATGCATTATTTTAAAACAAAACTTTGCTGAACTGCATCTTTCAAACTCGTTTGTGAGATACTAAGAGCATGTGCTTTCAGATGCAGCCAATGTGCTCACATTGCTCAGTTCTTCTTGGAGATGCAGCAGGTCTCAAAAGGAGGTTGATGTGTCTGTAATATCTGGTACTTTTTCATTTGGAGAAATTCTTAGTGTCAAAATTTGTAATCAGTGCTTGAGACATTTTGGCAAATAAGTTCCTTTTTCAGGAGATTCTTGCTAACCTGTGCTGAATTCAGTTTGCTATTAAAAAAATTTCTAGCCCATTATTATGAAGATTATCTCTAAATAAAGCTGTGTAAGTGTAACTTTGACAGACTCAGACAGTGAACTTTTTCTTCTTGAAAAATTTTGCAACAAATTGGCTTGTTTCACTCCATCAAAGAGCAGAGAAGCTCTGAGTAGTCTCCATCACACTACCACACCCCTTCCCCATGCCTCTGAAACTTTGACTCTCCCAATAGTAAATTTCCTGTTGTTAGCAGTTATCTCTGGTGTTGTTTTAAATAAAACAAACACCACCAAACCACCACCACCTCCAAGGCTGTATTGGAGAGACAAAGAACCTATCTGCTCATAAGAGAGATAGTGATTACTTGCAATAACACTTGTTAATATGTGTAACCCTTTTGAAGTGGTTGAGATGAAAGTCTTTCAGATTCTTATATTGACTCATGAAATAATTTTGAAATGTGTGTAACAATAGAATGCAAAGAAAACTATAGCATCTGAGAATAGAAAATAAAAGCATGGAGAACAGAAGAGAGATCTGGTTAAACAATTAAAAATTGAGTAGTTTTAATAGTGTTCATTGTATGCCAAAGCCATGGGGTGTCTATACTAGGGTTTAAGTATCTCTTTGTTTGACTTAGGCATACAGCCCCTTGTTTGTTTGTGTGCATTGCATCCTTTGAGAGGTGAATCTCTTGGTACTTGGAACAAAGTAGAGGAGGAAGAGGAGAGAACCTTTGTAACTTGGGTCTTGAGCTTGATTTTATCAGTTGTCATTGATGAAGATTGAATCTTGGCTAAAAAGAGATCTTTGTCACCCTTAGAGCATCCATACAGTCTGCCAGTGATTTTATTATTGTATTTGGTGCTTCTGAGAATGCTGAGGAAGTTTCTGATTGCTCTCTTCACATAACTGAGCTATTTTGGATGAGGTGGTCTCTTGATGATCATGGAGGAAGAGGCAGAGGAGTTAATTACTTCATTGTAGGTTGAGGTTAGTTGAGTGATGGTTGCTGATGTGTTCAATGGTGCTTGGAGGCATTGTAGGTCAGGGTATGGTGCTGACTATGTGGTGATGTAGTGTGATACCAGTCTTACAGTTCTTAGACTGTTGTGGTCTTAAAGCAAGTGCTGAATTTTCTGTGGGAATGCAGATCATCAGTTTCTGGTAGGCACCTTCAGAAGATGCTCCAGGAATCTTATCAGGAGAGCAGGTGGGAGCAAATTCTGCTCAACATTTTGTCACCTGTTAACAGTTGAACTTCTGGTCTTGGACAGTTAATATGTCCTGGGGGAGGAAAAAAATAAAGACTCCATGAACCTCTAAGGCATTCAGCAGAAGCTTTGAGATTTGATTATATTAATTGTTATTAATGGGAGTTAGCAGAGCTGTGAGGATACTGAGAGCTGTGCAATGAGCCCTTGTTCTTGAGCTGATGCTGGGCAGGGTCGAGCAGTGAAATCCAGGACTGGGCCAGGAGGACTCACTAGAAGCATCTTTATCACATAGACCCCAGCAGCAGGTTCAATAAATAATTAAAGCACTGGTGGAACTCTTCTCTTCTAGAGAAGAGGAGACTGAGAGGGGACCTCATTACTGTCTACAGATATGTTAAGGGCGAGTGTCGGGAGGAGGGAGCCAGGCTCTTCTCAATGTCATCCAATGTTAGGAAAGAGGGAATGGGAGCAAGTTGGACCACAGGAGGTTTAGTATTAATACGAGGAGAAACTCCTTTCCAGTAAGGGTAACGGAGCACGAACAGGCTGCCCAGGAGGCTGTGGAGTCTCCTTCTCTGGAGACATTCCAGAACTGCCTGGACACATTCCTGTGTGACCTGTCTAGGTGATCCTGCTCTGGCAGGGGGGTTGGACTAGATGATGTTTCTAGGTCCCTTCCAACCCCTAACATTCTGTGATTCTGTGAAACTTTTGTTCCAATATTAAGTTGTAAATACAACTTAGAGACAGCATCTTATTTCAAATTTAAATTTGTTTTTATTCAGCCTTGGGAAGTGCTCAACTGAGTTGATTTTTTTGTTGTGTTAAATCATGTCAAAGATGCTTAGAGGGCTCTGTAGTCCTTGACTATGTGCAAATACACTGTGAGAATTTTTAATAGATTGAAATAAATATTTTAAGGTAGCAGTACGAAGTGCCGTGCTTCTGTTTTGACATTCAGCAAAGCTATTCACAGTCTGTAATCAGATAAATCTCCTCTTCATTTCATAGCATTTTAATTGACTATTTACACAAAGCATTTTAAGGATTTGTGGACTGGTTATCGTAAAACAATTACAAGGAGGCTTTAAAAGTGCATTGAACTGTTTAAGAATATTATAGAGATTTTATGAGATAGCTTGAAAAACATGCTAAATTTGAAAGGATGCTACTTTTGACATTATCTGCAGTGACTGGCCCTCATTTTCTTCTTCTTTTCCTTAAACCCAAGTTCTGTTTACAATATTTAATTATTTCTGGCAAGATGAGTCACATGTTATAAATAGAATATTGTGATGTTAGCCTGCAAGTTAGAACTGTGTCATCTTTTATGCTTTAAAGATACCTTGCAGGTTTTAGATATTGCCATAGTAATTAGTGTGATATTGCAAGGTATTGGGGGCTTTCACTGGAACTGCAGTGAAACTGCCTCAATCTCTCCATATGTGAGGAAGCAAGATTCTTTTTTTTATAAGAACCTTTGAATATTTGTCTATACACATGCATAACAGTCAGGAATTCCCTGTTATCTAATGCTTCTTAAGTGGTATCTATGATTAGCTAGGTTATCCCTATGTAGAAAAGGTGCTGTCTTGATAATACTTGATTAAACATTGGTTTTTGCATAGTTTCTGTTCTTCACAACATGCTCAGTAAGAGAAGAACGATGTGATAAATATTTTGTAGAAGGATGACTTTCACACGAATTGATAACACTATCATCTAAGTAGAGCAGGAAAGACAAAAAGGCTTAGTGAAGGGTGCTTTTAAATAAATTGGGTTAAGAGGATACAGATTACTCTCTCTAAGGTAACTATTTTAAAAGCTATTTCTTCCATTGCACTGGATCTATTGAAAGAAAATGCATATGGTTCTTACACCTTTTCTGACTATGCCTAGCCTATGACTGTAACTGTTAAAGGCCAGCTGGGGCTACCTGTGATCTCATCTATCACAAGACAGAAAAGATTGTCTTTCACAAATCATTATAATATTTGATTTGTAGTTAAGTATTCTATGCAGTTTATAAAATGCTTTAAAAAGGTTTCTCTTCCTTTTGATGAGTAGAATCACCAGTGCTGTGGAGGTTGCCCTTATATAAATAGTACTCAAGATTATTTCCTAGACATTCTTACCAAGTAGATGGCAACACATAGGTAATACAGCTTTGTACTTACACTTTAAGTTTTTTTCAACAAGCGTTAAAATCCACCAAAGAGAACTCAACAGTAATGGAGCAGAGTAGCCTCACTGCAAAAGCAGTTGTTGTGGAAGGCAATGAATGTATTCCAACAGTGTTCATGTTGCTAGAAGGCTTTGCACAGCCAAAAGTTCTCCCTGCTTGTGTAGGCTGTGTGCAGCTGTGAGCCAGGACCAGTGGTGCAGTGGCTGTCAGAGCGATTCCTGTCAAAAGTCAGCTACTCCTGGTAACCCCAGATACTACAGGGTATGACTTCATCAAAGTAAACTGCATGCACAGCTGCTCCCACATCACTTCGAGTGGTAATCACTAGCTTTGGAAATGGTCAATGTGATGGTAAATATTCTAAATTATTGGCTCAAGTAGATTAGAAATACTCAGATGCTCAGTTATTTGTGTGTAAATGCTGCTTGTCAGCCCTTGTGGAATAAGCTGTTTTGTGGTAACCTGTTTTCCCATGAGAAATGTTGGTTATTTACAAGCTCACTCATGCCCTGATTTTGACTTCTGATAGCTTCAGTGCAACCCATAGACAAAATTCATTGATAATAGAAGGTGAAAAGTATAATTTCCTTCTCTTCTGGTGAGAATATAATGGATAAAAAAGTTAGGAAGTGTTCTTGATCTGCTTTTCTGTGGCTAAGAAGCACTTGCATCTTTCATCATCTGTTTGTAGCATAATAGAAAATGCAGTGTTCTTAGTGGCACTGAAAATGTGTACACAAAGCAGCTGAGGGCCTAAATTCCAGTAGGGAGTAACCTTGAGGTTGTAAGTCAGAAATTTAGAGCTCTTACAGTTTTATTTGCAAGGAAGTTTATTGGAAAATTTCATACTCGTATAGTTGCTTGAAACTCCTATACCAACTTGCATTAGTAGAAGCTTTAATGAGTTAAAATTTGAACAGTGCACAATATGCTGAATACACAGTAAATTGGATGTTTGTTTTCCTTTAACATCAAATTCAGTTGTATTTTATACCCTTCATAAATTTAGTCTTCTGTCTACAGGGGGTTTTTATTGACAGCATAAATGACATAGCAGATGATGTCAGTGGGAAAATGGGAGTTCTGCTAGTTTATTAAGTAAGTGGCATGTGGGGTTGTGAGGGCTTGTCATGAGCCCCTGAAGTCAACAAGGCTTTTGCTTGTGACTGGAGGGAGGATGCAGGACCAGGTTATGGGTCTTGGCAAGCAAGAGGCTTTGCATGTGCAAGACAGCCACATTCACTAGAGCCTTGTGATCAGACAGCTGCAGAGAAGTACTGCGCTATGCAAACAGTCTAATTGTCAGTCCCTAGATATTGTAGCCATTGCTTTGTCAAGGTGTGTATAGCCTAAATGACACCCTCTGGCTATTGTATTAGGCTAAAATACAGAAGAAAAAGCTGTATCAGTTTACACCTAGGGTGTGGTTCTTTTTTTTTCCCCTCCCAGTAATGCTGGATTAAGCAGCTCCTCCATCTCTGCTGAGTGAAACATTTGTGAAGTAATGATTACATTCTAACTTTAAAGTTGTTTCCAAAACAAGATGATCCTTGCTTAAAGAAGGTACTGAATTTTCCACCATGTATTTGGTCTGGTAATCCTAGAACCTGTTGGACTGTACTTGATTATGTATCTTTACAGAGTAAGTCTGATCTGATTTTTACATGGCCACCTACATGATTGTATAGCATAGTAGATCTTGTATCTTGCTTATCTTTAAGAGTGTTACAGATGTTATATCAGTGAATAGCTGCATTGTAAATCAGGATCAGTTCTAAGTAGTGTCTTGTGAAAACTTACCAGCAAGTAAGAACTACTTTATATAATTTAACATATTGGTTAGTATTTTTTTAAGGTGTGGGGTTTTTAAATTTTTTATGTTGTTGTTTTGGTTGTTTGTTTGTTTTTTATTTATTTTTAGTAATTAGCTATGTTAGAAAGCCAGGTAATAAAAATCAAAAAGTTTCTCTGACTGAAATTCTTCAGTCAGTTCCCAGTAACTTTGTGAACTGGAGAGAATACCCATTCAAATCTCAGTTACTCTGCTGAGGAAGAGTTACAGTGAGATTTATTTTTATCTCTTCTAGGAGGGCTGTTGCAAATGGTGCCAAAAGGAGAAAGGCATTACCTGTACAGTATATGTAAATGTAAACAATACCAAATATTTTTCTCCCTTCAGAACAAATCTGTAGTAGTGTGGAATATCCAGTGGCCTCAAACTCTGCAAAGATTTGGGCTAACTTGGTGTATTTTTGATGGATATGTCAAAAGATGTTCCCAAGAGTCAGACAGTGTGAGTGTTAGATTCTTGAGACAGCCATGTGAAATAATTTGGAAAGCAGCTTTCAAAATAATAAACTTTCCCAGGAATTTTCCTACTTTTCGTAGGAAATGTTAAAATTGTCTGTTTCCTTTCTGTTCAATTAGAATGACTCTAGAAATGTCTTAAAGGAGTTTTAACTTGCCTCTGACAACTAGAAGCCTTTTTATAATTTTGTTTTTAGGATGTTTTCTTCAGATAATTTGATTTTTAAGTGTAGAATGTGTGCTTGAATGTCTGTTCTGTTCTGCTGAGAGAGATGGCAGTCATTCTGCTCCCACTGATACCACATGGAAGTATTTGAGAGGAAAAGCTTAAGTGAATTTCCTGATAGGCAGCATTTACTTCATATAAGTACTTAAAGATCAGTTTTAGAAAGCAATTTTGTTTTCCATTTCTGTGTAAGTCGTGTTACCCAGAGCACCTGTCTAGAAATTATACTTGTTAAGAAGCTTCTGTTCTGTGTTGTAGTTTATAATTTACCGAGAAGTTTAGAGCCAAATTCAATATATCCGTGTTGCTAAGTGGCTAAGTGATTGAAGGAAGACTTTAACAGTTGCATTATGAGATTCTGGGGGAAATATCAGTGTCTGCAATATACCTGATACAGTTTGATTATGTTTTGCATCTAGGCTGGGCAGAGCTCTCTTCTTCCCTGTTGTGCCTTCTGTAGAACCTGCTTTAGCAGCCAGACGACTTGGTTTTCTTTGCCTTCCTATTTCAACACTGGCTGTTTGGAGAAGCCCAAAACTCATCAGCCCTTGTTTGCGTTCTGCCTAACTGTCAGTTTGTGCTTTGGAATGCAGAGGCATACACTGTTCATTCACTGGAATAAAATTTGCAAGTCCCTTCAGTTGTTTTTGTGGCCTGAATTTAATAATCTGAAGTGTTAGCTTGATAGCCTTGGAGCTATTTTTATCCATGGAGTAGGTAGAGCACAGGAGTAAAATCTTCAGTGTGCTGTCAGAGTGTCTTATCTGAGGCTTGTTTACAAGTGCTTGGGATGAAAAGGTGTTCTCTGTGCAACACTGCAATTCTCTGTCCTGCTGATGCTGTTGAGTGTCATTGTAGATAATCACAATGGTGTGAAGGAAGGCCCCAGTCCTGGGAAAGGGCCAAAATCACAGTAAAATGGGAAGGCATTATGGTAAGGTGCAGTATCAGCAGTTTTATTTATAACTGAATCATGCTAAGAGTTTTCCTGCACTCCTGTGAGGTAGTCTTGTGAGATTGAGACTTCACAGGAAGCAAGCACCATGTTTGTCATCGCAGTGATTCAGTGTGATGTCACCAGCTGACGGGAGCATTTAGGGTGTCTGTGCTCTTATGGTGGCCCTGCGATACCCTTTCTTAGACTCTTTTGGCATCTTTCCCCAAGTGCTCCACACTGTTGCTGGAAGCAAAAGCTTTTGAGCAATTTCCAAACACAAAGCAGTGCATTGTGGGCCAGCGCTGGGAAGACTGGCTCAACAAGTTTGGCAGCAGCGGCTTTGGCTTCCTGCCTACCCTGGATAGGCACCAGTAGAGATTGCCGAAGTCTCTGAGCGGGTTTGAGCTGAAGACCTCAGCCTAGGTCCTGAAATTCATGCATGTGCAACTGCTGTGTCTGGCAAAGGATCCCCTTCTGTTGTAAACTGTGGTTTTGTTATCCTAGATAGGTTTTCAGGAGTTACCTTTTGTCTGCTTCAGGAAGGTGGAAGTATTATT
Organism: Bucco capensis; assembly: GCA_013396975.1. NCBI lineage: Eukaryota > Metazoa > Chordata > Aves > Piciformes > Bucconidae > Bucco > Bucco capensis. The sequence goes on from VWZO01007210.1 coordinate 2,262,610, forward strand.
TGTTGTCAGCGTACTGGAGGGTGGTAAACTCTACAAATTTGTTACAATATCAAAGGATCCTGTTTACCTTTTCAATTTGCTATTTTCTGTTACCTATTTAATCTTACTGCTGTCATCCTGAGTCATCTAGGGGCAGTTAGCTAGGGCTCTGAAATGTTCTTTTACATGCCTTTTTTTTAAATACCAACTCCATATGCTCTTTGCTGTGCCTCTTGCTTAGTCCTGACATCTCCTCTGCAGGCCTAGTCTTGTGACATGATGCATCAGGACCACTGTGTGAGGTCTGTGGGGTTCTTGGGGGTGCAGGACACTTGACTGTGTCTCATTGCACAGTCATACACTGAATATGTCTAATCTTATGTCTGCAGAAGGATGACTGTCTTGCATATTGGTTTTATGTCATTTTTGACATGAGATACCTAAAATTAAAATATATTTAGCTTCCTAGCTGGCCTACAAAAACAAAATAAGTTCTTTTTTTTCACCTCCTCCTGTGTATTTGGATCCATTCATAAATACCATTTCCCTGCTTCCCAGGTGTGACAAGAGTACTGTTAGCTGTATGGGGAGAAGTGGTATTAGAAGTATCTGTCAAAATGCAAACCAATCCAATCAGTACATTAAGAAGGCTGAGCAAATTCTTCTATCCTGTTTTGTTTTGGTGGAAGGTATTGCCTTCTGTGTACATCACAAGTGGGCTGGTGTTCCAGTTATGTTATAGAGGCCCAGACCACAGAAAAAATACTTGAAATTATGTCGGCCCATTCGGATCTTCTTCATGTGTAGTATGATCTAAGTAACCTCCATCTTTGAATCTAAATTTTAAAATATTAAAAGCTGTAATCATTCCTAACCTAACTAGTGAAAAGGGTGATTTCATCAGCAGAGTTAGTGTCAGATAAGGAAGAATAATAGGTGGTGAAATTTGTTTCAAAGTCTTTTGTTTTATGGGGGTTTTCGGGTGGTTTTGTTTATTTTGTTTCGGTTTTGTTGGTTGGTTTAGGTTTTCTCTGTGTGTTTGTTTTGTTTTTTAAATTATGTTAACAGGTATCATGTATATTGTGTTGGCTGTGGAGATGGAATTATTGAAAATTTTGTGAAGGCGAGTGCCTAAAATTACACAGGATCACTCTTAACAGTGAAGAAATAAATCTTGAAATAGTGATAGTGTTGGGGTTATTCTCAAAGGGAGATCATGTGCAAAGGCAAAACCTAAACTACTACTTTACAAGAATTTGAAATCCATAATAATAATAATTCTTTAGACTGAACTAGGTTTATGTTGTCACAGCCAGTCAGCAGTGGAATTAGTGACCTTATGCTGTGAACAGGTAGCCTGATTCTCTTCAATGCTTAATTAATTAGTTAATATAACTGTATGTCAGTGGACAACTAGCACTGGTTTAAAGCTGGACACTTCTGAACAGATAGACCCCCTCTTGGGAGGGAAGCTCTCATGACTGGCTCTGTATGTGCTGGAAGATACCGGTTGTGAGAACTAAAGACTTAATGGTTTACCAGTTCCTTAGCTAGATAACTGAAATAGTCATATTTGTTTGGCTAAATATATGCAATAGCCAAGTTTAAAGTACTTTATGTCACTACATGTGTATTCAAATACGTAAAAAGCGGGTTAGCTCTTTTGCACTATAATAACAAAAACGTTCCTTTATTTTCCACTTTATCTTTTAATCTTATTAAATATCACAGTACTATTGGGGGTTTCATTTGTGCTATAGTACATTTATATTGCCTGTTGCTGTGTAACTTGCTTTTTTTTTTTCCCTTAATTTTATTAAATCAACTGTTGGTAAATCTGTAAAGCAAAGGAAGTAAATTTTAATGGAAGAACTAATAGTGCCTGCCAAATTGAGGGGGGAGCAGAAATGTAAGTTATGTGAAAATTGACAGGCATCAGTTTCTTTACAGCTATATGAGGCAGGCTTGAAACAGTCTTATTTTTGAAGTGGATGTTCCAGTGCATGGAGAAAGGGAGTGGCAGGGGTGGGGTGATTTTAGGTAGTTGAGTTGCCTAACAAAAGAAAATACTGCAATAGAATTCAGTTGACAGGTCATCTGTATTATTTTCCTTTAATTTTTTTGCATATGCTGATTTGCTCCCTCTGGTATCAGGTGCACAATGTAAAATGTATGCAGAGTATTCTTTGTGCAAAGGTGCATTATCTTTGAACAATTAAAGAATAAGGCCATGCTGCTGTCACACAGGAGCTGGGGCTGCAGTCAGCAGGGAAGAGAGTAGAAGAGGTTGAAAGATGAGTACTGCACATGTCCTGTGTAGCAGGGAAAATGTGTTAACTGATTATGGTTTTAATATGAAGGCTGCAATAATGCCCGTTACACAAGAGATGCTTAACTATATCTACTTCTTAGTTTTATTGGTCTGAAAAAGTTTGTATTTTTAAATACTGTAAATTTTCAATGGATGCTGGTGTTTCTGATGTCATTTTTTTTGGTTATTTTTATTACTAAGTGAAGTTGTTTTCTCCTGTCACAAAAGATGTAGTAATGGGTGCAAGGTATTCCTCCTGTTCTCAGTTAGTGAGAAAACATGTCTATATAGAAGTGAATGGTTGTTACTGCTCTGCTTCCTCAGTTCCTGGGAGCCAAGACACAGCCAGCACCCTGTTGTGTTACTGTGATATGGATAGGTACATAGGGAAAGATGGCAAAAACCCACACATGCCAATTTTTTTCCCCCCAAACACATTTATTTCTAAGTAGGAGATAGGAAAGAGTGAGGAGCTTGGAACATGTTCACCATTTGCAGTCATGATATTTCAAAATACTCCTGCTGCAAGGAGCAGTTTTATGTAAACTGTGAGTTTAGGTTTAAATAGAAAAACTTCCTTTTTCATACTACAAAAGTACAGCTGCTGCAAAGTACACAGTGTTGTGTGTGAAAGATCAGCAAAGTACCAAATCTGTTGATGTTAAGCCTGTTCATAATAGTAGCAAGCTTAGGGTATCTGACTCAAGATATTCTAGGGATGATTTACTTAATTTTAATTGATGCTATGTTTGTGACTAGTTACTTATCCAAAACTTCCCCTCCCATAGGAGACTTTGTTTTTGCTACATAACAGAAGTGTTTGTTCACGTTGATATTAAATTAGCCCAGGTTTTAATTTTACTCTGTAAACTACAAATGTATTTCCTGAATTGGATTTCATTTTTGTCATGATCACAAAACTAAACTCCACTTTTTTCCTTAAGCTATTTTAGATTGGATATATAACAAATAGGAGTTTATTTGGACATAAAACCATAAACAATAATTTGTTGGCTTCCCTAAAATACAGCGATGGCATGATGAGATCATGTCACCTAAAAATAAAACATGATTTTGAAGATTTCTAACATGACAGATTTTATGTTCAGCATTTGTGTAATGTTATACAAATTGGCTGGAGAAATTTAAAATATCTTCAACTCTGAAAACTCATTAATGAGTAAATGGGAATAGTGTTTGCAGATGACTGACTTCATTCAAATTGCTGATGAAAACCTGATATAACAGAATACAGTGTGTGTGGGGAGACCTTTTCATCTGCTGAAAAGCTTTAAATATGCTACTTGTGTTTCATTCAGAAATTTATTAGTCTTTCTACAGACAATTTTCTGTAAACTTGCTCGATGAAATTTTACATTATTCTGTATAATAAACTTAAAAAACCCATTTAATAGTTTTGAATTAACAATTTGACATATGTTTTGTGTTAGGTTTTACGAAAGATTGTGTGTAGCTGAATTCATATACGAAGAATTTAACTAAATACTAAGATGTCTGCTCTAATATGTTTTATATATAATTACAGGAACATTCAAATCTTGGGAGCCTAAAATTAGAACTCCCAGCTGCATGCTAGGCTGCAGGTGCACGTGTGCATGACACGCTTCGCTTTGCTATCTGCTGTTCAGTTTTCATTGGTGGGCAGGATGCTGAAATTTCCCAAGACTCTTAAATTTTGGAGAACAGGAGATGTAGAGACTGTGTGTTTCATTCTGCACCCTCACAGAGGGAGGGAGGAAAGGCTGCAGGAGAATTGCAGTGACCATGTACTCATAGCCTTGCAAAAGGACTTGGGGTTTGGCTTTGCCACTCGGGTATGCACAGAGGAGTGTCACTGCCTGCAGCATGGGGCAAACCTTTTTGCTGGAGGTGAAGCTGAAGGGAGTGGTGCAGGGGATGGGATTTTGGAAACGCAGCAGGGCTGAACCCATGGAAAATGTGATCCAGGAGAGGTAGGTCCTCCTTCACCCTTTCAGGTTTCACGAGAATTGTGCCTTCAATTTGGGAAAGCAAAGTAAAATCTGCATAACTGCAGCTTTGGGAAAATAAGAAGGAGACTGAACAGAGAGGATTCTGCTTGCAGACATAAAGCATTCTAGCACTAGTGAAGATTTATGACAGTTGATCAAATCTTGTAATGCAGCTCCTGTGCCTAGTTAAACTAGATTGTGGGGGTTTTGGGTCTTGAAGTGAAAGTAATTTTTGTGAGCCAAAACCTTGAGGTTTTGGTATTCTTAGACTTCACTAAAATGCTGGATAATTGCTATGTTTGCCAAAGTGGAAAATGCAGTAAAAACGTTTAATCAAGTCTTCAGCTGTTCCTTCATCTCATCTATCAGCAACTGCACGGTGAAACAAAGTTCATGCACTTGTGCTCAGAACCAAAGGAGAGTTGTGTCTTTACAACATCTGAAATAGCTGGGCTTGATTTCAAACCTGTTTGTGCAAAAATGTAAGTTACTTAATGTGTAGAGCAGAACTGGCAAGGAATTTAAAAACCAGGTAACCTTGCAGAAAATACTTCAGCAGTGCTTACTCTGAGCCTAAATGAAACACCTTGGATATGGGAATGTCCATGTTTTTTGCTTTGTTTTGTATTAAAAGGTTCTTTTGTATCTGAGGCAACCTGAGCACAAATCTTACGGGTTAGATATTTTTTTTAAAATAGTTTCTTTATATAAATTTGGTTCATGTTTGGTTTGTTTGATTATGCATATGTTCTTTGCAGGCAAAAATTTGTTATGCCTGCACATATGGTTCATAAAACACTTGTATTCTATTAATACATAAGCATTCATTATTTGAAATTTTTCTTTACTAGAATCTATTATTTTGGTTTAAAGCTTGTGTAAACCAGAGCACTCTGAATATTATGGGGTTTTAGTTATTTTGTTCCTGTTTAGGAATATTCTTCTTTTATTATCATCTTGCATGGTATACAGTAAAAAATTTGCCAATAGTTTAATTTCACTTCAACATTGATAAGTATGCAAAAACACACGTGTGTGCATGAATGATAAGCACTTGAGTGTTTCTGAAAAACAGTTTGGAAAAAATACTGTGTAGAAAATATTTTAGTTGCAGAAAGTGAAGTATTTGTATATGAAAGGTAAGTTTTGAGATTCTTAGATCACTTCTTTAAACATTCATATCAATCAAAATAAGAGACTATATGACTCGATGGGAGTTGTACTTAAAATAATTAAGATCTCTTGTAGTGTTGTTTGTGTAGAAAGCTTGCTGTCTCACCTCAAGCTTCTAAGATCCTCCTTGCACCTGAAGTTTAGTTATTATTGACAACTGATGTCTGCAGTAGATCAAGGAGGACTTGCCTGGTGGGCAGATTTCTTGGTAGAATTTTAACTTTTTGGGCTAACCATAAGGTGTTAGTTGGGTTGTAAGCAAGCTCGGCTTTCTGTCTGAAATCTGCCTGGGTTTAGTGCAGGCTGTTTCATGTGGTCCTCAGTGCTGGTTAGTTGACTTCCTTCTCCCTCCTTGTGCTTCTGCCCCGAAATCACAAGCTCCTAAAAATAGTGATTTGGGAGTTTGTCTGCTTTCAGGTATTAAAATAACATTCATGTTCTCCACAGCCATAAAGGGTAAAACAACAGAAATGTTCTTATGACTTCAACAGTATCTGACAGTACCTCAGATAAGTGTTATAAGCAAGTAATGGAAGGTGGCACAAAACTTCTTTTCCTTCAAGATGTCAGCTAGTTGTAGCTTACTGCAGCTGTGAGGTTTTTTTCTCCCCTTCTCAAAATTTTTTCAGATACTAGGGAAGAGTTCTTTTATCTTAGAGATAAGTTCTAATAAAAGTATGTCTTTAGAGAAAGAGACCTACCAGTTAATTCAAGTTAAAGCAAGATGTACTTACATTTTTTCCCATAGTATGATCAAGACTAATTCTCTTCTAATGAGAAAAAAAAACCCCACAGCTAGTATGGAGCAAATGTATTCAAGATACCTGTTGTGGACATTATTTGAACTTACTTGGTCCATGAAGTAAGCTGTTCAAACAATCCAGATTTGGCAATGTTTCAAAATAATGGGATATGTTTACAATTTCCTTATATAGTACCTCCAGAAGAGTTCCCTGATGTTTTAGTGGAAACCCTAGTGAATCAATAAAAGTTGGTACATTTACTTAGGGTGGATTTGGACCAGGCTCAAGTAAAAAGAAAAATAAATTCTGTGCTTGGGGAGTTGTAAAGATAATCTGTCCTGAGTGTAAAGTTAACATTCTAGGGCATTGCATTTTTAATTTATCTGATATTAACTATAGTGATTAAAAATACTCTGGAAGAATAATCAGGTTGGTGTTGTGCTGAAGGCATGTTATGCTGTGGGGATCTTTGCAGTCAAAACATTTTACGTTTTTACCATTGTCAAATTACACTAAATGGCAAGCAGTATATACATATTGGTGATAAATCAGACCCAACCTTTAAAAAATCTTAATAAGAAAATGTTCATGCTAGGAACGGGTAGGGAAGGAGTGAGCATTAGCAATGTTCTGGCTTAAATATTTCTTCAGTACTTGCATGTATCATGCTCATTATTTTGATCAAGTTTCTATTCCTTTGCCCTAGCTCTGTTTGTTCTTTGCCCTTTCACTTCTGTCCTTTCTAGTTTTGCTTTCTCTTCCTTTGTTTCAGTTTTCACTCTCCTCATTTCTTTCAGTTGCAGTGAGCAGACTTCTGCAAAATTAGGATATTTCTGTTCTGGCTTCTGCTAACAGCCACTATCAGGGCTTCTTTTACCTCCTTCCTGTTGAGTTTGCTGTCCTGGAAAAGATCTTGACCTCAGGGTTTCTTGATGATATTTCATTTCTAGAAGGGGTGTTGTCTTATTAGATGCCAGGATGGATGAACTATGCAGTGGTCTCAGTTTGAAAAGGGACAAGACTTGTGGAAAATTTGATAAATTTTGGGGGGGGGTTAAAAAAAATCCAGTAACAATATGCAGTGGAGCTGTGGTAGTCACTGAATCTAGTGGCTCAGTAAACACAAACTACCAACCTATTCTCTAACTGTGGGGTTTGTAGCCTGTTTTATTTATTTTTGTCTGTGATGTTAAGTAATAGAATTGAGAGTACACAGACATAGTTACTTCTAATGACCACAAGCATGAATTTGTTGTGTAACTGTTCTGAAAGAGAACGCTGGAAATACTGAGAAATTCCTAGATGGCTTAGGTGCTTTTGCATCCATTCAGAGAGGACAAGATGGCAGCTCAGTTTAAGTAAGTTTTTTAGACGAGACATGCTGAGCTCCATATTACTTGATGTACAGTATGTCAGATTATCCATTATTTTTTCCCTTTTTTTAATTAGGAAAAGTGCTATATTGGCCTCTTCCAAATAAGAACCATTTTTCTTACTACATGCTCAACAATAATGCAGTTAAGAGATCTCAGAATTGCTTGTGGCATGGTCTTGTTCTAGGCTTGGAAAAGTGTATAGCAGTATATCATTTAAAGTTACCTTTTTAAAAACACTAAGTTAGATTTGAAAGGAGAAGTGAATTCTGGAGGTCACAACATTCATATTATGGAGGTAAATGAAGTTGTTTTTCTTTATGGTGTTCATAGAATTAATGCAACTAGCAGCTCCTATAATAGTGTTTGTATGTTGATACCATATATACTGCATTTATTGGGAAATACATTGAAAGTTTGAGGTCTTGGTTTAAATTTTTAGTTTGACCTTGAAAAACATTCCCAGATGGAGAGAGTTAAATGAGCCCAGCTTTGAAAGAGGAACATATGAATCATGGTTGCTAGGCTCTTCCTTGAGAGGCAAGAGCTTTACATTCACAGTGAAGTATTTCAAAAAGTAATCTTTAAACTCAGAGGAACAGTGCATTTGAAATGACACTGGTAAAATACTATAAACTTCATTAGACTTTTAAATAGAGGATTTGCATGTCATTAAATGAAATAGGTATAAAGTATTAGATGTTAGAATATCAGCTGCAAGACTTGTGAACTATCATAACTGGTTGAGGAGGGAACAGAAGAATTAGGCATTCGTCTCCCACTTTTGGTGCATACTTATGTAAGTTTTGTTAAACTATTCTGTATGTTCTTCTCTAACATTGGCATGGTCTAATTTGGCATTCTCAGAACAGTGCCACATAGTCATTTGCCCTGTTGGAGCACAGAAATGAGAGATCTCTGAAACCTGTTCATGCTCTGCTTAACTAAAATGACAGTGAAGGATGTTAAACATGTGGGAGCTTACCTGCCTAAGACTGAGGCTCCTGGCCTAGGGAAGTGTGGATTTGGGTCTCTTCCAGTTTTCTTAGCTGATCTTGCTTGGGTCACACTCCTTACAGTTTCAAACCTATTGTTAAAACTAGCAATCAGGTTCTCTGTGAAGTATTAAGGCTACGTTTTGCCCTCTGGTATCTATAGTCTGTGGCCCTTAGGGACTGAGCTGGTGTGTTCATGCAGTGCTCAGCATAGACAGAGCCCAGTGGTATTTGAGGCCCTATGGGTTTCTCTAATGAAAGGATATGAAAATATCTATTATAAATAAATGCTTTGATAATAAAAAGCTGTAATTTAGTTTATCTCCTATGGGATAGCAAAAGGAATTGCATTTAGGACTCTTAACTTTGACTACTCCCTCGCAGGTTACATTTAGATGCTACTCTATTATCAGTATTGTGGGGGTAGAAGATCTTTTACGTTGATTTATATGATCTGGATGGAGTCTTGTACATGACTTCCTTTGAAATCATGGTTGTGATTTTGGGTGTGCAGCAAATCCTTTTTCTTGTGTCAAGTGGTTTTACTCTTAGAATGTTTGAGTATTTCCTAGTAATTTGGCATTGCTTTCTGCCGCTTAAGAGCTTCAGTTTTCAAACAGTGTAAAGAACACACGTAAATTATTCCGATTTCTTGGGATCCCCAAACTGCAACAGGAAAACATTTTTGTAAAGTCAGCTTCTGCCAGTTTGTTTCACTTGTTTAAAATTGCCACTCTCTATGGCCAGCAAATAGTCATCAAAGAGCACTTGAAGAGAGCGTGCATGGTGTCTCAGACTAGTGTCAAGGGGTGCTTTTTATCTTACAAAAGACACAGAAGTAGTCAATCCTTTGCCATGTGACTAATTTCCCCGTGTTCTGTACAAGCTGGTGTAATGCCTGTGAATGCAGCATGTCAGAAAGGTACGGTTAGGAGAACAGGTTACAGGGTGTGGGTTTACAGTTGGGTAGACATTATATAGTAGTAGCCTGTCTGTGTGCTATTAACAATGTAAATAGCAGGCAGTGCGTGCTGTTATTGTCCCATTCATCATGGTGTATTAGGAGTCAGACGGAAGTGACCCTGGAGTATTTGCTTGCCGTGTGGAAACCTTTTTACGCAGGCATATCCAAAGAGCTCCTGCGTGAAGTATTAGCAGTGACATTTAGTTTGATACTTTTTTTCTTTACGTAGCTTAATATTGCATCACAGAAAGTAGATAATGAAATACAGAAGTTTATTATTCCTATCTGATTTTCCCCCCAGCATGTATTTACTAGTTTTGTCTAGTTTGCAGTAAGGTAGGTGTCCTCGACGTCATAATACTTTTTGAAAAATAAACATCGTATAAAAAAATAAGCAAGAGTCACTACTTAAAGAAGTGCAAATCAGATTATTGCTTATTTACTTAATGGAACCTCAGTTAAGGTGCCTGTGACTTAGGTAAGTGTAGCTCTGCTTTATCACAGCAATGTCAGATGTTCATGGTCATTGTATTTATGTCCAACTGCAAGATCCAGTTGCAGCTGTTATTGCAGGTATCTCGCTGAATTTTAATATAGTTTTTGGAAAACCTAGGATATACTGTATATTTTAGAGAAAAACAGTTACATTTTTATGATTAAGATATGTAGTACAAAGGGAGCCCTTAATTCTGGAAGCTGTTTGGTGTGGATTTGTTCTTTTTTGTGTGAGGAACAAAGTGGATTCCATGGGGCTTTGAAGGCCTGCCAACGTCATTCTGCCAGCAGTTACCTTGTGCTGTGGCACATTCACTCTGGAATTCCAGCCCACTCCATTTACTTCATAATTGGTGTTCCATCATTGAACATGGATGTTGTTAAAAATACACATAGGCAAATTACTAGCTTTAAAACAAAACTCTGAGGTCAGTTCTAGCACAGAGGTAAATTAGTTTAAATTCCTTTATAAGTTACTGGTAAGATAAATCTATTCCTTAAGTTGGTTAGTTGGGTTTTTTAAAGAAAATAAGTTTTCTTTTATTGGTTTTAAACCTTTTACTAGTGTTATAGTTCCTTTAGCCACATGTTTGGCAATAATGAATTTATATTTTATTTTTGCAGTTTCCTATTTTTTGTCTTCTAATGACTGAGTAACGTTTTGAGTTATATAAATGTAATATACCTTTAAGTTTTGCACTAAATGTTGTGTTTAACGCTCCAGTAGTCTCTGGATGCAGTTTTAAGTGTTACATTATGTTCCTAAGAAACTGTATTCTTAAAGACAAAATTGTAGAAACTAATTTTGTTAGTAAATTCTGCAAGTATGTGTGTTATCTCTGAAATCCACACATGCTCTGACATACTGTTATCTCTTATTTCTCTCTCTTATTTAGCTCTTACACAGATCTCTCGCAGCAGATGGCTGGACTATAATGCACTGTTAAACAAATAAAACCATTAGGCATGTAATACTGCCTGGTAAAGGACTGTGTGTTTAAAATGGTTTAAAAAAATTAAATAGACAATAAAGTTCATTTCTGAATTCATTTAATGAAACTGGAATAAAATCCAAACCCCTTTCAGAATACATAAAACATCCTCTCTTATGTTGTGTTTGTTATTTAAAGTCAGTCTTTTTTTGTTACCTTCTTGCGTCTGGTATAAGAATCAGTTCTAAATCAGTTTTCTAATAGATGTTTTCTACAAGTAATTGCTCATTTTACATTTATCTCTGTAGGAAGATTTTTGCTTTTGTGTTCGTCCAGCACAAAATTATCTATTGCATTATCTGATCTTTTTTTCTTCATTTTCAAATTTGATACAAATGTATTAAAATTATGATTCAACACTAGTGTCATGGCTCTGTAATTAAACTGTTTTTCAATAATTGTCAGCAGCTGAGAGATGCCATTTTGTCTTTTTGTTTTTAGATATGCCAATATTTGGTCTTTGCCCGTCTCATGATGATTTCTATTTGGTGATGTGTAACCACTGTAATCAGGTCGTAAAACCACAGGCATTTCAATCACATTATGGTAAGTGCTTAACTATTTTTAATAATTAAGGGTAAGGTTAAATCAGGATTAACCCTGGCAATTTTTTTTATTTTTTTTTTTAAATTGATGGTACATAGATCATTAAATTCTAAATAATGTCAAAGAACATAACCTGTGTTTAATCATTTTATGTACACTGTAATGCAGTTACATGAAGATCTTGTTGCTGTTAATTTTTTTAATGCCTTCTTGAAACGCTGCATCCATACAGTTCAGTTTTGAAGTGGAGTGTGTTTGAGTCTGTGTGTGTCACTTCTTTTGGTGTATTTATACAGATTATTTTTACACAGGTTCTGTTACAGGGTGAACTGTGAACTTGAGCTAAAAGCTAAACTTACAAATTTTGTTGTAAAACATAGTGTGCTTCCAATGGCTAGGGAGCTTATTTATTTTCAGAAGTATCAATTTGTATTTGTTTTACTGCTCTAATGGTTTTGTATATAAACTATTGTAGGAGGCTCTTGTTGTGTTAGTTGGTGTTAGCCAGTGTCTGTAGAGGACTGAGAAAATGTGAAGTGCTGCACAAGTTCAAGTGCTCACTTACTTCCTACAAACCAGACTGGGGGAGGTTGGCAGTTCTTTTTCTTCATTGCTCTCAAAACTAGACATTAACCTCAAACAATTTTATGCCAATATTTGGGTAGAAAGTGTTTTGGTATTCAGCTCTTTTGTTTCTTAGACATTCAGGAGATGTTTTCTGACAAAGTGCTAATAGAAAGATGGACAGAGCATCTTCTGAACTGCTCTTTCCTCCCTCTGTCTGTGTGGATTTGTAGACATTCCCTTTTTCTGTAGACCAGTGCAACTACTGATTGAGTGTGCCTCAGTGTTTAGAAGGATAGAAGATGCTGGATATGGGTAGGGAGCCTCTTTTAGTGTTGAGAACAAAGGGATAACTTTTCTTGCAGCTTAAATAATCCATCCATTTGGCAAGAAAAGATACTTTCTTCTGCTGCTTCCCAGAGACTGGGAAAGGGTTGTCCTGTGCTGTGCAGAGGGTGAACGTCTTAGCCTTCCCACCTGTCATTTGTTGTTGTGTTACATAATTCCTTATGGAATATACCTCAACCCTTGCTGCTGGATTCTGTAGTTGCATCACACAGAGTGACTCAGAGAAGCATCTGAATAGATTTTTGTGACATAATTCTTACTAGTTTTCTTGTTATTCTGTGGATGGCAGTAGTAGTAATGTTTTTCTTTTTTTTTTTTTTTTAAGCTCAGATTTGTAGATGTAAGTCACCAGAGCTATAGGGAGCAAGAAGAAGAAAAGAGTGTCAACTTTCCTTCCTCTGGTTACTGTAAGCCTTTGTATCAGCCAAGAGCAAGTTCACTTCTTGCCAGTGTGATTACTCACCTGTCACCGAATATCATTTTGGGATGTCCAATAAATATTTCTAAAATATCATATTAAATTGATTATGACGGTTAAAAATAAATTTATTGGGGAGGATTGGATGGTGCTATATTGAATCTTCCATCTTGAGGTCAGTAATATGGAGCTGGGTGAGTTTGGTAGTGGCAGAGAACTGTGGATATCTGCAGACACTTTGGGTTGTCTTTCTGAAATCAGCAGTTGATCTCCAAATACTGTCTGACAAACAGGCATCTGTACTGTAGGAACCAGTGTCATAGCTGTTGGCATGACAGCCTTATGGGCAGGTTGAAGAAGCAGTTCAAGAACTCTGGAGGTACAGTATCGCTTCCTGACCGTGGGCATGAAAATACAGGGTGTTGTAATGCTACTTCTACCAGTGTTAAACTTCTTGTGTGAAGTAAATTCAAACTGGTCTGTAAGCACTACTTGCAATTTAAAAGGGGCAGAGTGAAAAGGGAACTAGGAAAGGGAGGTATGGAAAATATTTTTTAAAAAATAAGAGAACAAATAGTAACAAAATGTTCCTATCCTGTATCACATTGTAGGAGCATGATCTCTACACATGAAACTCTCAGATGTGAGCCTTACATCAGTGGCAGATTCATACTTGTAGAGAAATGTGTAAGGAGGGGATGGAAATGAGAGGTTATTCTTAGTATTTCTTAAGCCCATTCTGAACAATGAAGAGGTTGAGTGAGGGCTGCGGCGTGCAGAGGAAACAGGCGGGGTCATTCTGATGAGAAAAACAGGCTTGGGTGGGGTGATCATCATTAAAGGACCTTAGTTTGCCATACTAATAGCCTCAGAAAGGTAAGAAGGCTGACTTGGTGATTTTTGTTTAGCACTAGCTCTCATTGCTTTTTATCATCCTTCACATTCTTTAAATCCTTACAGAGATTTCCCTTGTTTTAGCAAATTGAATGTGAAAGCTGATAAATATGGTAGCTGATTGATTACCAGGCAATGGTATGGGTTTAGTTTTACTTTTGAGCACAGTGTGCTTCAGGAGAAGGAAATTGCTGAAGTCCTCAAAACACAATTCTTTTTAAAACAAAAGTACACTATCATGATAACAAGGAAGTAAACCACTCTGGATTCATCACAGTCAGTTTGCCCTGAATTAGATCTTGTTGCTTGTGGCATTATTTCAGGGGTTGATAAAGAAGACATTACTTAAGGTTCTGAAAAATTGCAGTATGTCAATGAAACTGAACTTTTTTGTGATGGTTTTTAGGGTCTTTTGAAGTTATGGTAATCTCTTAAAACAACTCCTGGTGGTATATGTTGCTTCTACTTGGTGTTCTTCAAACTTGTCACGTGGGATTTTGTTTTCTGAACTAGTAAAATACGCTCTTTTAAAATGTCACTTTTGTCAAAGAAAGGCTAAACAAACTATTAGCTAAACCTAATGAGCTAATTAATTTCTTCCAAAGCATATTTGTAATAAACTACTTAACTAGGTAGGCTGAAAGTGCATTGCTGGACATATGCTGTTTTTTTCCTGGACTACAAGAAGTAAGAAATAATTTAACTATAACCTTATTCATCAGAATATTTGTCCTTTTTCGTGAAGCCCTTTATTCATACAAATTACAGATTTTTCTCTAACTGATACTTTTATATTTGTCTGACTAGAAAATATATTAACTAAAAATTGAATTTTACCTTTTGAGGCAATCGAAGCATGCATGGCGAGTATGAATTGCCGGTTTAATGTTTTATTCTGTACTGTTGGTATAGGTACTGCCATTGATTTTTGTAAAATTTGGTGACGTATTTGATATCCATAGCACCATGTACAGGCTAGTTTTTAAAAGAAATCTAATGTAATGAGGCATCTGAAGTCAGCTTGTGGTATTTCTTCTAGCCTGTGTACAGCAGCTGACTATTAGGACACCCAAATGATTTTATTCTGTTGGCCTGGCATGGAGAGATGCTATGAGGATCTGACAGGGCAGGAGCAGGCCAGCCAGCTAACAAAGAATTGTTTGAAGACAAATCCTCTGTTCCATCAGATCTCAACTGCTTCATTTGTGGGGCTGGACAAGTGATTAAGTGATTGCTAGTATTCTTGCTGCTTCTTTTTTGAGTGGTTATACTTCTGTGGTATCAACATTTTCCTTGGATGGCTCAAGATGAGTTCAGAGGTTAAAGATGGAAGAAAGATATAATGATCAGGCATTCAGTCTTGTGAGTGAAGCACCTGAGATCACTTACCCTGGTGACCTATTCTGAGAAAACATAGTGTTTTTCTCCAGCTGGAGTATATATATACACTCTGGATGATTGTGTGCCAGCCTCTTCAACTTCCATGCCATGCAGGTCTTCCCTCTGTATTTAAATCAGGTATATTTCTGAAGTCCCTGCACAGTTTTCTCTCAATATATAAATTCTTAGTGTAAAAATGACTTTGTCTGTCAGATTGCTGTCACACTTCTCAAGGCAGCGGGGTGGGCCCATGTCCCTTTTATTTCCTCACTCTTCTCCCCACCAGAAGATGCTAGAAGCAGTTGTGCTGCACTGAAAGGTTGCTCTCTGAGGAAGCCATCGTAACAGTTACTTTGTGGAAACCCTGAAGTGCCGTGGGTTTCGGGCTGTGTGACCTTTCGTTGGTATTTCAGCCGTTCCACGGGTTTATCACATCTTGCTGTGGTTATCAGCCTCCTGTCTGAGGAGAGCTGCTTCTCTGCACCATCTGGGCTACTTTGTGGCTCAGAGAAAAGAGATTGTTCAGCAGTGTGGAAGCAGTGTAAGTGTAGAGATGTGGGGTTTCTTCTTTCATATCTTCTTCCCCGGTTTTTGGCAGGGTTATTTGGTTCCTCTGTGCCTTACTTTCTGTGAATATGAAGTGGGGTTAAACTTTCAGCAATAATAACGAAGACTACCTGTAAAACTTAAACTGAGGATGCCTATGAGTCATGTAGTGATTGTGAAAACCATTAATACAGTACGTACTGGAAAGAAATTATGATAGTGTATTGGGCTGTTGAGTCATTAAAAAGCTATGTCTAGTGTTTTTATTAACCTCCATAGGTTTGGCACACAGTGGCAAAGGTGAACAATTACTGTGGGCTTTGCCTGCTGCTGCTCTGTGAGCTGGTGGGGAATCGCATAAGAATTTCAGTTTCTGATCAATGCATGTTTAAACCTGAAGCTTAGGATTCAGAAAGGGGATAGTAGAGTTTTGGTGCCTACCTTTTTTGTGGCTTCTAGGAGGTTTTGAGATTGGAATACACAAGGCCATAGCACAACCTTATACTCAGCCTGGAGAGACTTGGAAGGCAAGTCCTGGAAGTAGAGAAGATGTGTTACTTACTTGAGTCCATCTTGCAAGTCAGTGTAAGGTCTCTCTCATGAATCTCCTTCACTGAACTGTATAACCATACTTCTTCCTCCCTCAGCCAGTTCTTACATCCACCTTTAGTTAGCAGGAGTGCTTCTTTGGGTAGTCATAAGGGCTTTTTTGGTGTTGGTGTTAAGTGCTTGAATTTGGAGAGAACATGTGGTGTTTGTTGTGATTTTAATTGGGATAAATGATCTGCTAAGTATCTACGTCAATATGCTGTTGTATTTTGGATGTTGTATCATATGTAATTTGTCTTACAGTCCCTGCAGCATTACGTAGTTGGATTCTGCTGACATATTGTGAATTGAATATAAATTTGTCTTACCACTTTTCTGTCACATCAATTTTTTCAGCAGCTAATTGTTCTGAGAAATCTGATATCAGTATTTAATATTTCTATGTTTTGGTTTTCAAAGTTGTGCAAATATTGCTTATTTAGAATAGAGAGAGTGTTTAGCATGGATTTAGAGAGTCAAAGATAAAGTGTCTGTACAGGGGCAGCATTTGAAGCAGACAGGAAAACAAAGGAATGCACTGAATCTTGTTCCAAAGCCATTGCACTTGAGGATTTGGGTGTTTATTGTTTGGGGGGGGTCATTTTGTTTTGGTTTTGGGGAGGGGATTTGGTTGTGTGTGTTTTGTCTTTCTATTTTGTTTTCCTTGTAGGAGATTGACTGAGCTCATCCGCATTTTGAAGGGATAAGCCTTCATTATGGCCTGTGTACTTTTGGCAGCCAGCAATTTGTTTCAGTAATTAAGTGTCCACTGTTCACTAATGTCTTTTTAAAGCAGTCTGAAAATGTTTTGTATAAACCATAAGAATTTTCTTGGGTATCAGGAATCTTCTGTAGGAGTCTAATACCCAAAATGAAACTAGAATGTTAATGTGATGTCACAGATGTGCTGGAGTAATCTACCAAGCATATTGCCAAATGTACACAGGTGGCATTTGACATATTATGGCTTGAGTTAATGTATATGTTTTAACAAATTATCGTTGGCAGCTTCAGCAGCTTCTGCTTAAATACACAGTCCTCTCACAGTAGTTCACACAGTCCATATTCCAGCAGTTGGGTTCTTAGTCTCTGGGTTCAGCAAGAACTAGTGTTAAATTTCTTCACAGAGATTTGTGGAAGTCTGTAGCTTTTGCAGGCATTGTCTTGGCATATTCCCAGAAGGGAATGGGCTCAGAGGTCAGCACAGGATTCACTTCAGGGAGAGGAAAAAGTTCCAATGGATTATTTAGTTCTTTTTAAATAATGCATCTGTAAATATATTTTAGGCTTTGAAATGCGTACCCCAAAGCCTATAGCTGAACAACAAATGTTCCATGCAGATTTGAAGGAGTGATAAAGTTAGGCTCTGTGGTTAGCTGTTAACATCACAAGCAGCTCACATACAGAAGGTTATTTTTGTAAGCATGATGGCTGTGGTCTTTGTTTATTACATGAAAACATAAGGAGTCTGTTTGAAAAGTTGATGGCAGTTTTCTGGTAAAACTTCCTCCTTTTTTGTGGGTACATGGATTTGTAAAGCTCTGGTTGAAAGCATAAAGCAATTTTATTTATTAGCTATCAAAAAAGGTGATGTTCAGCTTCAGATTTAAAAAGAAATCGGTTGTTCAGTTTACTGCTTCCCATGTAACTCATTCTAACTACAGCACTGTGTGTGCTAGAATATTACAAACATAAAATGCTTCGGTGTGCTTTTGGCTTTTCTTACCTCTGTTTAGCATGAGTTGAATTTCATGCTGTTCAGCCATAGCAGAAGACCTACATGCAGAATTCCTTGTGGTTTATTACTAGCTCAATAGAAAATATCTTTTTTTTTCTCTATTCTTACTAAAATGTTAAAGTATTTAAAACAAGTCTATATATAAAATTATACATGGGTTCCATGAAAACCCTGCTCCTTTATAGTGTTCTTCTTGCTAGGTGTTTGGAGACTGGGACCAACTGCTCCCTTGTCAAGGTAAACATTGATGGGGGAAGAACAAGTGTAAAAGAAAGAAAAACAAATGTATTTATCTTTGTGGGAAAAGGGGAATCAGTGCCACGTTCACTGTCACTTACAGAAATAGTTGTTCAGCAAAATGGAGAAAGTTAATTGTTGATCACTAGATTGGAGTAAGACCTGAAGAGAACAAGTAGTTCTAATAAAAAGAACTGTTGGGTATATTTGATTACAGCTTCACTTTGGAAGAAGCCAGCTGGGATAGTCACATCAGGTCTACAATTAAAAGTAATTGACACTGAGAGAGTTAACTGATCAACAATGTTAAGTTTCATCATTCAGAACTCATTTTGAATGATGAAACAGCACGTGGAGCAGAACACAGATCTCATAACCATCGTTTCAGATTTCCTGCAGGTTCAGGGAAGGCCATTCTGCATCAGCTTACATGTTCCATATCCTTGGAAGGTTTCCTTCACAGCTAAAAGGGCTCTTTCTACCGCCTAAGCCACTCCTTCAGGCTGGAGCTGAGCCAGAGGAGGTGGCACACATTGCGAGGGCAGGCCGTGGGCATGCAGCGTTTGGCAGGCAGCCTTGAGCTGAGTGCAGAAGAATGAAGCTGCAACCTGTTTAAGAGCTGGGGAGGTGGAAACCCAAACTGGAATGAAAAAGAGCAGGATTTCTGCTGTTGTGGAGAAATTGGGCAAGTGTCAGAGCCATTGAGATGTTAACTTGGTGTTGGAGGGTGGCCTTAGAAGTAGTTTAATTTCAAAAGCTAACCACATGCAGATCAATTATTTGTAAGGACTTCCTCATTTATTTTGGGGGAAGAACTATGTGTTCTTGTGAACTGTATAGATTATTCCAAGAACTGCAAACCTCAGATGAACACCACAGTATTTTGTGATTCCAGGGAGAAGTATTCTGGGAAGCTTGAAGCTTGTAAAACAATGTTCAATATTGAACTGTCACGAAGGAATTAGTTTGGGTTGTTTTTTGCCCCCACCCCCCCTTTTTTCCCCCATGGAAGCACATAGTTTCAAGTTAACAGACTGTACCCTCTCATCCCACCAGCCAACTCTTGAACAACTGCTGCATTTGAAAAAAAGAGAATTTGCACATAGTCTCTGATTCTCTCCAAGCAGCTACAAAGGTCAGATAGGAAATCTCATCACTAACCATGGGTTACATTAATTTTTTTGCCAAGATAGCAGTGCTCCCAGCACAGAGCTGTGCCTCACGTGGCTGGGGCAGCAGTGCCCAGCTAGCAAGGACAGGAGGATGGCAGCTTTGGCAGGGCTGGTTCAGCACAGCTAGAATTAAGTGGTTTGCAGTCTGGGTGGATGTATGTCCGAGGAGGGGAAAGAGAGGACACGGGGGAATAGCTGAAAAGGGAAATGTGAAACAAAGAGCTGAAGTAAAATACATATAAAAAGAAATAGATGGAGACAATAAGGAGGAAGTTAAATAAAGAAGGCAGGAGAAAATGACCTTGCAGGAGGGAGAATGAGGTAGATACTGTGCTGTTTTTATTACTCTGTATTCAAGGGGAGAAGCAGAAGAAAGGGGAGAGTTTTAACAGGATAAAACAAACAAAAGTGGTTTTGCTAGTTTTTGCTCTAAATGTTTTGGCAGTAATGCTGTAACTGTGGTTTGTGTAACATTACAGCATTCTTGGATTTTGCACATTTTGATGGGGAGTAGAGGGAACAACAGTGTGTCCTACTTGAGACACTGGCTTTATGAGTCACTGACCATCAAGGAAAAGAGATGGATATACACGTGCATGTGAATTTATTAATAGACCATCTTATGTTTGTTTTCTTACACATCCCTTTTACTGTTTGCTGGACTTCTTAAGTTTATTTAAAAATACTCATTTTCAGTACTCTAAACAATATTTTTACAGAGTAGGATGTACATGCAGCTCTCAGCAGCTTTTGCAGTAAGAGGAATGCCCACCAGCTCTCTACGAGTGGAGAGAAAAGGAGGTAGTGTGTGCTAGATGCAAGAAAGTTACCCATGCTAGTCTTACATAACAGCAGTGCTTGGTAGGATCTTCTGCTGCTGCCTCAGGAAAAGCAGACAGTGTACTGAAAGCCATGTTCTCACCTACAGCAATAGTGCACCCAGCAGTTACCAGGTGTGTGTGAGTGTCGTGCTTTTGGAAAAACTTGAGACAATATTATTCTTGCCAAATTAAAAGAAATCAGCACCATCTTTGTTTTAGGCACAGCTAGAAGGTAGCTGCTATCTGAGTTTCCTTAGGCAATATGTCAAGTAATTTTAACCTATTATTTACTTACTCATTTTTGATCACCAGTTTGGCTTTTTAAAGAAAAAGACTTTCAGGTATTGATATGACACTGCCTTTTTTTTTTCTCCTTCCAGTCAAAACAATACATTTAAAACGTATTCAGACACGTAATGTCTGGAAACTGTGTTTTTAAAGATATTACCAAGAGAAAGAGTGTATAGCACTTTGTATTCAATGAAACCTGTAAATTTATTGATGAATAGCAATCAATAACCATGTGATTTATATAAAAAATAAAAGTGCACATTGAGGGGAGATTTAGATTGCAGATCAGAAGGAAGTTCTTTACCTGGAGGGTGATTAGGCACTGGAACAGGTTGCCCGGAGAGGTTGTGGATGCTCCATCCCTGGCAGTGTTCAAGGCCAGGCTGGATGTGGCCTTGGGCAACCTGGTCTAGTGATTGGCATCCCTGCCCATGGCAGGGGGGTTGCAACTAGATGATCTCTAAGGTATCTTCCAACCTGGGCCATTCTATGACTGAAGTTCACTTTCAAAACAGCACAATTAGTGCCACCTTTTAAAGCTCCTCATTAGGCTTAATTCAATTTAACACTAAATAATTATATCCAAGTAATGTAAACAGCCTTGAAGTCAATTTAGATTCCTAAAGGTTGTGTTTTGTCTGTAACAAAGATTCAAACAGCTTTTCAATAGCAGTCTTGGATTAGCTCTTGCAGTACTCAGCTCTATAAAAGCTCCATAACAATATGAATCTTGAAAGCAATTACAGGTATCTTTTCTAAAATGTAAGAAATTTTAGATTAAAAAATAGAAATAGATACGAAATTTTACATAAGTCTGTGCTGCTATTACTGACTAAATAGGCCATCCTTAGCTATTTCAGGCAGTAACAGCCAAAATACTTCCAAACCCTGTTATCTGCTATTGATGAAACAAAACCATAATATAGTGCGTGTATAGAAAATCAGTTTTTTTTTACTCTATGTAGATGTTCCTCCAGTCGTCATGCAGCAGGGCAACAGGTTAATCGTTTGAACAGTTACAGAATGATGTAGGAGAAAAAAAGACACCACTGTGTCTAATATGTAAACTCCTGTTAAACTGCTGCCTTGTACAAGTCCTGCAATGTCTGAGAGTGTTGCTGGCCACAGAGATTGCAACTACGCTTTTTCTCCAGGTTGCATTAGAGAAAAAAGAGCCATCATGAAGAGAATCTTGTCCTCTTTCTGTTCTCAATTCCCCAGGTAATGAGTTGCCCGTATTGCTATGAAACTCTTCACTCTGCTTTGTAAAGGATGCAATTAGACCAGGCTCCTGGAGAACTGAAGCAGTTTGTAGCTGAGTTTTTCTTCGTTGTTTGACAAGGTTGTCAGAAAATCTTTAACTCTCAATTCTACAGAGTAGCTTTTCACAAGGATGCCTCCTCCTTTACCCAGATCACCTTCTTGTGTCTTTACCCCATAAGATTTTCTTCCTCCACCAGGCAGAAGTTGTTGTATTGTGCCGTGTCCTCTATGTGTGACCTTGCCAGTTGCAAACAACCTGTTTGTCGAGTCTGGCAGTGGGAAAAGTCCTAGTTTCTGCAGTGTGTGACAGCTAATTCTGTGGGTTAGGTGGAAGGTGTATCCCTTTCAGTGTGCCCTTCCACCTTTGAGCCTGAATCTTTCAGATGCTTGTGGATTATTTGTAGAGCCGTATTTGAGCTGACCAGAAGTTGTGTGTGCTGTGCCTGGAGAGTTTTAAGAGCTGTTCATTGTTGTCTGTAGATATTTCCCGTGGAATTCATGGCTTCTCTCCTTGCTAAGAGGGAAAATTGGCTGTGTCTCCTTTGTTACTACAGTGCTGAAGTCGTCATTTGAGTTTCTAGGCTAAGCATTTTGATGTTCTGCTGTATTAGGGTGGACTTAGTGAAGTAATTACTTTCAATTCTTTCACTTTTCTAGATCATAAAGAGAAGCCTTACAGTGCTCTCTAAGGCTTTGGCCCTTCTCATCATTGACATGAGACTAGCTAGCACTCATTTTCTTCAATTTCATTTTGGCTTACAGCCTCTGACAAGGCACATGTAACCATGTATATGCCTGGCAGCATGCCACGTTGCCCTCTCCTGGCCCCTAAGGTCAAAAAAAAGTTTAACTGCCATAGTTCAGTCCCCTCCCTGTCAAAGTGCCATGTACTCTTTGACCAAAGGTCATCATACTGGTCACAAAACTATCCACCAGCCAGCTTCTAAAAATACTTATGACTGTTTTTTTCATAGCCACAGAAATAATATAAACTTATATATGTGTGTAGTACTGCAAGGCTTGATGCTCACCTCCTGCTTGTCACAGATTGAGAATAACAACTATATTGACCACTTCCTTTCTCAGTCCAGCTTTTCATAGGATCAATCAGTGTTCCAACTGAGGATGGATACTGACCTTTGGGACCATACCCATCACCTTTTTCTGTGATACAAGAATGTACCTGGGGAGGCTAGAGCCTGGACAAATAGGACGTGCTGAAAGCCCTGATGAGCTCCTGGACTGCTTGCTATTTCCTCTGCCCTGTCCCAGTTGCCCGGGTGGCATAGGTTCACAATAGCTGTGGCTGTATGCTTGAAATCTAGTGTGCTAAATGTCTCTTTCTGCTTTTAGTCCCTGAAAAATATGACATAAGTCTATATAGAAGCCTTTGCTCTGTAGGTATGCTATGTAGGTAGTTATATTTTTTATTTCTAGTATAAACAAGCATCTTGTGTAAGCGGAGTTGATAGGGAGACATAAAATACTGTCATTTGATTGTGCACCAACAAGCCTGTCAAGTTGTTCCTTTGCACTTAGTCATCCATTTTATTTTGGACTCGCTCCACTTTTCTGTAATCTGAGGAACTTCTAAGCATGTCCACTTGGAAGAGACAAGAAAAACACCAAAACCAGAAATCTTGCCTGATATTTGTTTTCTTTATCAAGTAGGACACTCTTGGGGGTGGCAGCTGCTGGAGAGTAAAATCCACTGATTTCAAAATCCACTGCCCCATGGTACTGGAGGTTCTGGTGATTACATCCATGATAGTGCATCAGAGCACTCATTTAGCAGCTTCAGGGAAAAAGACGACATGCAAGACCTTAAATACAAGTCAGCAGTACTTTTCATATGATTTTTCTGCTCCCTTCACTAAGGCTGGTTTTGTGGTGTTGGCATAGCACATGGCAGGGTTCTTTCTGTGCACCCTCCATAGCAGCAAAGTCGATTCTCCAAGTAACCACACTGGAGTTTTTGATTGATCAACTTTTTAAAAGTTTGTTGCTGGCTCAAGGCCCATCATTCTCTTCCTTCCAGGAAGAATAATAATAGTAGCCAGTAACCAAACAATCTCTTCAAAGCAAAATATTTACGACAAAACCATTTAAGACAGTACTAAATGTAAACATAAGCAGGGTGCAGTGTAAGCAAGCTCAGCTTATGCAGAGTTGATATCAGTCAGATTAAATTCCTTGGAAGTCTAAATTTTTTTATGTACCACTCAAAACTTGTAGGAACTGGCAAACAATTCAATACTGCAGTGCACAACCCAATTCTTTGTCACCCCCAGTCGCTTCAGCCTCCAGCCTGTTCCCTGGGATCAAGTCACATTTCAATTCTTGCTAGTCCTCATTCTATTAATTGCCAGCTCTGGCACAAGAAGGCTTGAGGTTTGTGAGACCATCAGGTCTTTGAACGGATGGGTTTGCTCTTTGTTAAGGAGAGAGCAGATGGTGCGAAGGCTCGAACCGAGTGCGCAGGATTGGGGGAGAGGGCAGGAATGCTCTTTGCTGTGGCAGTATTAGCTCACACCAGCCAGCTTAAAGTGGTTGTGAAATTGGTGCCCGAGATTGCTGAATTTTGAGAAAGGATAAATGAGTTGTTTCATGTGCAGTGGAGATAATGAAGCCTGGTCATCTGTGGCTTTGTCCTGTGTGTTTTGCCATCTCTCCCTCCCGTTGCGACACCTCCTGCTCTGTGCACATGCATAGCTTCAGGTTTCATGTCATGGTTTGTTTTTATTGTTTGGATTGTTTGGGGGGTTTTTTTGTGCTGCTTTAATAAGACATATGCATGCCACAGGTAGTCTGTAGTGTCATTTGATGGTCACCATGTGAACAATCTTCCAGCCTTCCTTCCATAAGAGCACTGAAAGGTCCTACCTTTGCTGTTGGAGCGCTGATTTTTAAAGCTGGTCATAAACCTCTGTATCTTTAGGGCCTCTGTCTACAGAGGGATGGGTGGGAACACTATCTCAAATCCAGCTCTTCAGTTTTGTTAAAATTAACTTAATTTTGAAGTACAGAATGCTAAAATGTAGACAAGTCAAAGGAGTCATGATAGAGCTGCACTTATCTCACTTCACAAAACCAGACCAAAAAACCACAGTGTAAGTAAAAGATGAAAAATTATCTAGCCAATCTTAAAAGCAATTTTCTTGGCAATGTAAAATGTGCAGAATACTTCAGGTTGTAGAATGATTAGATTTTTTCCATTTCTTAACATCCGCAGTACTCATTCATACTAGGGAGCTACTGTGTGTGTGCATAGTGATAGCATCACAAATTATATCAAATTATCGTTTCATATTTCATGTGTTCAGTGAGAAAATGAAAAAAGGAGAGAGTTGATGCTGTTCTTTAGATTATCTTATGATTTCTTCCTTTGCAATCATTTCAACACAGTTCAAGTTGTCCTTCCTGGATGATCTTGCAACACTGAAGACCTAGAAATTAGGTTCTCTGCAGTGATTCATACTGGATTGCTTCTTTCCCTTCTGCCCTGCCTGTGCTGTCCTTCTGACGTTAGAGCAGGAGTCTCAACGCTTCAGCCTCGCTCCTTGGGAGCAAGCAGTGGCGCAGGTTCTGTCCCTTTGCGTATGGATCTGCACAAAGTATTATCACAGCTTGCAAGGCTAATTTTAGGCTCCTGAACTCAGGTATTAACTGAGGGTGTAAGTGTTTATGTGGAACCTAATGTCCTTGGAGTTTTGGGGGTTATTTTTCATGACTTTAAATAGTGTTGGTAGAAATTAAAAGTTAAAACTTCTTGTGGCATTTAGTACCAGGGGAAAAAAAGTCATTAATTTCTTTGCCTTATAGAATGGGTTGTTTTTTCTACATTAAGTAGAACTACTCTTGCATTTGTCAGAGTATGCTTGCAGCATGTGGTTTAACTGTGGCACATGCACAAACCCTTTCAGGGTGAAACCCTGTGAATATTTACTGTATAAAGTTACTTAGAAGCCTTTAGCCGTTGGAAAACAATAAATCAAAACAAATTCCCAGAGTGAGACAGTTGGCATATATGCTGCTGCAGTAACATAAGCAGGCATAAAATCCTGTTGCATTCTCCCTTTGCTTTTGTGTGCCTTCCTCTCAGCCGGTGCCATTTTCTCCCTGTGTGAATATACTGTCATGCCTCTCCTTTCCATTCCAGTTCCTGCCTTGATGCCCAGCTGCTGGGGTTTAGTAGCCACTGGGTTCTTTGTCCTCACTCTTACTCAAAAGGAAGACAGCTTTCTGCATTGTTACATGAGGGAATTAAATTGCCTGATCTTGATTAGTTTATTTGTGGAACAAGAAACAAAACAGAAGTTACTTGCTCTCTTGGTCCTGAAATGAGACTAGGCCAAATCAAATATTAAAGAAAGATAAATTCTAGTTTTTTAAAATAACAAATGCGTAAGTGCTGGTTCCCCACATGGTAGTTTGAAGTCAAGAATTGTGTGAACCGCTAAAATCTGTTGGGGACTTAACCAGTCTTTAATTATGGGTGTCAAGTAGAAGCAAGTACAGTAGAAACAAATCCTAAAAACAGCCTAAACCAAGGAAATGTCTTTGTATTCCTGAATTGTCCTTAACAATTAATTGGTAGGTGACATAAGCAAAGGAGAATCTGGTTGCTGTCTTGTGTTCTGAGTGCACAGATACAGGAAAATTAGTATTTGGTATTTGTGGTTTAGGATTTAGTTTTAATTTCTAAGCTTGTTAATGGAGCAGTAGTCTCCAGATTTCTGCATGTTCCTTTGGAAAAAAAAAAACCCAACAAACCCAAACTAAACAACCCGCAGTGTGCTGAAAACGGTGCTCCCTGCTTCTGTTTCACCCTTCTTGACAAAAAGTAAGTAGTATGCTAATACACTGATACAAATGCACAAAGATATTTGTACAAGCCAACCACTTTTCTTCTTGGCCAGCTTTTTTTATTTTAGTGAAAAAGTGATGCGCCTGATTTTTAAAAGTTACTTTGGGTATGATTCAGTAAGTGAGGAAAAACTAGACATTTCAGCTTTGATTACAGTAATTTAAAGCAAGAGCAAAAGCCACAAACTTTCTTCTTGTTCCTTTTTGTCAACAAAGACTATAATTTTTATGAGTGATTACTTAGGAAATGGTTCAGTAATTACTAACTTGTTAAAAATTAAATTTTAGTATCCATGCACAGACTTTGGGTAGAAATCAGACCTTGACGTTCACACCTCAGAGTCTGGAAACATAGGATATAGAGACCTATCTGGAAGTTTAGGACAGTAAATACTGGAGTGAATTTTTACTTGCCAGAGTAGCGCACCAAGAGTGTCCTCTGGTACTCTGCAGGGACCATGTCCCCTTGGGCCACCCACACCCCAGGGAGTTGCAGCTCTGGGCTTGCTGAGTGTCTCCAGGCTGGACGATGCAGCTGCAAGGGAACCATCCCAACGTGGACATGCTATGACCATATCTGACCAGCACCAGTGCACCTCTGTGGTTCTGTTGCCTGTATTTGGCAGCAAACTTGTAGATAAAGCAGAGGCCTGGGGGCAGCTGTTTGCCTCAGAGTGACTGGGGCCAGCCTGAAGTCACAGCACTGGTGGTGAGATGGCCTGGCATGGACAGTAGCATTGCCCACAGGTGTCATGGAAACATGTCGGAGTGTGCCCAGCAACGTGGATAACCTCCTGGCAAAGCATCAAGGACTGCAAGTGGCCATGTGAGCCCTGCTGAAGTGTCACCGGAGCACCTGGCCTGGCTCCAAAGCAGGCAGGTGGCCAGTTTGCCATGACTGGGACAAAGAGATGAGCTCTGCCCTGTGCCATGCTGTGCCAAGGCCCACGATGGAGCTGGTGCTTCTCTCCAGAACTCAGGGCTGACTGTATTGTACCTGGCTGGGGGAGGAAGCTCTGCTCCCACCTTAGTTCCCTGCAGAAACATGAAAATCCCCTAAAGGTGCTCAGACACCCTAGCTTTGATGGGAGATTGCATGGGCAGCAATAAAAAGACAGACAGCCTTTTGCAGTCCTGTCAGGCCTCCAGATAAATTGGCAGCTGTTAATCAAACTGTTAATTAAAGGAAGAAACTATTAAGAGTGTGTTCATTTTAGCTTGTTTTCCTGAGCGCACTCATCCATGTAGTTTATAAATCAGAGGGCAAATGCATTCCTTGTTATGGCTCTGTGGCTGGCTGGCTGTGGGCAGGATGGTCTGTGCTGTTACCTCTCAGCTTTGGAGGAAATGGGAAATGCAGGCACAGCTTGGATGTGTCAAGTGCAGTTATCTTTTTATTTAAAAGGTTCAACTTGCAGAAGCATTTCAGTTAGCACATCCTAATTACAGCATTGGGCCATTCTTTCAAAGTGAAATGTGAAAAGGCTGGTTTATTTAATTTGAAAGACATTATTGTGCAAGCACAGTAGGTTTGTGCCCTCATTTGACTGTATTAGTGATTTCTGTGAGGCTTTGCTGTGCTAATGCTGCAGTAAAATTTTAATTAGTGTATAGTTAACATGGTCAGTGTTTTTAAACATGGGAACAGTTGTTCCACGCTAATTGTGATAGACTAGTGTTAACGAAATAAGCTGTAATGATCCTTTTTTATAAAAGAAAACTTACTGATGTTAAATTGGGGAATAGTGTAAGGATCTGACTTAAGAAACCTATTTATTTATCCTCTCTTTTCCATTGATATTGCAAATTAAGTATTTATGTCCACGGGATTTCAATTTTTGGAAAGTTACTCAGCTTTTAAAACTCTTACAATTCACCCTACCACAGGCTTACTTCCCATCTTCCTTTTTCGTCTTGAAAAAGTGAGGAAAAAAAATTGTGTTCAAAACATCAGAACAGAAAATGAGGTGTTAGTTGTGCAGGCAGAACTGCAGCCTGGATGTCATTTCTCCATGAGGTTTTCCTGCAGATGGGCACTGCCCATGGGTGTAGAAGGTCAGTAATGCTTTTGCGTATTAGTTATCTCATTCATAGGTGTGCGTGGTTGGTGCTGTACATACAGGGACAGAGGTTAGAGACAGATAACATCAGAGATAGCACCTGGAGCTTCCTTCTCAGCTCCACCAGTCAGCGTTTCCTCCTCTCCACTATGAGCAGAAGCACCTCGGGGGAGAGGAGGTGCTGTTGTAGTTGGTTAGTTGCAAGTAGCCATGTACGTGTTTACCTTGGTTCTAATCTTACAAAGCCTTTGTATGGTGTGGCAGTGAATGTCACTAGTTAGTTGTGCAGTATGTAAGAAAAATATTTGTGCTCAATGTCTTCTTGTCCTGTGGTTTCTTAATGACAAAATCAAAGAATGTAATTTACTTAGCTGAGACTATTATTTTTGGGTATGTCCTGTGATATTTCCTCTTATTTCCTTCCTCAAAACAAAGTCAATTCACTCTTCTTGGTCTCTTTCATAAGGACAGCTTTCAATTTCAAGGCATTTTTTTTACACCCATCTCCAGAACTTTGTCAGTTAGCTCCTAACCTCCTTTGTATTTTGGTTCACTAACAGGTTTTAAACAGGTTTTCAATATCAGCATTTTTTTTGTAGCAGAGCTGAGTCTGGCAGTCAACATACAATGATTACAGTTTGCTGCATGTAAAGAAATAGCTACAGGGGAAAACACTAAAGTTCCCAATTGTATTGTGCGTAGAAACGTTAGCAAGATGAAAGCTAGACAGACATTTGGATATGTGCATACATTACACAATATTATATTATGTGATAAGGTCTTGTAAGGGTTATTGTTGATGCTGAGGAGGAAAAACATGGTGTTAAAGGTGTAAACCTGATTTCTAGGTTGAAAATGGGCAGAGAGAAAATCAGAAATTAGGTGGTAGTTCTTTCCTTAAATCTTTATTCCCACACTTTCAGCACACAGTTCTTTATTAAAATTCTGTTTGCTCAGCTTTATTAAACTTTGGAACGATGTTTTCTTTTTAACTTGCTTTAGACTTGTTTTGTGAAATTGAAGCTTTTCTTTAATGCTATTCAGGGTGAGCATATATGAGACAACAGTTTTCCAGCTGTATTATTGAGGAAGCTGACCCATACTGTATCTTGGTATGCTGGTGATCTGTACTGTCTGTGTGTCACCTCTATTATCACAGTGGCTTTTCTGAATTTTATTCCAAATAACACTTTTTTTTTAATAGCCAAAGAATCATTTATTCAATACCTGCTTTTTAATCAGGCAGTGGAGGCATTGTCATGTCACCAACAGGCTACACAGAGATTAGTGCTCATAATGTGGACATTATGCTCTCCATGGTCCGATTACCATCTAAGACACTCTACTGTCTTTCCCTAATAAGTTTGCAATATTTATATTCCAGCACTTGACAGATTTACAAGACAGCTACTGACCAAAAGGGGCAGAGCCAGTTCCCTGGTGAGAAATCTGCCCTTTCCCCCACCTCTTGGCAAGCTAGTCAGAAAAGCGTAGCAGAAGTTTCATCTTGAATATTATGCCAGTCTTTTTGAGGTGTTAAAGCCCTTGCCCATTGGGTTTACCTGAGCAAAGAGGGGGATGGAGAAGGATGGGGAAAACATCCTGCCGTGGGTGATGAAGGGGCACCTCCCAGCAGTCAATCTGTCTGGCTCCATTTTGTTTGTGGTTCTGCTCCATGAATAATTTAATGTCCTGCCTCTATCAGTTTTCCCATGTTGCTCCTGAGAGTTTTGTTGGTCTCCATGGGGCTCTAAATAGCTGAAACAAACC
This sequence comes from Bucco capensis, assembly GCA_013396975.1. Taxonomy (NCBI): domain Eukaryota; kingdom Metazoa; phylum Chordata; class Aves; order Piciformes; family Bucconidae; genus Bucco; species Bucco capensis. The sequence continues at coordinate 2,293,128 of VWZO01007210.1, forward strand.
TGGTGGGAGCATCCCTAACTCTAGTTTGCCACTACACAAGGGAGCTGCACGATACAGCAAAACCCTGGTCTGTGCAGGCTTGGGATGGCAGTGTTAATTGGTTGGTGCTTCAAAGGTTATTTTACATCTCTCAGGGGCAAACCTTGTATATTTTAAAGGGGAATTTTAAATCCTGTGGAAATTGATTACAGAGCTACTCATGTGCACTGAATACAAGGAGTCTTGAAGAGATTAGTAGCAAAATAAGGAGAAATGAAAAAATAGCTTTAGTAATGTACAGAGATGTGGAGAGGTAGCAGAAAGGGATGTACTTGAAGGTTATTTATTTACATACATTGCAGTGTTGCTATTTTTTCTACATTCTTAATAACTGTTTGCAGTCAGCTCCTCACATTGCTTTCTGTGGTTGTAATCTTGGAGCTCAGAGGAAGTGTGCTGAATTTGGGGCTGTTTTGCAGCAGTTACCATGGTAGAGAGGGCCTGTTGCTGTTGTGCTATTAGACAATTACACCATCATCCTGGCTACACTGTAGTTGTGCCATTTTTTAAAGCATTATTTAAATACCCCAAATTATAGTTTACAGGATCATCTGAAATAGGATTTTAAAATACTAAAGTTGGCATTCAAAATCTTGCTGGTGAAAATAGTTTCCCTCTGTTTGCTTCAGTGGCATTGACAAAGTTGTGACCCTCCTTACACAGAATTTCACACTCCTTTATCTAACATATTTTGCACAGTGTGATAGCTTGTGAGTGGATTTCAGTTCTTGGAAGTAAATATCTAGGAAAATTATATCTATTTAGAAATCAGAATTCAAGTTCTACAGTTTTAAAAGTAGCCAGTTCTTTAGGACTACTGTATTGAAATGAACAAAAATAATAATAGCTAATATTTGTGTTCTGTTTCTGTTCAAAGGGATGTGGTTAACTAACTGTCATAGCACCTCTTGGGAGTTGCGTAAATAATTTGCAAATATTCAAATTTAAATGCTGGGAAGCTTCAGATGGTTGAGGTGGAATATCTAATGTGGTGCAGTGAGGCTGGGGAAGAGGAGAGCCAGGTTGGATACTTCTCAAAGGATGTTTTCCACTTCCCAACTTTACTCACACTTCTGATGTGAAGTGCTCTAGTAAATCTCCTTTTAAAAACAAATCGAAGTGAAAGTTGAGCTAAAATCTGTCAGTCTAGGACTTCTGGACTGACAGAAGGTAGGTTACATGAAACTTAAAGTAGCTATTACAAACACCTCATAGAATCATAGAACAATCCGAGTTGGAAGGGACCCACAAAATTCATTCAAAATCATCAGTGGCTTTTGGTTGCACTGAGGTCTGGATTTCACAAGGAAGTCTAGTTAAGTGTGCTAGACCATCATAAGCATCCAGGTATGTTTTATTTTCATGTCTTAAATCAGTGTGAATTACTGCAGAGGGATTTTGGAACCTAAATGATACACTGAAACACAAATATTTGTATATGTGAAAGCTTTGGGTCCTGAATTGAGCATTTATAATCAAAGCATACCCTAAAAAATAATAGGTTCTGTAATTGTGAGGTTTTTTAATAAATCAGTGCAGCCTAGTTAAAGCATAGCTAGATTTTTATATGTCCTTTAGGGAGATTTGTATTGTGTGTTTTGAAAGTGATTGACAAGGGAATGGTGCAGGAATTTGTGTCTGAAAGAGTGGGAGCTTTGGACAGTGGAGTGGGAAGTAAATACACCAACACTGCTGTTAAACAAAGATGCAGAAAACATATGACATGTAAAGCTTAGTGATGATACAGCCCTCATTTGGGAAGTTAATGTCCTAGGAACTGACAAATAATTTTGAAGCATACCCAGTCAGCAGTTAGAGAGGTCTCCATGTATTTGCTTTATTTGTCTTTTGGCCTCAACAAAGGGTTTTCTGAGAGGAAGACAATTTTCTGAGTTCTCTTTGTGGGAGAGTGTAAATGTTTCATGGCACTTAGCAAGCTGAAGCCTCTGCAAATTGCTTTAATGTGAAAGAACATTTTAAAGAGAAATTTTAAAATCATTGATCTCTGTAGTTGTGTTTTGCTCTATAAGGTATGGCTTCAATTTAAATTCTTTTGCCTCTAAGAAGATGATTTTATCTTCCTGAATATTAAACCATCTCAATGTAAACATAAGACTGTCTTGAATAATGCTGTAGCACGTATTTGGTAAAGGTATAATGCCAAAACAGATAAACTAGCATGTTTTAAATCTCTGCTGGGCAAAGCAAACCTGTTAACATAAAAAGTTGTGGAGGTGAATTCTGAGGTTTAAATATACTCCTCAAAATTGTCTAGATATTACCTTTTAATGGATTTTTTGAGAAAAGACACATTTTAAGTAGTTTTGTCATTGTAGCTTAACTGCCTCTTCACATGGTGGTATCTACACAGGCAATCAAAACGTTTTGTACTTCACTTGAGCTGATTATTTTTAAAGTGAGGAAGTTCAGGACATAAGGTTGCATCAGTATTGCTAACTTGGCAGTAGCCTGTATAAAGATACTGTATAAAGCTATTTCTTAGGTAAATAGTTTATACCTATAACTATTTAGTTATAATATTGAAGAACTCTTATCAAGATCAGGAAGACCCTTGTGGTAATGTAAATACATCATGGCTAGGCTTCACGAACAAAGATCCGGGAGGTAAATACATAAAGCAATGTAATACTTACATGTGGGCTAGCTTGACTTGAATTTGGTATGTTGCAATATAAATAATATACTACTATTTTTTTTCTTTCTCTTGTGCTAAAGTGTTATTTTCTGTGAATGGAGTGCCATAAGCATACATGACTATCAGTCAGATTCTCTTTGTGGTTTTGCTAACACTGAGCGATAAACAATAATATCAGCTGCCAGTTGCAAAGCAATGTTCTTCTATGAAAGAGCAAGAAGAATTCTCTCTAGAGATATGACAGATTGTACTGATGCCAGTCAAGCCGTGGCAATCTGTCATACTGATAGCTTGGACTCCATAAATATCATTTTCTGTAACTTTCTTGCTGGAGTGAAAAATATACTTTGTTTAGATGCTGTCTGTTCAGCTGAGTGTAAGTTAAACACCACACAATGGAAGATGGAGTGACCTCATCCTGACTTACAGTGCAAACAGAACTGATGGGATGATTAAAAGGACATCAGTGGAAGATTAAGGCAGAATCCTTGGTATCTAGGCCCCATGATTAGAGGGGGATAATGAAGCAGCAGTGAGTGAGTGAGCAGCAGATCAAGGTCCTGCACAGGCGATTGCTCCCAAGCAGCTGCACACTGCCAGGGTGGCATCAAAGGAAGAATAATTTGACTGCTATGCCCGTGATTGTTTGAGCTCCTGAGTTTCCCCTGTGAAATCCATATGGATCTGATGTTGGGTTTTTTTCATGGTGAGGTCAGATTGATGGTCAATCAGAGCTCAACATAGGCGTTTGTGGTGAAGCCACAAAAGGGATTTTAGTTGGCTGCTGAGGGCAATCTGGAGCTATGGTAAGGTGCCCTCTGACAGCAGTCCCCAGTCTGTGCTCTCCTGTTATGTCATGGATTTGATCCTTATAGAGAAATTGGAGGATCAAGTAAATTAGCTCTCCACTACTCTAGAAATGTAGCAGTTATACTGAAAGAAAATAAACGTTATTCTCAGGTAGGAGGTGTTTGTTTTGATGTGGCTGTACTAAAGAATTTCTCAAGTCAAACAGTAGTTCAGTATGATGGAAAAAATAAATTTCTTTCTATACTTTAGGTGACACAGGTGTATGAAATACTTAAAAATGGAGTTATCTTTATGCTTTGTTTCAACATACACATTTAATTCTTTAGTCTGAATGACATGCTTGCATCTAGGCTAGCTAATATTAAAACTGCCTTACAGAATTGCAGCCTATTTCACTGAACTAAATGTGTGTGTGTGTGTTCGAATGGGTGTGCTTCATTTTTACTGACTGCTCTGCTAGCACTGACACAGGTCAGTTTGACTTTTCGCCCTGTTCTTACATAAGAAGTCAGTATGAAAAAAAAAAGTTTATGAAATTTTATCTGTACATCTTGTATTTGCTGCCCAAAGCAATTAATGGATGCCCAGAGAGAAGGAACAGTACAAAACACTTCCTACATTTGGGGAACTAAGTGTAGACTTGAGAAGAACACGCTGAAAAATTTTAGAGAGTATGGTTATTCTGCTGGGATTTTTGTTGTTGTTGTTAAGCATACAGCAGAGAAAGCAGCATTTTATGAAAACTGGTATTTTTCTCTGTAAAAGGATATCTTTTATTTTTAATATAGAAATAAAGTTATAAATCACACTAAGTCCACATGTTTACCCATTGATGGAAGAGTAAGTAGCAAGCAGTAGCCAGTCACGATGAGAAGCTTTTTTTTTCTTCCTCTTCAGGTTACTTATTTGCATTTTGTCAAAAATTAGTGCATCTTTAGTAGGAAATACAGAATGGAAAATAAGATTCTAAACCCAAGAGAACTGGCAGCTAGACGAAGGGCCAAGTGAAGTTGTTTAATTTTTTTTTTTAAACTCTTGAAGATACTTAAATTCTGAATACCCATTTTACCAAGAAGTCCTATGTGCTTTGGCAGTATGTCTGTATATAATTCTTGCTCAACTGTTAGTCCAGTAGCACACAAACTATCTGTATTTTTGTAAATTAGTAGTTAACAGAGCTCCTTGTCACTGAGCAGAGCAAAGCTGGGATACTTTCTCTTTTTGCAGCTTCCTAACTCCCTGGACAGCCCTTCTCCTTAGGGTCACAAATAGGTTATATAAAAGCAAAGATATTTAGGGAAGAGTTTTATCTGTTAAGGTTTAGTGTTGAATGCAGTTTTGGGTCAGATTCTATCCTGTGCTGTGAGATCAAGGAGGACTTTCAGGTTCTTTGTCCAAAGCCAAAACTTTTATCATCTGATATTTAAAAAAAAAAAATCATAAAAAATCCAAACATCACCATGCCTCATCCAAAAAAAAAAAAGTCCTCCTCACAAATTGTAGGGTTTAGAACTGTGTACCACAGGCACAATATGTGAAATGCCACTTTGATGTGTTGTAAAAGCAATCATGACATAAAGAATGTTTTTTCTTTCTAGAGTTATGTGAAGGGATGCAAGTGCTAACTGTTCAAATTTGAAAACTGAACACCTGGAGAAAATCATGTTTTTAAATGTTTTCAGGCTGAGTCAGTTAATGGCAAATGGGAACAGTGTTAGATTGGCAGATGATTAGTAGAATTTATCATTATAATATGCTTAGCATAATAACATGGTAGTCTTGATTATTCAGTGACAGTTTGTGTAGCAATTTTTCCATTAAAAGACTATGTCAATCTGTCAATAAATACATTCATTAGAACAAGTATGCCATGCTTAAAACATGTTACATTTCAAAAATAATATTAGCTTTCTCAAATGAAGACATCAGTAGTATTCAGATGGTTTACAAAACAGACCTTAAGCAGATTTCACTTAAAACCATTAATTTTGTAAAAAGACTGAAACATTAAATATAAGCAGATCCTAGTAGCAGCACTACCTCTGCTGGTACATAGGTCAACACAGAGCAAACAGGTCCAGGCAGGTTACAGTGAATTGACTGTAAACTCTTCTCATTTTATTGAGAAACTACCCAAGTCATGGTTGTGTATAGGAGTGAGTGAAGGTTTCACAGACTTAAAATGTTACAATATCTCCTTCAAAAATTGTCCTAAATTTGTAGAACAAGCTCATTTGGGTTTGTGTGTGTGTGTGTGTGTGCCATATCATACATCTCTCTGTAGGATTGAAAAATTGCTCTGACGAGTGGAATGTAATCTTCATGTGTGATTAGCCATTAGCCTTAATTCTCTAAGGTCAATTCTTTTGATTAACAGCAGTTTAAAACACTTCATTTTTGCTATAAACTCACTTGCTTGAGATTGGCGGTATGAAATGTTCACACAAATAGTAGTCAGTAACATCTCAGGTTAGTACAGAATAGTACCAGTAAAGAAGCCAGAAAATAAGTATTCAAATCATTTGGATTAATAGCTGAGATTAATATTTTTGTCTCCTTTATCCTTAATGGTGAGATGCAAGGAAGTACTGAGTCTTATTTTAATCCTTTTCTCATCTGCCAAGTTTTCTCCAAGGAAGTAACACCTTCTCTTCCTTCAAAAATAAAAAGTCAAAACAAACTCCTGAAGATTGCATTAGTCATCCACTGGTTTATTAGAGATTGTATGTAACTGTGATAAGAACTTGGACTTTGAGTTTTCTAAATATACAGAAGATGGAAGAGTATTGAGCAATTTCTCTCATTATCTTGAGGAGTAATCTCACAGGGTGTAACATCACTGAACTAATGGCCTTGAAATAGTAATTTATCAGAGCTGCTCAGGGATTCTTGTCATTGCTATAAAAAGACATTTAGCAAAGCAGTATGTCATATTAGCAGCACGGTCATTTACTTAGAACATAAATATGCTAACATGCTTCACTGCAACACTCCCCTGGTGCCTGCTTCTAGAAGACTAAGTAGATGATTTTGAACATCACAGATAACTAGTTGTTCTAAATACTATAATTTTAAATCAGTTGTTTCTTGAGATGGGTGATAAATGGTGGCATTTGTTACATATTTCTATTGGACATAGTATTAAAGTAATTTGGTGTAATTAAGAAGTGACAACTATTTTGCAGAGGGTTCTTTAGGTTCATTGCATTTTGCAGTTTAATGGAGAAATGCATATCACTTGTTTCAGTCTCAGACAGAGTTTCTTGACTGCAGTTTCCTAGTCTAAGGTCTGTTCTTTTTTGCCTTCCTTGAGCTAATGAACATATTTAAAATGCTGCTTCCCCACCTCTGTAAGAAGTCAGCTTGCCAGGTGTTAGATTCCCATGTCCTCCTTTTGCACTGCTGGAGCAGCTTGACTTTTTGCCTCTGGTCACTGCTGTTGTACTTGCAGCAGCTGGGCAGCTCTTGATGTGCCTGACAACATTGGTGCCAGGTTGGTGCTGTCATGTTTGATGGCTTTGAGCTATGGAGACCTGGTTGGTCATCATCTCAGTGACATAGGATCGCTGTATTTAGGACTGGGGGGGAAATAGGTCATAAAAGCAGAACATGGATGTGTTAATGTTTTCCGGATCATTGGAGACTTAGTGTACAGGTTGCACTGGACTTGACTTTCACTGTTGGCTGTAGTTGTTGTAACTTCTTGAGTAGCTTGTTTCTTTCACAGCTTAAGTGAACTTGGGTCAAAATCTATAAAGTGATCCTGGGATTGATTGGGCACCTTTAACAATACTTGACTGATAAAGAGGTGTTAGCCACTGTCCAGGAGAAAGGTGCCTTTCCACTCCCCTGCTTGACCTGCTAATTCTTGGTTCTGTCTTAGATCTGTGCCCAGACAATATCTCTTAAGCAGGTGTTGATTTCATGGATCATCAAGGAATTACAGGTGTCCATGTATCAGTTGAGCAAATGGTCAATTAACATGTCCGTGTGTAGGCATAGCTGGGTACTCCCTGAAGCTGCCAAGTGTTTTGTGACTGAGAATTCAGTGTTCCAAAGAATTACCTTTGTAATATACGCATTTTAACTGAAATGGTACTAGCAGTATATTAATGTTTATGATTTAATGTTAATTAAATAATTCCTTTTCAAACAGATTCTTTGGTGGAACCTGACCCCTCTTAATTCAAACGTTCAGATTTTTAAACTTTTTCACGTAGAAGAATATCTGTTGCTCCTTTTGATGCTTTTTCCAAATAAAAATTCTTCCTAAACTGGTCACACTATGAAAAAAAAAAATAACAGAACAAGACAAAAAACCCAATTACACCCCAAAAAGCAATGTAGGTCAGTAGGTGAGCAGCTGTTCTCAGGGTTATTCCATGCTGAAGGTCTAGTAGACCATACTAAAAGGTTTCTGTGAAGTTAAAATTCAAAATGTTGGCTCCAATATAATTTTGACTGTTTTGTTAAGAGACTCCTGTAACTGACTGGAGACCAGGAATGAGTGGAACCTCATGGATTACAGTGAGGCTTGAATCCTCTGTGCTGTGTGTGGCAGGGGACGTCCCAAGCCAATAAAGGAAAAATGCTAATGCAGTAAATGACAACATGAAGTATTTAAGAATTGTTTATGCATGGGAGCTTAAAACCTCTTGGTTTAATTTTTTTCCCTCCTTTTCAGAACGAAGACACAGCTCCTCCAGCAAGCCGCCTTTGACTCCTCCCACCTCTTCAGTATTTCCCCTCATTTCATCTCTCCCTTCAAAAAACAAAGGTAGCAGTGGAAGTGGGAGCAATCGTTCATCCAGTGGAGGTACTAGTGCATCATCATCAAATTCCAAGTTGTTGAAATCACCCAAAGACAAGCTGCAGATCAGCGGAAACAACAGGTTAATGCATTCGGTACAGCATAGCAAAGTTCCCCATGACAAAACGTGAGTATCTGTTTTGATAAAGAATTGTTATTACTTGCATTACACTGCTATATCAGTAGAATTTCCTTTTGTTTCAGAGGGGTTTTGGTTTAAGAGATAATCACTTTAAACTCCACCAGGAGCCTAGTCTAAAATTATAGATGATGCTCCTGATTGTGTTGAACAAGAACTCTTGCAAAGCTGCATCTTAAATCACTATAAATAAAGGTCACTTTACAAGGGACTCTTAATTCTTTGATCTAATCCATGTCATAAGGGAGTTTTAACTCTGATTTAGGTGATTTTCTTTTTTTGACCTGCATACGTGAGATTTCAGAATTGATAATGTAAGTTTCTGTCACAGAACAGGGCATTTCTCACTGGACAGAGCAGGCCCATTCCAGTTGCTTTGGTGATACACTGTACCTGTGAATCCAAATAACAGTTTCTGAAATTCCTGGTGGCTGAAATACTTACCAAGTAAATGGGGAAAAAAGGACAGAACAGGGTATGGACATTGTAAAAAATATGAAAACAAAAGAATAAGAAAACTGGCAATAAAGGAGGAAGGTCTACACTGGCATTGTTAGTAGATCAGAGTATTGTTGAGTAATAACATATTTGAAGTACTTTTTATAGTTTGACTGTAATTTTCAACTTTCCCCCCCTTTGTTTTTCATAAATCTTAGTATGACTCCATCTGTCAAAGTGGAAAAGATTCATCCAAAGATAGATGGTGCCCATCTGAAAGCTGCTGTCGGTCCAACTTGTTCTACTACTGTGAGTTCCTCAATAAAGACTGGCCTTAATTGTCCCTCAATACCAAAGCCACCCTTGCCTTCCCCTGGACAGATACTGAATGGTAAAGGTCTTCTCTCTGTGCCTCCATTTTTGGAAAAGAAACCTGAAGAAAATACAAACAATAGGAAATTTTTACATAAAAGATTGTCAGGTAATTGTTTCTTATTATTTGCTATATTCCTCCTAGTAATATATCCATAGAAATACATTTAGAGGACATATAAAATTAAGTTTCAGAAGTAAATGAAACACTTATTATACTGTAACTTGTAATTAGGTATGTTTTATAGGTTAGAATTCAAATCTATAACTTGACATATTCTTAAAGGACACAACTCAAAATGCAGCTATTGCTTTCAGAAACCATACAGACCTCAAGGACCTGTTAGTTCTTGCAGTTTTAAAATTACTCTGCTCTTCTATCTGTAAAGATTTTATTTTCTTTCTATATGGAAGGTCCAAAAGTATACCATAAACTTGCTGAGAGTGTGGAAAATTTGATACAATTTTATAATGAAATTTTATTTTTACATTTGCCTGTGTTACATTTGGAAATTTTTTATGATGAAAATAACTGTTAGTACTTTAAAATGTCTTTTGATAACTTTTCAATACTGTGTGTCTTTGACAGAGAGAGAATTTGATCCTGATATATACTGTGGTGTAATTGATGTGGAAACCAGGAAACCTTGTACTAGGTCTTTGACATGCAAGGTAGGATATCTTAATCAGAATAAGGTTATGTAGTTTTACTTCATTTTCCTGATGGATATGACAGAAAACAGAAAACTACAAATTTTTGCTGTCAGTAGTTATCCCTGTAAATGGTACCTCTCAAAAGTTGTTGCCCAGAACCAAGAAGAAATTGTTTTCAAAACTCAGTAAATTATTTATTAAAACCCATATTTCCTAAACCTGGAGATTTATATTGTTGTATAAACCCTTTAAACATGGTTGTTGAGATGGGACATATTATGTTACTCCACAGGTTGGTAGTAGGGGGCCAGAATGTTCTCCTTTTTGGGGATAACCTTTGGGTCATAGATCATGAATTGAAAAAATTCCTCATAGGCATTAGAAGTATTATTTGTTTATGCAGAATGGAATTAAACCAAGCTCCTCCCCTCTCACACCCTCTCTTTTCTCTCCTGTAGAGTCTGCAGTAGATACTTAGGAGGAATATGTGTAAATGCTAATGCTGCTTGGTGTATAACTACAACCAACTCAGAAATGAGTCTTTTGAAAAAGCCATGAGGTGTGCCTAGAGGTCAAACTCTAAATTAAACAATCCATGAAAACTTCTGGTCAGATGAAATGTGTCCTCTGGCTCAGATCTTGGGGGACAGAGAGGTATCACTTAGTCCTGAGGAACCAAAAATCCAGATCCCCTGCAATTGTGTAATATTTAGCTGCTTTCCTGCAAAGCAGCTAAAGTGTCAGTAGGGGAAGCATCTGGTAAATAAACCACCTACAGAACAAAGGTAAATGAAGCTGGTACTGATGACCTGGAGGAACTGAACTTGGACACATTGCCCTTTTGGAATTACAGGGGAGGGAGGCAACAGTTTTGCTAATAGAAAAGGCAAAAGCTTCAAGATTTTACAAGAGAATTAGGCAAATAAAAACTGTAAAAGAGAAAGAAAGTAAAAACATTTCTCAGCCATTCCTTATAACTCCTCATAAAGTATTTTTTGGAATTGCTATTTGTATCTGAATTATGTGATGAGAATAAGCTTTACTTAATAAAATGAACCAAATCAAAGCTTTTATACCAGATATTGGGTATGACTTTAACAATTGAGAAAAATAACTTCCATCTATTTTACTTTACCCCAAATTTGTGCCATATATACACATACATCTCACTATGTGTAGCATTCAGGACACTCAAAGGACTTTTGAGTTCTCTCTGACTGTGTGTGTTTAAGGATTTTGTTGCATTCCTTAGTATCTATTTGATTACATTCGTGTTCAGGAAATGTATTAGTATCAAGAAGGAAGCATAGTATATTTGTAAATATTTTTCATGTTTCCCATTAAAAATCTGATTTTAACCATTTGTGTCAAATATTTTCATAAGTGAAAGTAAATATTTAGTATTTTTTGGTTGTGTGCTAGTTGGCAATTAAAATATCCCTTGTAAAAAACTTTCAGTTCTAGTTTTAACATTATAAAATCTTTGGCAGTTTCCTTTTTGAAAATAAACTTGAAAGACAAAGCCTGTTACTTAATTGCTGTTTTTTATGCTTTTGTGTCAGACAGGGATAGAATCATTCACCAAGCAATTTAGAAGTTTGTTTTCTAAGTCATTCTTCCATTTGTTTACTAAATCATGTGGTGTTTTTCTCTGTTTTAGAACTCCAAACACATGTTTTGAGTGTTTTATTTCCACAAATGTAATAGTCTGGGATTAATGATTTATTCCTGGTTTTGCAGACACATTCCTTAACCCAGCGGAGGGCTGTACAGGGTCGAAGAAAACGATTTGATGTGTTATTAGCTGAGCACAAAAGCAAAACCAGGGAAAAGGAACTTCTTCGACATGCGGATCATCATCAGCAGATGCCCCCTCTCAGGGAACCACATCCCTCACCTACTAAAACTTCCCAGGAGCTGCACCAAAATTCTCATGGAGTTACTCTTACAGAAACAAAGCCTTTATTACCTAATAAACCCAAACCTCAGCCCCCCAGTCTTCCAAGGTAAGGAAAATCTGAAGATCCAATAGCTAGGAATTTAATACTGGTAGCTTCATCAGATGGATTTTGAAAGAGCAATATGGATCTCTTGGGCAGGGCAGTATTTTTGCTCTAGGCCTGGTGACTATCTGCAATTAGCAATTACACATTGAGCTATAACTCCTCACGAGGAGAGTTTGGTATTTGAAATAGTAAAAGCTGACTTGCATCACTGACAGCAGTTCATCAGTGATTGGGCAGTGCTGGTTTTTCATGGGTGCCACACCTCCTGTCCTTCCTCTCAGCAGATGTGTTATGAGACTGTGGAAAATACCAGAAATCTGTTAATGTAGATTTCCTTCTGTGAGTAAGCACGTAAGCTTGGATATTTTTTGTAACTAGACATGGTTCAGTAATACTTTTACTGCTTGTCTTGTCCAGGACTCCAGGCTGTCCAGCCCAGCACAGTGGAAATGCCCCTAGTGAGTCTCCTTCTGTCCACGAGTCCCCACACCCTCCCTTGCCTGCAGCTGAGCCAGCATCTCGGTTATCCAGTGATGAGGGAGAATGTGATGAAAAAGAAGAGCCTGTTGAAAAACTGGATTGTCATTATTCAGGTCGTCATCCTCAACCAGCCGCTGTACGTTCTGAGTAAAAGTTAGCTTTGGTCTCTTGCTGGCTCTGAACTTGTAAACAAATAACTTGGGGGGGTTTAAGGGTGGTTTTCTGTTGGGTATGTGATTTATTTTTTTCTAAATTTTAAGAAAATTATTATGTTTTTTTGCCTAGTAGGCAGTGAAAGCTAAACTGTAGTTGCAAAGTAAACATGCTAAAGAAATATGTTTGGAGCTCACTTCCCCCATGCAAAAGAAATCAAAATGCCAAAATACTGAAGATGAAATTGGTAACTGCTGTAAAGGGCTGTGGTTTTGGAATAAGGACATGTAAACGATGCTTTTTTGGTAAAATTTTGTTACTGGACTTTCACACACACATTTTTTTATTCAAGGTGCCAATCATCATCATAAAGGTAGCAATAAATTGTTATTTTAGTATTTGTATCTTGCCAAAAGCTAGTTAGTCCAAATAAAAGCACAAGCTTTATTGCCTAGTCTGTATATTAAATTATCTCCCCTTAAAAATAAAACAAAACTACCCACCTGACTATGAGCAGATAGCTAATAGCTCTTCAGAAGCAGGTTTACATGTGTATGCTATGTTTTTGTACATGCACAAACACATACTGCTGTCCTTCCCTATTTAATCAGAGGGATTCAAGTTTGACTGCTGCTTTTGGCCATGAGCATGGGAGTATCAGGTGGGAACAAAATGATCCCAATGCACCAAAAAATAGGTGTTACACCATAGAAATAAAAATTCTTATTTTATGGAGGTTTTATCCTTTGTTTAAACATCTAAAAACATAATCATATAATTATCTTAATATTTAGCAGTATTTAGATATAAAGCAGTGCATTGTTATTCAGAGTTGTTACTGAAAGGAGAAAACACCAATAAAAATCTGTCTTTACAGTTTTGCACATTTGGTAGTCGGCAAATGGGAAGAGGTTGCTACGTGTTTGACAAGCGGTGGAACCGTATTCGATCTGCATTTGACTTCATGTTGGAGAAGCATCTTAATTCACAGATGTGGAAGTGAGTAGAAGTGGAACAGTTCTTATTCTTTTTGGTATTTGTAGAAATACATAAAGCCTGTGATTCTAGTTAAAGAACAGTAACCTTGTGTTTGGGTTAACTGGATCAAAGGTTAATAGCCTATGCTTTAAATGTTTTGAGCAATTGACTAGCAATTTAATAAAAGATTTTAGTGGCATTAATCAGCTCAAGATATGATTGCCTCAATGTGGCATTATTAGACTGGGTATTTAGTCTGAAGAATGGTAGCTACGTTGGTTTTTGTTTGTTTTTCTCTTCACCTGCAGGAAAATTCCTCCAGCACCTAGTAACACAGCATCTAGTAGTAACACAGCATCAGTTCGTGCACCACACAGGACAAACTCGATGCCTGCTTCACAGCATGGTGTCAGTGCAGCAGGTTTCCTCTTACCCACCACAGTTATGTCATCGCCAGCATTGGTATCTCCTTCCTGCGTGTCTCTTAATAATAAATCGGTACCATCTCATGGAACGACACTAAATGCCAATCCTGCTACTTTGGGTGCGGTGGATCCTGTCTGCAGTATGCAATCAAGACAAGTGTCTTCATCCCCTTCAACACCTACAGTGCTTTCCTCTGTACCTTCACCTATGCCCAGCAAACCTCAGAAAATGAAATCCAGCAAATCTTTTAAACCTAAGGAATCTTCTGCTGGCAGTGGCACCTGTAACAGTACTGGCAGCGTCAGTAGCAGCGGCGGCTCAGGAAAGAAGCGTAAAAACAGTTCCGCACTGCTAGCACCTTCTCATTCCACAGAGTCCTTTAGAAAAAACTGTGTGGTTAACTCTGGAAACTCTGGGACGTCCTACCATCCATCGGCGACAGCTTCGTCCCACAGCGTTGGCCTCAACTGTATGACTAGCAAAGCTAACTCTGTTAGCCTCAAGCATGACCAATCAGGGAGGGGTCCTCCGACTGGAAGCCCTGCAGAATCGATAAAGAGAATGAGTGTGATGATGAACAGCAGCGACTCCACGCTCTCCTTAGGGCCCTTTGTTCATCAGTCCAATGAGCTGACTGTCAATTCCCACAGCAGTTTTTCACATTCACATACTTCCCTTGACAAATTAATAGGAAAGAAAAGAAAGTGTTCACCTGGTTCGAGCAGCATCAACAGCAGCAGCAGCAAATCAAACAAAGTTGCCAAATTGACATCGGTGAACAATGTTCATGCAAAACACACTGGTGCAATCCCAGGGACACAAGGACTGATGAACAATTCCCTTTTTCATCAGGTATGAAATTTTGTCTTAAACTAAGCCAACATGAACATGGCCTCTTCAAATGCTTATACTGCATGTGTTCTCTTAAATATTAGTTAGCCAATTCCAGATCCTATTAGAGTCAAAGTTTTCTTATCTAACCACTGCTTATTTTGAGTGGGTTTTATAGTACATTTACAAAAGATTTTTATAAACACTCTCATAATGTGTAGCTTTTTGTTTTTAAAGTAACCTTAAATAGGACATTCCAAGTTTCTTAGAAGTTGCCTGTGAATTGCTCTCAGGTGAAACTGAGTCCTCACATTTAAAAAAAAAAAAAAAAAAGATTTTAAAAGTAACCATTGTCAGCCAACCATGAAATTGAGCTGCATGTCTCAGCCTGACTTCTTTTGTCTGTGTCAGTAATAAACATACTGATGCCTATAACAGAACTGTGATACTGTGATAAAATAAGCCTATTATCCCAAGGTGTCATTGACTAACTTCTTAGTAATAACAAGATTAAATGTTATAAATAAGATAGAAACCTCTTTAGTTGGTAAAGCAAACAGATTATAAAGGAACTAGATCTCATGAATATGTAAGGCCCTGTTTTAAAAGTTAGTTTGGAGTTTTGGTGTTTTTAAACAAGTGGCAGTGGAAAAGTAATGTATTGGTAAAGAAAGTTCTTGCTAAGTTAGGATGAGAGCTAATTTAGAAACAAGTAGCCTAGACTTAATAATTCTATTCAAATTGACTTGGAGGGATCACTTAGAGAGGTAAAAATAATTTGATACAGCTTGAGGAGAGTGTAGAAGTTGGAATTTGAGAGAGCAGCTTTAGAACTATGTTTTTTGAGATTGAAAACCCAAGAAACTTTCTGTTTCATCTGGTGCTGATAACCTGAAATCTGGAGAGCTAGGAGGTCAGTAAGAGCTCTTTCAGAATGGTTTCTTAATTTTCAGTTTTAGCCATAGAGGGAGATTTTTCACTCTTACGTTGTGTTTACTGTAACAGAAAAACCCATTCAGGTGGCTGAATTTATTTTTGGACTATCTAATAGTTACTATTTCAGCTACACAGTATAAATGAAGAAGAAATATTATTGAGTGAGAGAGAAATGATGTCTGAAATCATTATAACTGCAAAGAGCTTTAGCGTGAAAATTGTCAAGTCTCAGAGAAGCCAATGGCATGTTAGTGGTGTCGTATGGTGCATGGTAATTGTCCCCCAAATGTGCTCTTGTTACCCAGAAAATGTCATTTAAGGGTACCTGCTATAACAGCCTGGCTCACTCATCCTTCTCTCTCTTTTGCTTGCTCAAAAGCCAAAGGCACGTCCCTGATAGCTGAATGCACCATGGTGAGAAACTAACTGGACAATTTTCACTACAAGCAAAACCTCCCTCTGGATTTCTGGACTCCAAGATGCCTTGAGTTTTCCCAACTTCCCATGGTCCTCAGGTGTGGAAATCTACTGGACTGTCACTTAAACAAGGAATTTCCCTGAAGCCATGTCTGTAGCAGCGACTATATTAGAAATGGACACTGGATGAAGTTCAGCCACATAATTGCTTTTATCAGTGTTAACAGTGGTCTGGACTGTTTGCTACAAATCTGTGAGATTTTCCTTACAGGAGTACATCATCTTGCCACTATTTGACATAGAATGGCTGGGCAAAGGAATGTTTTCTGGGGGGAAATAAACGTTACTGTGGACTTATTTTTATACTGATGGTGTCTTTTATAGGTGAGCTAACCAGACAGACACCCTCAATGGAGAGGACCCCATGACAAGGGGGAAAAAATGTGTGAGGCACAATGGAAAGAAGCCCTCAAGAAGGGAATATGGCTTTAGTGTTTTTATAGCAATGTTCCTTTAATGGAATATTAAAAAAAAAAATAGCACAATTGAAAAAATAGTCTGTGTTTTGCCCAGCCTTTTTGCAAGTAATTTGGGATAAGAAACTATCAGGAGTTTAAAAAATAAATAAAACCAAACAAAACCCAGAAAATCTTGTTTGAGGCCATCACTCAGCAAGTATAAAAATGTTGTACCTACGTGGTAGAAAACCTAGTTTCTATTCTTTTGAATAAGATTTGGTTGCAGGAGAAAATGAAAGTTCTTTCTGTTTTTTAAAAAAATCCTAGAACGTTAAAATAGACAAAGGCAGATAACCTCTAAAACTATACACCCAAAGAACATGTTTATTGACCTATACTGTATACCATAGGCCTCTGTTACTTAAAAAAATAACAACTGTATTGGTTAAATTAGGCTGGATTTGCCTTCCATCCAGAAAAAACAGCCCTTTTAAAACTAGATATTTAAAGTATTTAAATATTTTCTATAAAACAGAAGTTTATGCCTTGTTTGTCTAACTAAATCGTTAACAGGTTAGGCTCTCAACCACTTAGTAAATTTATTTTTATTTCTGCAATAAACAATTTGACAGCAGAGTTCACTGTACAGCACAGCTGTGTGCATCAGTCATCCCATGCCTGCCTAGGCTTTGTGAGTGAAGGGGCTTTACACTGTTTTATATAGTCCAGCCAATTTTTAATGAAGTATTTTGTCTTGCTTCAAAACACCTCAAAAGTGAATTCCACTAAAGGGCTTACTGTGTGATCATTTGGTTCCTCTGGATGTTTTTGTTAAGGTTGTAAACATCAGGTGAAGTCTCAAAACTGACTTTTATTAAGGAAGCAAAGCAAAGGAAAACAAATTCCTAACCAAGGAGATATTTTTTTTTTCTGCCTTAAAGGGGCACCAGCTGTTGCTGAGAAGAGACAATCTGAGCCTGTCCAATTGTTTGTGTAGCCCAGCCTTCTCCCCAGTTCTGGTGGCAAGTAGTACATCAGGGAATCCAAAGCCACTCTGAGTAGCAGTTGCTTAGTTGTTTACCTAACGATGCTTTCAGGTTAATCTGAACTTGCTACGAAATCGTTGTTATACCATGAAACAACAAGAAGCCTCTATGCAGACTCTTTAGCTTTGAACTGATAAGAAAGATCATGCTGAGACAGGAACGAACTAGAGACACTTATTATGCAAACTTAAATTTAAAAAGATGGACAACTTATCAGGAACAAATGGATTCACATTTCATAAGATGTCCTGTTGAAAGGATTGTTAGGACTGCAATTGGTTGAAGGTAAAAGGAACCAAAGTGAAATGCCACAAAGAGAAATCCAAGCATAATTAAATCCAGCACATTTGGAGTGAAATCCATGCTGATGAAGTCCCTGGGGCAGAGCTTCCACTTCAGGATAGCACTAGTCACAAGTGCAATTTGAGAGACACAAAGGTAAAGGAAACAAAGAATTGGGCAAGGTTGAACTAGTGAGTTTTTAAGGTTCCGTTGATCTGAAAGCATAATGGCAAATTCGTGCTCCTTTTGATAGCATGCAGACGTGTTAGAAAGTGAATTCCTGAGTGTCTGCAGTCACCTGCATCATGTGGGTTTAAGCCATTGGGAGTAAAGAGTTAGAACATCGTAAATTCTGTCTGCCCTTGAGCATAGACCTGCTTAAATGTTATGTTTTAGATCTTGGTTAAAAGCAGAACATTGTTCCTGAAGCTTTTATTGTCATGTAGTTCTTACTGTAAATAACTAAGGAAGCTTAAAATTAATTTTCCTTGCAAAATGGAATTTGCAGTGGCTGGGTTGTTTCCTAGACAGATTTTGGTATTAATTTAAGAGATACAGTTTTTATAGTCTTTCCAACTTCTCGTTATGACTCCTGCAGTTTTCTTAACCTAAAAAATTGCTGCAATGATGAACAAAGAATTATACAAGAAGAAAAACATACTTTTGTATCTTTATTTTGGAATTTCTTGTTCTATTATAAATATTGAAGTATCCCTATTTCAGAAGACATATTTTGTTAATTGATTGTACATATTTAAATATGTATTTTTGCACAGGTCTTTTTTTCTTATATCCAGTTTTGGTACAATTGAGATCATCTAGTATTTATTTATTAATTAATTAAAAAAAAAAAAAGAAAAAAGGAAAAAAAAAAAGCAAATACCTTTTTATAATTTGAAGTGGTTCACTGCCAAGCCAATAGTTAACATGCCTACTCTGCAACTTTAAGGGATGCCTCTGTTTGGTGAAAGCTGTGTCCCTTCTCACCTCTCGGGAGTGGGATACAAGTGAACTATCGCCCAGGTCCTGTGCTCAGGTTCTGCCACGGGAACCCCAGTGCAGGATCAGAGCCAGCATGGTCAATATGGCATTGCTTATCAGTTGCCTGATTCCCAGAAGACTACATTTAGTTAAGCAACACACTGCTTTTCTCTTTTCTTTTTTTTATTTTATTTTTGGGGGTTTTTTTTTAGTGTTTATGTGCGTGTGTGTGCGTGCGCATTTGTGTGGGTCTCGTGGTTTCAAACTAACGGAAAAACTGAAAGTGCCTGATATAACTAGTTTTAAGCTTGGACTGTTTAGACAGCTTCTCCTTAAAAGACTTGAATGTTCAGTTGAAATTTTGGAGCTTGCTTTTTCCACCTATCTATAATATATGTGTGTGTATGTATATGTATGTGTGCATGTGTGTATATATATATATATATATATCAACACACATACATATATGTATTTTCTGAAATTAATGAGATTGACAAAAGAAAGCAAATGATGCTGGTAACTTTTGTAAAATCTTTTAATTAGGATACTGTGTGTTGGAACAATCCCATGGAATAACTCGTATTTAATATAATGCCAGGGGTTTGAAATATGGTTTTAACCAGCGGTTTATTTAACTGTCTCATTGTGGGAATGGAGGTGGGGGTGGTATTCGTAAATGAAATGATGTCAAAAATGTTCAGAATATTCCAGGAAAACTAAACAAAACAAAAATTAAGTACCTCTTAAGACCATTAAAAAATACAGATGTGATTTCCAAATGACATTTCTAAGGCAGTTGTCTTCCTGTAAGAGTTCTCTTGCCAAGGAATCTCTCTCTTTCTCTCTCTCTCACTCTCTCTCTCTCTCTCTCTCATCTTTCACTCATTCTGTCCTGGAGGAGGGAATTGGGCTTAGAAAGATTCTTAAATGTTTCACTGTTCAGCAGAAAATAAGTGTTTCACTGTTCAGCAGAAAATAATCATTTTTACCTTTTGTGCAAGATATTTTATGTTCTAAAGATAATTTTAAAATGAGCACTACACAATGTCAATGTGAATGTAGGCCTTGGAAGCATCTTGCTCGGTGTTGAGCCTGGTT
This sequence comes from Bucco capensis, assembly GCA_013396975.1. Lineage (NCBI taxonomy): Eukaryota > Metazoa > Chordata > Aves > Piciformes > Bucconidae > Bucco > Bucco capensis. Next base: position 2,313,138 of record VWZO01007210.1, read on the forward strand.
CTAAAAGCAATCTCCTGTGTAAAATGTGTGAATAGTTCGATAATTTGTATACATAATCAAAAGCATCTGATCAGCTGAACTCTGTGTTGGCTGCTGTATAGTTCATGAACAAATGTCATGGGATAGAAAAATTACTTTGGATATTTAAAAGAAAAATAAATATATAGTCTATTTGTTTTGTAACAACTTTCTGTAAATAAAATAATTTATACTATTTATAAGAAAAAGTTGTGCTTTGCTTCATGAAAAAGATTAGTTTGTTGAACAAACATGTTACTAAACAAGGCAATAAAATTAGGACTTTTCAATAAATGAGGTTGGTTGCATGGAATACATTATATGTTTCTGCTTCATTATAAAATCGTTCACCATTAAAGGAAAACATTATCTGTATCAGTGCCTATGTGAACTAATTTCAGAGAATTGGATGTGGTCAAATTCTGTCATTGTATGTCCGCAATGGGAGAGTGGCTACAGAGTCAGCCTGGTAGGATCAGACCCTTACATCCTACAGGGTTTGGTTCCTGGTTTTGAGAGGTGCCTGCATCGGCACGTTCCTGTGTGAAGGATGTTCTGTTACTTAAGATTCATGGTTTATTGTTTTCTAAATAGAATAATGAGCAGCAGCAACTACAGCCCTAATCATGATATCCTGGATGATCATGTTTCCTTTTTCTTTTTGAAAAAGGATCTTCTGTGTTTTCACAGTTGAAAGATCCAGTGTGTGAATTTACCGGGTTCAATACTCTTGCAAGCTTTTTCTGCACGTGACTCACTTGTGGTGAACAACTGGTGAGCAGTGTTTTGTAAAACTGGTAAAACTCCTGTTAGTGGGGTAGGAATTCATAGTTACATCCGTGGCAATGCTTCATTTATTACCTTTCACTCTTATATTCCTTTTAATAACAGTAAGAACAAAGATTTTCTTAGTATTTGGAATAAATGCTACAAGATAGAAATGGGAGGTCAGGCAGCAAGCAGGTTGTGTTTTGCCTCTTTATAGTGAGTGTAATATTTAGATGTTTACCTTTTATGTTTTCTGAAGGTTTTAATTTATTTTTTGTCTTGCTTTCCTGCAAATAACTTTCTTTTCTAGCAGGAATGTCTAATTTCTGCTCCACCCCATAAGCTGTTGGCACTGAAAGTGGCTGTGCTGAGCTGTACAAGTGATGGCAGCACGGAGCGTGCAGGAGACAGGAGCTGGCAGAGCAGAACAGAGCTCTCTGCTTGTCACCACATTCAGGCAAGTTCGTGACTCTCAGCTGTCTGTGTCTTCTTTGAAACCAGACGTTACTCTGCATTTGTCTGCATTTAAAATGGGGTTTGGGATCCTTTAAAACTGGTCGGGTGAAGAAAGCTGAAAAAAGCTCTTTATCCCATATAACCTTGAGCTTAGAGAGCTCAGAGAGCTGAGGTATCTCAGAGCTCTGCAGGTTTGGAGTGTTCCCCCTCTCCCCTTCCTTTGCTGCATTAGACACTGCTGCCAGCATCTTGCAGCACAGTGCCAAGGAGCCCTGACTGGGAGGGAGAAAGCACAGATGCTCCATGGGTCGTCATTTCTCCCAGTGATTCAATTGGTTCAGTGAAGGGGTTTGTCCTGAAAAATGCCTTCTGATCAGGTGCTGGAGTGGAGCCCAGTGAGCAAGGACTGCCCTGAAGTGGATAGAGAGCAGTTTCTCTCCTGTCACTAATTGTCTTGTCAGAAAGTAATTTATATTTGAGTTAGAGTTACTTGGTGATGCAGGAGTCTGAGCCTGCTGACATGTGCAGTGCAAATCCCACCATCGGAGGTTCTCTGTGTGTATGGTTTTATGTGTATGTGCCTGTTGTAAATGTCCCTTGCATTTAAAATGGCAGCTGGTGACATGTCCTTTGAACCCAAAGGTTGTTGGCCTTCTGGTGGAGATGTGTTGGGCTCAAAGGCTACAACCTGCCTTTGGTAGAAAAACTGCTAAATGCTGCTACTGTGCCCGCAGCACGTGCAGCCCTGAGGCAGGGCTGTGAAGCTGGCCCAGTGCCCTTGCTGCGTACAGCCCAGCCGACAGCGACCAGCCCTGGCACCCGCTGCAGCACTCTGTGGCCACCACTGCTTCATGCCAGCAACCAAAACAACCAATACAAGGGCTTGCAATTGGCTTTATTGAAATGCAAATTCCTGTTGGTTCATTATTATCACATTCTGCTGCAACAAATAATCAAACACACGTGGCTCATAGGATCCACCATGGGACTCTTAATTTGACTGAATGCTTTTTTGCAGGGCTTTGGCTCAGGACTCTGTTAGCTGCTGGATTTGTTCCTAATAAGCAGCATGGGATTTTTGTCACCAAAGAGCAGCATATGCTTGTTTTGGTTGGGGTTTTTTTCTGGCCCTCCAAACTTAAGAGGAATCTCAAAAACAGTGGGTTATTCAAACTAACCTGGATTCAAACTTTATTGCAAAGGACAAAAACTGGCCTGAGAAAATGCAGTCAAAAAAGCTTTGTCCAAGCCCATGAGAAATGGCTGGAGTTGACATCTGCAGCCAAAGCCGCCTTCAGCATCAGCAGGGAGGGACAGTAAATGCTGCTCTGTTCAGTGCTTCTTTCTTCCATGTTGCACTTGAGCTCCCTTCACCTGCATCCCTTCCCATCCACACCAGGGTGACTTGCCAAAAGCAAGTGCCCTGTCTCACGTCTGCAAGGCATCTGGAGCCCAGTGTTCAGTGAGAGACAAAAAACCTGAGCTACTGGCAGGTCAGCAGAGGCAGGTGAGTCAAAGAATGTTTGCACACAAATGAGATTTCAGCTGCATTGTGGTGGAACTTTACTGATAAACCCTACTACACCTCATCTGTCCCTGCCTCCTGCATTCCCACAGCTTAATGGCAGTGACTAATGGGGAGCAAGGTGGAAATCTGTGTCTGATTTTGGTTACCTTGTTGCTAGCATGAAGTCAGCCTTCCAAAGTGAAATTGGAGAGTGGCATTAGTTCAAGGAACTGCACAAGCTTAAATTAGGAGAGAGAATGTACAACTTTGGCATGTGGACTGTAAGTCCACGGAAAGCTGTCAAAACTGACAAATGAACGGGTGTGTCTGCAGTGTCACTCACAATCAGAGTTAAATAAATGGAAATCATGAGATGAAATAAACCAAAGGTTAAACTAACATGACCATAGGACAGTAAAAGGTAACTTGAAGTTACTTCAGGCTTTAAAGGCAGCAGAAATCCTATTGATTCTGTTTTGATATGGAAATATAAGTAGGCAGCTAAAAAATGATAGAAAAAAAATTATGCCCTTCAGCTCAAGGCCTTACCACCCTGGACCCCTCAAGCAGCCCTTCTGTTTGGAAAAAACTATGTACCAGATTGTTTTTTCTGTTGGTTTTTTTGTTTGTTTTCCAGGAGAGCAATGTAAATCATTGCTCTGGCTCTGCTCTGTGCACCCAGCTGTGGAATTCAGAAGGCACTGCTTTTCCCTACAAATTGGACAGTCCAGAGTTTTACCCCACCACTGATGGTGGCATGGCTGAGAGACTGAACTGCTGCACAAAGCCTTAAAATTATTCAGGCTGAAATTGGCACTATGTTCTTACCAGGCCTTGGCCCAAAATGCTTTGTCAAGAAGCCCTGCAGCCCTCCTTTGCAGGACACAGGCCTAGACTTGAAAATAAGCAAGGCAAGTTGGATCTTTGAAGGGGATCTTTGCTCTGGTAGGGTAAGTACACTTTTGTTTGAAACATTGTTTCTTTCACCTACCTGAGCAGAGAACACCACATACTTGCGGGGCTCCCATAGGATGATAGTGATGATTAGAATAAAATGTAAAAAGTTGGAAGCTCTGCACATATGTTGCAGCACACTAAAGATCTTTAGTAATGCTTTTATTTTCCTTGCAAAGTAGATGTTTCCAGATTTTTTCTGTTGCTCTTACTGACACTAAAAGAGCAGCAAGATTTCCCTTGAGGGAATGAAGCCTATCTTAGCCTAGTTTTGTTGAGTTTCTGTTCCCTTCAACTGACAGTTAAAAATATATATGATAATATATAAGATGAATTGAAATCCTAAGATTTGTCTTGTGAAGCTTTGGTATAGTTAATTAAGGCCAAGATTCTGTTGCTGAGTGCAGTGGCATCAAACAGCTAACAGAACGAAGTCACAGACGTTCTTTGAGAAGAAAAAGAAACCTCAAGCCAAGCCAGCAGGATAAACAGCTGCTGCTGTAGGCTCTGCCGTGGCCAGAAACCATGTGTCATCAGTATGGCAGCAGCCTACTTGGAACATTTATTCCTCAGCAGCTGTGAAGAAAGAAATCATAACCCCCTAGGGTATCTGATCAGTTGTGTCAAACTGCAATAGTATCTTACTTACACTGGTCCTATCAGCATTTTGACACCTGCACCTCGAACAGAGGAAGTAATTACAAATGTAATGCTTTGCTAAATGCTGACTTTCAGAGAGCTTACAAAAATGTCATTTTAACAGAGAGGCAACTTCAGTTAAAGAAGTTTCCAAAGTTTAGTCCCTGCAGTTTTCATAGTTATATTACTGCTTCACCACAGTCTTTTTCATCCTTTTTTCTTCTCCCTTAAGCTCTAACCCTCCTGTAACAAAGAGTTTGAACTCTCTGGACAGTGCACAATCTCAACTGAAATTTTTTGCTACTTTACTCTTTTCACCTTTGATTTAAATACAGAAGTATTAAAAAAGCACAAAGGATCACCATTAGTTCTCTCTGTTCAAAGATCTAGTCCCTGCTTTACTATTAAATATTGGATCCTGTATACACAGTCAAGTAAAGGAACAAAGTACATTACAAGAGATCACCAACTGTATCATACATTTAATAAATGAACTGGGATCCATACACCAAAACAGAACGCTGTTTACATATGAAGTGGAAAGTAAAAACACTACCTCTCTTGCTAGTAACTTTTTTTTTGGCTACAGTATACCAAGTTATACAATATATTTATAGGTGACTTCCAAAATGTTTTAAACATCTAAATTTTGCATTCTCTTGCATTTAAAAAAGTTACATGTTAATTACTCTGGAAAGTTTCTGAACTCTGTTTAGCAGCAGATCTCCTTTCTTGATGGTTTCTTGGTACTGCCAATTCTTGCTATCAGGCCTAGGAATTGGGGTGGGGAAAAAAAAGGTTTAGAAGAAAGAATATGATTTACACCAAGCCATTCTGTAATAAGTGTCATCAAAATGTACTGAATTCAACTGGGCTGTCAAGAACAATTTCTAGAAATTGATACCATACCTGTTTGTTTCTACAATCTCATTTACTTTGTCTATTTTGCAGTGTAATCGCCCAGCTGCAATAAATCTTGACAGCTCCCTAAGTAAAGGAAAAAAAAAGGTTGGTTGAATTACATTTCAACAAGGACTTTTAGACCTAGCAGCACTGAACCTATTAGTAAACAACCACATCCCCACATCAGATTTCCTGAAACAACAGCCCATATATTTTGATCAGGTATCTTATGCATCCTCATCTTATTAAAGCTTGGATGTTACACACAAGAATAATCACTCTAGAGATCTGAGTAAAAAATGTCTTGGTACTTTCTTCTCAGGCCAAGGTATCATACTTGAGTATTTATCACTTGGCTTAGCATCAGCTACCTCAAATTCAAAGGTAGCAGTCATGCAGTGTGCCTATTCAGAATTTATCCTAAGGCAAGTATCTTCATGCCAGTCTATTCATTAGAAAAGGCTCTTAAAATAGTTCCCTGTTCTCTAGTAGCTCTAAATATGCTGGGGTTTTAATATTATATTTTGCTTAATCAACTGGACTGGTGGTTTATAGCACATCACTGATGGTAAAAGAAAATATTCCTGTGATCAACAGTAAACCAAGCTAGAACTAGCAATAAAGTACTGGGAAGCATAAGAACTAAGTAAGTAAGTCTTTAAACCTTCTGAATTGAAGGTTATTTGGTTTCTCTGTAACACTTTTGTATGTTAGAAAATTTGAAACTTCTCTATGAAAGGACTCTAGTGAAGGCATTTGAAACACTGTTTCATGTACATAGTGTAAAAGTTTCTCATTTCATGTTAACTCTCAACATGATCTAAATCTGTTTGGTTTACACTAGAAAAGAACTGCAAATAGAGACTGCAGGGTATGTTTGATTTAAGGGAAAAACATCAGACCTTGTCCATATACCAGATAAGAAGCAAAATTAGGTAAGGAGACTTTTATGGTATGTAAAAACGTGTGGAACCCCAAAGCTGTAACAATAAGTTTTTATGTAGTTGTGAACAAGTCATCCTCTAAAATGTGAAGTTTCATAGCACATGGAGTTGGAGATTATATATATATGTATCAGTTTAAAGAACGAAGTTACTAATAAAAGACTAGTTTTTGATACAACATTTGGAATGAAAGAAATACTGGAAAAATTGTCATGAGAGACTGCAGTCAAATGATTTGCTTTTCATAAGGGGTATTTAAATTTAGCCAAGCTCATCCATAGAAAGCTTGGCATGTTTCGAATCAATGTAGCACAAAGTTTTTTATTCATAAAGCGGTCATTATAAATAATTAAAAGGTGAAAAGTGAGATCTTTATGAACTTAACAAGCCAAATAACTTACTGATCTATGAATTCTACACTGACTCCAAATGCTTCTGCCATGTATCCTAACGTCAGCGACCGGTAAGACTCTAGGAGCTGGCTGTATGCATGAATTCTCATTTCGCGCACGTAGTATCGATAGTGAGGTGCAAACAGCCAATCTTTTTTCATCTCTTGCTCTACAATAGCTGAAAAGAAAAAAAAATAGTACTAAGAGTCAGTAATCTCTTAAGAAATGTAAACCATCAGTTATGCAAATAAAACATACACCACCAGTTTATCAGTGTGAACATAACTATATTGTACTCCTGCATACTTCAAGGTAAGAAAGGTATTCTAACACTATGGAGAAGTAAGTTCATATGTGTTTCAGTTCTAGAACCAGAAACATAAATAACATGCAACATGCATAATATGTCCAAGCTAATGAAATTCTCCCTGTCAGCAGAGAATCCTTTTAGGGTGTAAGCACATCTCCTGCTCTGCTGCAGGAGGAACCCCTCGCTGGAAGCAGCTGCTGGGATCTGCTGTCACAGAGGAGAAGTGTGGTGCTGGGAAACAAGCAGTGTTTGGTATGTAATTACCTGAAGAAATGTTGTTGCCCAAAGGTGGGTATGGAAATAAAACTAACTTTCTGGTAGTTTTTAAATTAGTTACAAGGATTTCCAAGCACTGAAATGACTTTTTCTCCTGACAGTTTTAGTCCTCAGCTTGTGACAACACCAGCAAGGAAAAATGGTGCCCTCAGCCTTTAATCTCATCAGGCCTAGTCTTCCACAAAATGAAGGACACTGTTTACTTTTTTTAAAGTATCTTATTGTCTTGTATTCTAAACCTCACAGATTTAGACAAGCAGTCTGACTGAGTTTTCTGAAAAGCTTTTCTTCAAAGTCACCCTTTTACTTAGAAACCAGAGTAATAACAATGACAACTGCCTATGTAATTTCTTCTACAGGTTGAGATTTCAAGGCCCTCAGACTACAAGTTCTATAACGTCTTTGAAAGCTTTCCTATCTGACCTGGCTCTTCCAGTAAGACAGAATTCCAGAACTGTTTTCAAAATGCTTTTCCACTGAGTAAGATGTGAGCTTTATATACATGAAAGCTTTGTTTGAAAAATCAAATAGCAGCAAATTTTAGGTCACTGTTAAAATTTTTTTCCTCTGCCTAAAGCAGCTCTAGTTCTAAACTGTAGCCACTCCACAAAAGTAGTGTATGATCTGAAGCAAGTAACTGAAGCACCTGGAATAGTGTTGTAGGACAAAACAGAGTCTTACCTAGTGACTGGAAAAAGGCTGAGTAACGGCATTCGTAAAGAGAAAAGAGATACTGTCGTACAGCTGGCAAACTGTGTAACACTTCCAGAATCTCTGCTCCTTTAATAACCTGAAAGCAAACAAACATCTTTGAATGGCATCACTTTCAGCCTGGAGATAGAGGTTAACGAAAAGCCATGTCTCTTTGAACAGGTGTTTTCATCTGCTTTCCTTACCTTTTCCCTAAGGTCAGGCCTGTCTAGTGCAATCATGCTGACATAAACAGTGTATGTTACAAATGTTTTGTAATCCATAAGTTCATAGGATGTAAATGTTGAAACTGTATCAAGGAAGAGCTCTGCTGCTTGTTTGAAATCTCGGATAGCTACGCAGTAAAGGCCCTGGTACACTTTGAGACGATTTCTCCTGTCCCAGTCTCCTCCTTCTTCTATTAGACTTAAAATAGAACAAAAAGAAATATTTACTTCTCTAAAAGTATTATGTAATACAAGTATAGTAAATCAATTAATAGCATGCAAGTGGAGAAAGAGTAACTCATTTGATGTCACAGCCTGTTAAAAAAGTCCAGGCATTGCACACCTGTCGGGTCAGGAAAGGGCTTCCTTGGGATGGGAGAGGTCAGATGCTTTTGCACAGTGTAAGTTTCAGCTGAAAGGAAAAGTTTATAGCCTCTAAAGTTGTGACAAAAGTCTTTTGACATCTGCAGGCAAATAGCACTGTCAACCTCAGCTGTGGTAACATATTTCCACTACTTATGCTGCTGAAATCAAAGCCATCTAACAAGCAGCATAGAAAAATTCTAAAACTGTCACTTTTTCAGGAGTCATATTAACACAAAATTGATGTTGCTATAAGCAGGAGTAGAGGCAGAGTCAAAATCTGCTNTATTAATTAATATTAATTCATATTAATTAATATTAATTCATATTAACACAAAATTGATGTTGCTAAAAGCAGGAGTAGAGGCAGAGTCAAAATCTGCTGAGAAGGCAACACAAAAGAAATCATTGTCCAAGGAATATAAATGGGAAGACTTTCTGCCTTGGTGTCTCATGACACCAGCAAAGAGACTGGAATCCACAGCTTGCTAGACGAACCATATAGTTCAGAATGTTGGGAGCAGAGAGACACTGAAGCCAACAGTGGAAATGCAGGAAGGACAGCTGCACACTGTGCTGACACAGCTCTTGCTTCTAGAGGAAAAGCTGGCACTTGCTAGAGCCAGCTGGGTGGCACTGGCAGCAGCTGGATTCAGCTGGCAATCCTGCGCTGCAGTTATTGTACAATCTCATCACACCCAAAGTTACTTGTCTTCTAACAGCAACAGAACAGGAGAGTGGAAGCAGGGGGTGGGCTACAAATTAAAATCAGGTCAACTGATAGAAAATAGCTGAAACAAAATATTAACCTTACTTTTCTCTTCCTCCTCATAAAAAATCCAGGACTAGGAGGCTCTCTAGTACAAGGTAACACCCACCCACCACTCTGTGATTTTTGTCTCACAAGTCTTAGTCACTTCTTGACAGCAAGGGGTTTATCTTCCATTTCTTTTGTTTGTTTGTCCCAAAAGTGCTTTAACTGCACTCACACAAAAAGCACTACCTTTTTGCCTTCTCAATGTTCCGTGTGATGAGGTCATTATCCATATAAAACAAGCCAATCCTTAGAAGATAGAAGACAATATCCAGACGATGTCCCAGTGCCACAGTTTTGTCGTAAGTCTTGCGGAATGCGGTCAGAGCTCCCTCCTAACAAGAAAGTATTTTCTGTTGTAAGAATGTTAAAAGCACCTAAGGTATTAACAAAACATCTGTCCTAAGTATTGTCTTTCAGGAACAGTCATGACTTTGTTAGTTTCCCATAGAACTTTAAAAGTATGCATTCTGAATAGTCTTAAAGAATCAAAGTTGAAATCAAGTTAAAAGGGCTAATCCTCCTCTATCTTACAAATCTTAGGACTGTGAAAATCTAACTTGAAATTAAGTTGCAATAAGTAAATAGCTTAGAAAAGTCTAAAGACACAGTGAAAGTGAAAAATAACATCTGCAAATGGAAAATAACTTCTTCCCTTTTCAAGAAAAAATATTTTCTTTCAAGGGCTACTTTTTTTTCCTAGACAATCTGAACTTCAGTAACACCCTTCCCTATCTTCCATCCATGTCTGAGCTGTGCCATAGAGAAAATGCACTGTAAGTCAACCAGCACTCACTGAGAGGATTATGATGCAGTGTTTTTAGTATGAGTCCATAAAAACTCTGCCATGAACCAACCTTGTCCCCAATCCTGCACAGGTACTCTGCTTTGGCCATCATTGCATCTCGGATTTCACTCTCCCCCAAGATCTTTTCCGCATCTTCCAACTCATTGTCCAGACGTTTCAATTCTTCCTCATTAGCTTTCTTCATTTTGTTCAACAGATCCATGTCCATCTGCCACTCCAGAGACTTGCAGAGTGCTTCATAATACGGAGCCATATCTGATAAAAAAGTAGGAAGGCTTCTGCTGTTAATTGCTGCAGTAAGTGTATGTTTCTAGAGCAGAGCATCAAAGGACCAAACGACTGATTGTCAGTGCCAGGTATGTACATTCTACAATCAGGCACCTATGGCAGAGCCAGTGTTTCTGGCTTCTTTTTGCTGACTCTTTTCTACCACTGCTGTCTTTACACTTCTCTCACTGCCACGTTCCTTACTGCGTATCTGACCCTGAGCACAGTAGACCCAAGTGCTCAACTCGTGCCTCTCAGGAACAAGGCACCACACCAATATGTCTAATCCCCCATTCTCCCTCCTCCTCCCTGTTGCGCTCAGACTGTCCCCTGCCCTAAGAACTGACTAGGGCCACGACCTAGTTGAAGATGTCTCTGCTTTTTGCAGGGGTGGGATGGGTGGGTGGACCAGATGATTTTTAAACGTCTCAGCCAACTGAAACCATTCTATGGTGCTATGACTGATCTCTCTAGCAGGGAAACGTGTAAACACACATCCCCCGCCCCTTGCCGAGACTGCCCCGGGGATAAATTAACAGACAGTCAGGCCGGCTCCTCGCCTCCACACGCACGCCTCTAGACAGACAGACTAAGCTTCACGGGGGAAGGGGAAGGCTCCTAACCGTGGACGGATCCAGCCCACCCCCCCGCACCAGGCCGCACTCACTGTGGAGCCGCACGGCCGCCATCAGCTCATCGCGCGCGGCTGGGTCGGGCGCACGGGGCCGGAGGCTGAGGAGGAAGCGGAGCTGGGCGATGCGGAGGTCGGGGTTCTTAGGCAGCCCCTCCTCCTCCAGGTTCTCCAGCGGCATGGTGACGGGACGGGATGAAACCGAGCAGCTCGGTGGCGGACGGGCGGGCTAGTGACGGCGCGGCCCAGTGACTCAGCCGCGACAGGCGGAAACGGCAGCGCGCTTCCGCCTCGTAGCGCCCCCTGCCGGGCTGGAGGCCTGCCTGTGCAGGGGCGAGCGCGCATGGGCGGAGGGGTGACTAGGAGTCGGCGCAGGGGGCGGCGGGTAGGAGCGCGTCGTGAGGGTGCGCGTGCGCCGAGCGGTCTGTAGGGGGCGGGCGCGAGCGGGCCGTGAGGAAGTGCTGTCGTGTCTATGGATGCTATGGGCGGGCTCTGGCGGTGGGTAGGCACCGTGCAGACTATAGGGCCTGCAGGTGTATAGTGTGAGCTATAGGGGCTGTGTGTGCCCCGCCTTAAGGGCTGTAGGTATGTAGGCTGAGCAGGCACAGGCTGCAGGTGTACAGGGCATAGGACCTGCAAATACTCTGTCTATAGGGGGGTGCACAGTAGCTGTGCAGGCTATGGGGGCTATGTGTGCACGGCCTGTAGGGATGCAGACGAACAAGCGCTCCGGTTCCTCTGCAGTGTGCCTGACGTGTGCCCTGGAGCCTGACTGTCCTTCCCTGGTGCTGACCCTCAGTCCTGGGTTGCTTTGCTCATTACTCTCCAAACGGTTTTTGCAGATGTTTGGTGCTTTGAGCACAAGGAGACAGACTTTAAAGGGCTCTCAGCTTCTCCTGTGGGGGAAAAAAAAAAAAGTAGGTTTGTAGCATTCATAGTTACATTAAAAAGCTGGAATATGTTACCCAAAAAGCATGCCTGTGGCTGAAAAAAAGCAGAAGGCAACTAAAAGGAGCTTTAAAAACTCTTGGTTATGTCTCATCTGAGTTGAGAGAAGAGTGTCGCTCCTGGCTCATATTCACATGTATTTTTCAGTTAGCTTTTCTTTTCTCTCTATTTATTAAATATCTTTGGATTTGTATTTTCTGACCTCATAGAATTGTTTAGGTTGGAAAAGACCTTTGAGATCATCGAGTCCAGCACTGCCAGGTCACCATTAAACCATGTCCCAACACCACAACTACATATCTTTTAAATCCCTCTAGGGATGATGACTCTACAACTTCTCTGAGCATACTGTTCCAAGGCTTGAAATTCTTTCTGGGAAAAAATTTTTCCTCCTGTCCATCCTAAACCTCCCCTGGCACAATTTGAGGCTGCTTCCTCTTGTTCTGTCACTTGTTACTTGGGAGAAGAGACCAACCGCCACCCCCTGCGACCTCCTTTCAGGTAGCTATGGAAAGTGATAAGGTCTCCCCTCAACTTTACTGCTAGTACTAGGGGCTGGAGCATATTCTTGGCAAGTTCCCTCTCCACTGGCAATGGCAAGCCAAGATGGGTGGGTGGGTCAAGCAGGATCAGTTGGACCCCATTGGTTACCTCACCCCATCAGCCCTGGTCTGCCTGCAAATTATCTGTGTCAGATTTTATAGATGGGGTGTATGGGCACAGCACCATACGTGTTTTCATGAATTTCCAGATACTTTTTGGTTTTAATTGATGACTTCTGCTGTAATTGGGGTTTAAACACAAAGCTTTTTGCCTGTGCTTCTATTTTGGAGTTGGGATTTTCATCTAGGTCATGGGAGAAATTATTCCCTTTGGACTGTTTTGGCCCAGAGTATTCTTAAGATTGGATTCTTTATATTAGATGTGAATTATTTAGAAGCTTGCTGGAAGGAATTGTTACCTGCTGCATTTTTTATAAGTGCTAATATTTGTTATGTTGATTCTGATTTTTTTCCCCTTCATTTATTTCATGGACTTGTAGCTTTAGTGTTTGAGAATAAAATAAAGGAGAATCTGTTTTGAGTTGGCAGCTCCTTTGTTTCCTTAGGAGCAGTGGTTTTTTTTTCTCCCTGGGTTTCTGGTGGAGTTTTTTTGTTGTTTGGGTTTGCTGGGGTTTTTTTTGTTTGTTTCATTGCAATCACTTTTGTATTGATTGCACAATGAGGAATTGCTTTGAGGCATTGCAGAGAACTGCACGTAGATCTTTTGCAGCAGTGTTTATGTTATTTGCCTGTTGGCCTTTGTATTTACTCAGAGACCTATTAATTAGGGTTTTTTATGACAGACACTTTTAGACCTCTTGCATATTTTTCTTTTGAATCTTGTCCTCAGCTATATTTCTTGGGCAGTGTGCTCCAGATATGCTGTTTATTCTTAGTGTGCCTTGTTTAGGAATAAAAGCATGGTTGGGGTTTTTTTCTGCTAAGAAGGGCTGATGTTTCATAATGCTGAGGCTCTGCACACATGGGTGAGTGTTACTTATGTGAGCAGCTGAGCTGGAATTAGCTCATAAAAATTGAAGAAGAAAGAAAAATTCAACCCCGTCCAAAATCCAGTTATTGTATCCAGTCTTTTCAGGACTGAGTGGAAGGTGGAAAGTGTGTGCAGCTCTCTTGTAAGCAGATAACCTGTCTGTCACCTCAGCTCTTTTCCTAATCCTTGGTAAAGTTTGGCTTGCAACCACAGCTGGAGGTCTGCCTCTCTTCCAAAATTCATCTCATTCATAGCTATTATAGCTCTGGCCACTCTAACTGTCCATAGAAGTACTTGTGCCCTGTCAGTGTTGCTGTGGTTTTGGCAGCTGCAGTTCATTGGGGTGGTATAAGCCACAGTTTTGTTATATGCTATGGGAGAAGAAGTTTTTTGTTGTTCCATTTCTGGATTTGCCAGTTTTTAATTGCCTCCAAAATAAATTGCTAGGTGTGAGAAGAGTAAGGGAGATGAGTTTTAGTTTTCCTTGTTTTGCTAAAATGTTGTGCTTTGCTTTGTATCCATACGAAACACTAGTTAATTAAGAACCTCTAGCATTTATTGTGTATAAACATTTGCTTGCATTTTCGTATGTAGGTATATTTAAGCAATAACTGGGAGCAATGGAGCCAGCTACACACACATAACATTCACTGCTAAACGTGACAGGAAATTCAGAGAGAATATTTGTATCTCTAAGAGGAACAGACACATTGACTTTTCCCCTTTGTTGCAGAGGGCTCCTTCTCCCTGTGCTTTTTGGAGGATGGTGCAGACCCTGTGCTCCCACAAGCAATGTTCATGCACACAGAGAGATTTTGGTGCTTCTTGCATTTTGTGGTCAGTACCCTAGACAGTCACAGGCCATCACAGAATCATAGGTTGGAAAAGACCTTTAAGATTGAGTCCAACTGTTAACCCAGCACTGCCAAGTCCACTGCTAAAGCATCACATCTACATATCTTTTTAATAACTCCAGGGACAGTGACTCCATCACTTCCCTGGGCAGCCTGTTCCAGGGCTTGAAATCCGTTTCAGGGAAGAAATTTTTCCTGATGTCCAATCTAAACCTCTCCTTGTTCAGATTGAGGGCTTTTCCTCTTGTCCTGTTTCTTGTTACTTAGGAGAAGAGGCTGGCCTTCACCTTGCAACAACCTCCTTTCAGTTAGTTGTAGAAAGTGAGAAGGTCTTCCCTAAGCCTCCTCTTCTCCAGGCTAGACAACCCCAGTTCCCTCAGCCTCTCCTATAAGACTTGTGCTCTAGGCCCCTTCACCAGCATCATGGGCACACCAAGTAATGCCACCCTCCCTATTGTCATTTTTGCAGTCACAGGAGGCCACAAATAGAGCTGGAAGTGCAAATACAGATTTCTAGATCATCTCCTTCCCCAGTAATAGCTGTTAATAAGTGCTGCCTAAAGCAAGGCAGATCCCCATGCCCATGGGGTGAGGTTGCTCCTCGTTGTGTCCTGGCCGGCCCTTCTCCCTCAGAGCCATGGCCAGGCCACCCTGATGTCCAGCAAGGTCCATCAACTGCAGCATGTCCAGCTGGGGCTGAGCTGCCACAAGATGACAGTGTTTCTAACCACTGTGTCTCTGCCTTCTGTGTGTTTGCTTTGCTAGGCTGCTTTTTGCCTCTAGTGTGCTGAGTGAATCCTTCCTGACACTAAATACTAACCAAAAGCTTTAGGGACCACCAGCCTTCTGCACACTGTGAGCATCCTCTGACAGCAGAGCAGGATCCATGGCCTTGGATTAGACCCAGGGGTTGCCAAACGTCCTTGCTTTCCCAGCATGAAAGGCATGAAGGGTGGTGGGAGCTGGCTGGCATGTCCAGGCTGTAAGGAAGAGCTCTTTGTGCACAGCTATCACACTGTGAGCTGCAAGCTCACCTCCATAATACCAATTACACTTTCTTACCTTGCTGTGATCCTGAGACATTTTCAAGGCTGATGCATTTGTTTCATTTTCAGGGCTATTTTAACTTAACTTCGGGAAAGATGGCACTTGAGACATGTCTGGCCTCATTCTTCATCCTTCAGTAGTGGAAGTGTTGACAGCAATACTCACAGCTGCACTATATAAACCTACAGGTGTTAGGCATGGATTTCTTCCAAGTAAGCTCCTAGAAGTTATCTGTTTTCGTAAGTAATTATCTTTGGCATAGATATGGCTCTCATCTGTGCAGATCTGGCTCTCAGAAATTACAGTCTGTATGAGGAAGGAGTGAAAGGCACAGGGTCAAGCCCTCTGCCAGCACAGCTCCACTGCCTGGCTGGCTTTAGACAAGCCCTGGCACAAGTGTAAGAGCAGTTAGAATATGTCCTTGGAATGGGATTTCTGCATCTCTTTATCTCCTTGGTGTTGTTTTGTCATTCTATCTGTATTGCTAATTGCCTCTGATCAGCCAGGTATCTGTTTTACAGCAATTAGTGTCCTTTATTTATTTATCTGCATATTTTCAAATCAATAAATCCTTCCCCACTAGGATGCTTTAAAGGACAACATTTCACATAATCCCCAAATTAAGTTTTACTGCATTAAAGCCTGTTAATTGGGGTGTTCCAACAAGCAGCCAGTTTATTACCTTGGAAAGACAGGATGAGACTGCATCATTAGTTAGAGCCCTGGAAAGCTATTAATGACCACGAGAAATCAAACCAACAGGTAGGGATGAGATGGTGGGAGAGACTCTTCCTTCACCCTGTACCTGCAGCAGCCCTGGGTGCAGGGGAGGGTGATGGAACCCTGCTGCCTGAGGCTGGGTTTATTTGATGCTGCTGCTTCAGGAAATCTTGGGGGGAAAGTTCTTTTTGAACAGGCGAGAACTCATTGTGTTTGGTGCCATGAAAATGTAAGGGAAGAGAGAGCTCCTGGGTGAAATGGCTGTAATGGGGAGTGGGAGAGAGCACCACTGGCACAGGGAAGCCAAGTGCTGCTCTGTGTCTCTCCTATCATCAAACCTAGAGACACTGAAATGACATTTGTGGAGATGTATAAGTATACACACACACAAATGATTTGCACTTGAAGCTTTTATTTTAGGTCCTCTATTCCTGCCTGCCTATTCTTAATGCAGACTGTTGGATGCAGACATTGATTGGTCTATAGGAAATGGTAGTCTGCAAGCCTAGATTACGGCATCAGGTCTATTTACTGTGTCTTTTCTCCTAAGTACAGATTTACTTTCAGGAAATTAGTACTCTAGACCAGCCTGCTGGTGTATTTCTTTCATAAGCAGCAGCAGCACTCGGGTGTGAATATTGTGACAGACTGGTGCTGGATCTTGCCCTTGCATCCCCACATGGGGCACTCATACCTCCTCTGGATTGATGTGACAATTTTGGGGCAGTATCATCCACAGGATAAGGTCTGCTCCTTTTCAAGGTATCCTATTACATGTAGAAATCCACAAATCTTTATTAAGATTTGTCAGCTCCAGCTGTGTGTCTGTGTCTGCCTTTGTTTTTTAGGTAATTTGTGCTATACACTTTCACCACATGATTGCTTTTATTGTATGCAGTTCCTTCTGTTGGGCACTTCTGTGTTGACTGTGATTACTACCACATCAACTGAAAATGCTCCTGTACTGTATAATTAACTTTATCTGCTTTGCTACGATGCTTTTCACTGGTAATTACACACACTTCAGCTCTTTCACTACGTTTCTAAGACTTTAAGAAGCACTGATTACTCTTGCCCTGTCTCTGTCCAAACTGGAGGGGTTTTACATGTCTACAATTATATCTTTTCCCTTGCAACAGCCCTGCTGTAATCTGGATATTGATTATAGTGCATATAATATGATTTTTAAATAAACCAGCTGTTAGGAATTCATTGGGGTTTACATGTGCTGCTAGCAAAAAGCTGATCTAAATCCTCAGGTTGTTGGCAGGTTGATGTGATGGTTATCAGTTTACTGAGATAATTTGAAATGGAGAGCAAGGATTTTGAAATCTTCCAGTCCTCTGGGGAAGTTATTCCATTTTCCTCCTCCTTAGCTCAGCCTTGGCAGCCTTCTCTTTGGTGCCTTCGTGACTTTTGTCCTTTGATGATTTTTTTAAGCCTCTTTTTCTAAGGCAGTAGTCTCATGCAATTATGCCCTCTGCCCATCAGTCTGTGTTTCTGTGCTCTAATGCATTTGAACCTCTGGGTCAACTTGAACCCAATTTGATAGATGTCATGAGCTCTCAATAATGCTCAATTCTTTGAAGTTATGTGCAGATCAGGTAGGGCAGATCCAAACTGGAAAGGATCAGCCATTCTGGCTAAGGCACAGCATCCTGCCCTGCAACACCTGTATTTCAGTGCCCTGGGCTACCAACACCTTTTGCAATAGCTGATGTTTAGGGAACATGGCCAACAGCAAGAACTGCTGTGTGGCCATCTCAGGCTGCATGAAGAGATGGGAAATATATAGATGAGAGGCACATAGGAAGGAAGAGTTGGGAGTATTGCTGTGGTAGGGATGGGAGTGAAGTGGGGAGAAGGGATATGGGATCCATGGGAAAGTAGCCTTCATCCCTGACTGCTCAGAAAGCAGCAGCTGCTGCTGTAATTACAAATATTGATGTGTTTTCCACAGCTTCTTTTCAAACACACAGCCTCCTTTATTTATTTTTCACTCTTTATAATGACAAGTCATTTTCACATCATGCAAAGAAAAGTGCTTGGCTGAGAGTCATTCTGTAACTTCTCTTGAGATCTCATAGCAAACCAGGCACACATTTATTAATCAAGGGAAGTGGTGTTTGATGCAAACACCAGTGTGATGATTTAATATGGTGTTATCTTTTAAAATAAACCCCATAGTGGAGTGGAAGCAGTCTGAACATCCTGCTAAGTCCATATGGCGAGGCACTCCTCTAAAATGTATGGGAATTTAGTTCTGGCATTTGCTGCATGCTGTTGGTATACCTGCAGGGCACCTACCAAACACCTACTGACTTGAACATCAACTTTACTGAAGAAGGTGTTCCTCTTTCCTTCTCCTGAGTGCACTGTGAATCTCAGACCAAGTGGGATTAGAGGGTATGGGCTCAGAGCCCTGTGTTGTACTGCCCTGGCACTGATCCCCCTAAATGTTGCACTTCTGCTAATGGGCAAGTTGCTAGTGTGAGAACCTTAGTTTGGGTGAAAATAGCTGGATTACTGCTTTAGGGGGGGTTGTGCTGGTTTTAGTAAGTGTGCAGAAGATTCTAACCATCTGGAACTGACAGTCCATCTCTGTGTGTGGTGCTGGAGGGTGGCTAGTGGCAGCTGCTCTGCCATTGCACACAGGTGTCTGAGTGACTTTGGGAAGCAGAGAACTTGGATGTCCAAGTACCTCCAGTATCTGTATTTCTTTTGTTTGGAATACTAACCCTGCTTTCCCAGAATAGGAATATCCTTCATCCAGTAGAGGTGAGGAAAAATCTCCAGATGATTTACATCATGTCTTGAGATCAAACCTTCAAAGGTCACAGAGAAGGGCCTTAGGCAAGGGAAGTGTGATTTACCCCTTTATAAATGCTAGTGTTATTAGTGGTATTACAGCAATGTAGGTAACTCTTGGTTGTGTATTTAATCTTCTCCAGCTGTGATTTGACATTATTGATTAACAGAAATCTATGTAATTAGATTCTTTTTGTGCCTTTCTGTGTTGTAACTGCTCAGTAGTAAAGAAACCTGTGCCCTAGTGGTATTTCACAAATATCTGCTTAGTGTCTTGTGAAGCCTCAGCTGGCAGCAGCATCTAGCCCTTGCTGCCATGGCAGTTATCCACCTGTCTCCACAGCACACTGCTCTGCAGCTGGGGCTGTTTAACTCTCCTTTTGTAGCTGTTTAGAATTGCCTCTTAGGTGGGGTTATTTTTCTCTCCATTTCCATTTTCTTTTCACCTCTCCCCTGGCTTTTCCCTCCTCATCTCTTGTTCTCTGGACCTTTCTTTTTGTCCTGTTCCTTGCATATGGTGGTAGCAATCACCTCCTCTGGTAAATCAGATGGTTCTCCCACTGTTGCCTCCTATTGGGATGTAGTTTGAGTTTCTGATGATTATACTTTACATGGTGTGAATATGGCCAGCTTCTAAAGTCTCCTTCAACCAACTCACATGAGCCCAGTGTGGTGCTGGAAAACTCAGGTACTCACCCTTGAACCATCCTCTTCTTGTCTTGCCTGCTGAAATGAATTGCTTGGCAGTTACTAGTGTAGACACCATTTTCTGTTGCAGGATTATTTCTGGGTTTTTTTCACTGCTTATTGTGATGTGGCATAAAAAATGGAGTGAGATTATCCTGGCCCCAGCCAGCAGCGTGTGCTGATGAGTGATAAAACATACATTCTGCTGCTTCTTGCATCTTGCAGTTAACATTTTGATCTGTTACAACTTAATTCTTTCCTCTTCAAGTGCATAAATTGCCCTTTAATGTTTTCCTAGTGTGACCTGCATGACCATACCTCCACATCTCACCTACCTTCCTTCGTGTCCATGCTGAATCCTGTCCTGCCATTCCCAGCTCTGCCCCAGAGGTTGTGCCTGCTGCTCTGCTCTCTATAGTGACACCTCCTGCTCCTTCTCCTGTGCTTGCAGCTCACGTGCATCAGCCCATTGGAAATTTTGGCTGGAAGAATAGCCCTGGACTTGCCACTGTCCTTCTGGCACAGGGAATTGTTCTTCACAGCAAAGAAAAGGCACTTTGTGAAGCACAGTTTGCTCTCATGAGCAGGGACAAAGCTGTCCTGGTTTGTGGCCATCAGATGTTTGCTGTTAATTGCAGAGTACCTCCCCATCAACTGTACCTCTGCCTTCCACCCATCAAAGCTCTCTGTAGACATATTGAGCTCCTTGTTTCATGCATTTTTCTGATTATTTCAGTTCTTTGGCACCCATCCATTCTGCTGTTGGGTGGCTGGATCTCACCCCTGCTGTGTATTTTCTGGTCATAGCCATCCTTGGTCAGATGCCATTTAGACATCGGTCCAACTCATCAAACAACTTGCTTTCCTGCTCAAGGCCTTGGACTTGAGTCAAGTGATCCTCTGAGAAACCCTCTCATCTTCAATTTTAGGCAGGAAGTATTTGTTTAGTGCTGGCTTCTTTTTCTGGTATTATTTTTTCAGTAGTGTATGTATATATATAGAGTATTCATATATATATATGTACACACATTGTACTCTCTCTCTATATATATAACTATATATGCACACTATACACAATATGTGTAATCACACTCGAGGCATGAGCTTATCTATCTATCTACATAGGTATGTATATAATAAACCTTGCAGAAGTCTTACTTGCATTCATTTTCCTCTCAGAGATTTTTTCTCCTGGAGTTTTCACTGAGCCATAATTTTCTGGTTTGCCCTATTGTGCCCTTGAAAAATCCATTTTTTTCAAGAACATCTAAAATTACTGAACTGTTCATTTAATTGACTTCTAATGTCTAGAATCTTTGCAAAGAAGCATTCCTGTAGCAGCTATTTTCAGCTACCTTTTTCATACCTACTTGTGTTTTGTGCTACTTTACTTGTAGTTTCCATGACAATTATCCCCAGAGGCAGAGGCAGCCTTGCCCTTGGTTGCTGTTTTGTGAAGCTGCCCTTGCTCTTGTCCATCTGAGAATCTGACTGCAGAAGTTCATGCTCAGTTCTATTTTTCATTTTCATATATCTTGTATGTCTCACTAGCACTATACAGGTCCTGCAGGCCAACATGAGAGAGACTGCATTCCACCTATTGCCATGGAAATGAATTGGAGGGCAGAGCCACCTCAATCTTGAAAGGAGCAGCGTATTCTGGCTGGTAGAAGAAGACACATCACCCATGGGAGATTTCATATCAAGGATTACCTTTGTCTGGTGCAAGGTAACCCACAGCCCAACACAAATTCCCAACAGCCCAGTAAAAATATTTTCAGTATTTTTGAACCATATATTGATTACATCATCTTTTAACATTTTTAGCATCTTCTTGGTGTTTTCCTCTTGCTCATTCCCCTTTTACTGTTTTCTCCGTTCCACCTCTAGTGACTTGCAGCCACTCCCAGTCGCTGAGCAGCAATCCTTTGATAAATTATCCTTATACATTGCTTTGTTATATCTATTCAGTCTGGTACATATACCTCTGAGCTTTCTGTATGATCTATCCTCAATCCTGCCAGTACCTCCTCACCCTTTCTGTGCATCATTTTTTTCTTTAGTTGCCTTTTTCCTTCCACTTTTCCATGCGCTGCCTCTTTTCACTTTTACCTACTCGCATCCTTCCCTCCCGCCACCCCCAGCTTCCTCTCCTGAATCCACTTAAGTGTAATCTAAAACATACTGCATGGAAGTGGAAGCCCAGAGAAATATTTGCTCTGGCTCTTGCTAGCACCTCTCGATGCCAGCGAGCTCTGAGACAGTGGATTTTCAACCCTGCAGTAAATTGAGCCTTTCCCGTAAGCTTAAAATCTGAGTCTTTCTCACACACCAGAGTCAAAATGATTGTCAGCTTAAAGAGTGCCTTTTAACTAAAATCAAAGGAATGCATTCAAAGCAGATTTTTGAATTTCCACCGTGATAAATCTAATTACAATTACTAGCTTGGTACTGAAACAGAAAACATACAGAATGCCACAAGAGTTAAAGTTATATTTTAAGGAACAAACATACTGAACCAAAGAAAAAAGCTTCAAAGTCCAAAGGGATTGTCTTCTCAAACAGCCTTAATTGCTTGTAAGACAAATGGGAATGAAGGACCAGGGGAAAGAGAGATCTGCCATAGCAAATGAGCCATGTGTGATCCAGTACTGACTCATCCCAAACTGCCAACCTGCCTGCCCAAATGCCACCACCTACCAGCTGACTGACTTGGCTCGTGAGTGCAAGGGAGACCAAGAGGTCCCACTGCAGGTGGGTATGGGATAATGAATGTAACTGCTGGCTACTTAAAGCAGCTCTTCAATGCTCCTTAAGTGTTCATCCTCATAGTTGCTCTTACTCATCTCATCCTTAGTCAGGTGAAATGCTGAGTTTTGCAGTCATACTGGGCAAATTGCTCTGCCCTTTGGGAACAATTATCCCTATCCTGGAAAAAACTTTGGGTGCTTGGCAGCAGTGTGTGGCCCCTTGTGAGAGGAGGGAGATCTAGGTGATATGTGAAATTGAACTACTCTGTGCAAGTTTGTCCAGTTAGCTCAAAAAGTCCACTTCTCCCTCTGGAAGGAGACTTTTTTCTGGAAATAAGTTATTTTTAACTAACTAACCAATCAGAGCCTTGAATGATAAGAGCCTTGAATGCCATGAACTTTGTGCTGTACCCAACAGCATAGCAGCCAGTTGTGCTGAGATGGCCAGGTGGGCTACTCCGTGTGCACTGGTTGGTTGCCTGATTTGCACGGTGTCTTTCTGCATCTCTTCCTGGGCCAGCCTGGGTAGTGGGATGGCTGTGGAGAACTGGCAGAAGAAAGGAGGCCCTGGAGGACCAACCCTCTACATTCACTACCCCACCACACACTGAAGCTTTGTCTTAAAGCATTAGCCAGCAGTGAGACTGGGGGTGGGACCCCTAAAGAGTGATGGGGAGAAAGAAAGAGAAGGGGAGAGCTGCCAGGCTGGTGAGATGGGCCTGGGAATCACGGCTGGAGCTGGAGCTCCCAAACTGTGTCTTTCCATGTGTGGTTGGACTTGGTGCGGTGCCCCAAGGATGTGGATTCTGGGAGTGGTCACGGCTCACTTCTTCTCAAGCTGTGGTGTTTATGGCCGGCTGTGGTTTTGGCAAACAGTTTCTGTTTCAGCTTCTCCCCACATGCATGGTTTGGGTATGACCATTCCCTGCAGCACAGGGGTCTGCTCCCAAGGTCTGAGGGCTAGGAGGGTGTTGTCACTAGTGGCTTCCTCAGGTTCTCTTTCTGATGATGATGATGGAGATGAGGTCTGGCTGCTCTGAGGTTGTCTTCTGTGGTTACAAGGCAGCTGATATTTTATTCCAAGTTAGACAAAGCATGAAAATGTGCTGGACACTGGAAAGAGAAGTCTTGAGCACACAAAGCAGCTTACAAGGCTGAGAGGAGAAGAGGGAATTTTTCATTTGGCAGGATGAGATGCATAGCAAGCACTCTTGTTTTTAATAAGCCCACAAAGCTTTCTTGAAAGCCAGGGATTTTTTTTTTTCCCCATCTTGAACACATGAGGTATTTTCATTTCATACCGAATGCATGTTATGTCCAACTTCCAGAAAGCCTTTCATATGAAAAAAATAGCAAAGAATTTTTCAGATGCTGAAACAAACAGGGTGGAAGTAATCATGAAACAAAATGCCGGAATACTTTGCTCTCTGCTCAGAGATTATGTGGCATCTTGTATTGTCTGAAACAGCACCAGATAATAATCATACGTGCAAATCTCTCAGACTGGGGCAACAGGGAGAGGAGCCAATCTCTGTGTCTCCACAGAGCTGGAAGAAATCTCAGATATTTCTGTTTGCCTGCAGAACAGCTGGGGACTTCTCAGACATGAATGTAATTAAGCATATTCCTTGCCACAACCACTTCAGGTCCTATTTCTGAGATCTGAATATCTTTCCAAAATGAAGCCTTAGGAATATTACTTTCATGCAGCATGCTTTTTTGTCCTTTTATTTGTTTATTCATTTTTGTCTGGCAAAAATTAAATTACAGTTATAGGCTCAGTGCAAAATTTGCTGAAGTCAATAATATTGATTGATATCTGGATATCAGCAGGATGTCATGCATTAATGATAGCTGAATTTAATACACAGGTCAAGAGGGCTCCCGGTGGTGATGTGAGTATTGGGATTGGCTAGGCTGGGGTGGCATTTGAAATGCCTGGTCCTCTCTGCCCAGTGATGGGTGTCCTCCCCACTGTGGCTACCAGTACAGCCATGGGCAGGCTTGTTGGCAAAGCCACATACCCTCAGACCATCTAAATACAACTGGAGAAAACAGATAAGGTTTCAGTCATGTAAGCCCTTCCTTGGGTCTCTTATATGCAAAATTATTTGTCTGTGCTCCTTAGATAGTTTATGTTCATTTGCATATACCAGGTATAGTTAAGCCCAGCAAATTCTCCTGATATGTTTTCACTCTTGCAGGAGATGTGATGGGAAGTGGAAGATATGCTCATCTCTCTCCCTAGTGGCATCAGTAAGTATCACACATACCAGATTAAACCCTTGACATTTTTCCAACAGTGTGAAATTTGTTTGAAGATGTTGGAAAATGAGTTATAGATGTGAAAGTAAGGCTTTGAATATGAATGCAAACATGTTAACCCGCAAACTGGTGTTATTTGCTTTCCCTGATATCCTGGCACATGGAGCTAGAGAGGGAGAGCTCCCACCACAGCAGCAGAGCCTGGAGATGAGTAGGATGCAGTGAGCCATGAGACAGAAATACCTTTAGGCTCTTGAGAAGTGATGGACAGCTAAATCTTGCCCAGTGGTCCTTTGGGGTCCTTCACATCCTGCTGGTGAAACTCAGTCCCAATACAGTGATCCCATCTGAGTGCAGCACATCCCACTCAGTCCCCTTCAGCCTCCTCCATGGATGTGTGCAGGACATCAGTGAGCAGCTGTAGCACAGCAAAAACCAAGAGACAGGAGGAATACTGTGCATTGAAAGGAACAGACCTATTTTAATCTAGAGGGATTGTTGTGGCATTTAGACTATTCAAAGTCGTTTTGATGCCTCTTACTAATTTTTTTCTACATTATCCTCTTGCCCTCTTGGAGATGACCAAGATAGAACTTGATTGTAGCTGCTGCTCGTGAGTGTGGCAGTTCCTTAGGAGCTATCAGGAGTGCAGCATCCACTGGACGAGTTGCCATGGAGATGCCAAGGCTCATTGTAAGCCAGGTGAACTGCTCAAGCTGCAGCTCCTGGCTCATCCCTCCTGGGGGACAGGACTGCACAGCCTGACACTAGGGCAGGAAGGAATAGTAGCCTCAGGCTAGGCAATATTGCTGCTTGGAGAGATGGTTGTTGAAATCAGAGGTGCTGAGTGGCTTAAGAGGGACCCATGCACCAGAGTGGTGAATCTGTTGGGAGCAATAGAGATTAGCCCAAGATCTATGTCTCCAGATGGAGATGGGCAAACAGGAGGACCTCACCATGCCAAGGGTCTGTCCCAAATATCCATGTCCAGTCCTTTGTAGATGCTCTCAGCTTGGCCTTGCTGACCTGGTCAGGAGCTGCTTCAAGGGACCTGCAGCCATCTCTGGGTGTTTATGACCCCATCAGAGGAGGAGGAGGGAACTCTTTCTGGGGTTGTGTTGTAGCACTGGGCAATCTGGTCTTTCAAAATTTGGCAAGCACAGTGTGACTTGAAGTCCAGTATAAGCACAAATTAGGTGAGAAGACATTTATATGTGGCAGAGAGAAAGTTGCTGTTTGGCAGCAGGTGGCTTGCTTTTGTGCAGCAGATACTCTGTCTTCACTTAACAAACATCTATCAGATAAAAAGGTGATGTGGCTGACATACAGCTCCTCTCTTAGATTTGGCATTTGGGAACACCAAATGGATCTGAAGGAAAGTATGTACCATTTCACAGGCAGGAAGGTTCTTTGCTGTTAATTAATTCTGACTGTGATTTAAATGCAGGATGAGCATATATCCTCTCTGCCCTGGCTTATGGCTGCAACATGTGCTCAGCCACCATTTTTTGGGTTTGGCCCAAAATCAGACTTCTTGCATCCAGTGCTGCTCTGGGGTGTGGGGAGCCCTCTCATCTCAGGGTCCAGTTTTGAGAGAGCTCATCAGGCTGTTGGGGCACCAACTGGGGTGTTTCTGCTCTGTGGATACCTTTACTTAATATCTCTATCTATATCTATCCTACTTTATATATATGGCTTCTACTTTATAGATATCCTGCTCTGACACCACAATCATCTCCTTCAAAATACAAAGTTAGAGCAGTTCTTACAGATTTCAGTCATCTGAGTGAAGGTCAGGAATCCTTTTTCTTTCTTCTTTTGAGAACAGTAATGGAAAAAATATTACAGATATGGAAACAGGGTCAGAAATCTGCAGATAAATGGAGCAGAGCATCAAATGAAGTGACAGGAGACCTAATTATGGGATTGAAGTTATGGGATGAAATAGGTAAAACTCTCACAGGAACTTGTATCTCCTTGTATGTTTTGCCAGAACTTGAAATGCTCTTTCCTCTTCTCACCTGAGCCTTTTAGAAATAAGTACATTTTTAGCTGGAAGTGGGGGACATGGACCAAATGACCTTGGCATTAAACAGCACGCTTCTGTTGTCCAAGAACAGCTGGGGAGGTGTTCATGTTTCCCTCCTCATGTTCAGGATTGAGTGGCTGACCTTGGAAATGTGGATGAAGTCAAGGGAAACAGTTGTGGGTTTTTTCCCCCCACTTTTTCAAATTGGAGTTTGTCCTCACCATCACAACATGTCCAACTGTACTTTCTATCATCTACCCACTTCATGTGTTTAATTTAGAAGGACAAAATTATGTAGTACAGAGATACTATATCAATGATTGTAGCAGTCAGTTCATCCTAGCTGCTTGCCCTGCCTGGATGGGATGGACCACGTTTGCAGTGTCTTATTTGCTTGCCTGGGAGTTAGTGTTCATGTTCCTGCACAGCTGCTTGCCCACCCCGAAGTTCAAAGTTGCTTGTGGAGATGACATGTGGCAGGATGGACAAACCATCCAGCCATAAACATCAGAAATGTAGGCTTCTGAAAGACCTATATTCTGAGGGAGGAAATTTGGAACCAGGTTAAGGCTGTGTTGAGCAAACATCCCCATACTTGGTGCTGTGCTCTGGGAGAATAGAGACTGTGTGCTCTGCAGGTGGGAAGAGGGCTTCAGATGCTGCTGGTTGGCTCAGTCCTTTGCTGGGAAAGTAAAGGTAATGCATCAGTGAGAGGAAAATAATCATTTGTGGATATGTAGCCTGCTCCCACTGCTCATGAGGCTCTTCCTTTCCCAAGGCACTGCGAATAAATAATGCAGTATGAAAATGAAGGCAATGTGGTTATCACGACTGTTAGATGAAAACACACCAGGAGCTGATTCAAATCTGGATAGTCTGCCTATAGTTTAATGTAGTGTCTCTTGGAGAAATCACTTCTCTGGAAGACTAGGTGTGCCAGTGGGGAGAGGGTATCACACTGGTGCTGGGATGTGCTTATCTTTAGGAAAGAGTGCTATGGAATCTTGCACCATGTTGGTGAAGCTTGATTACTGCCTTATCAGTCTGAGCTCGAGGGATATACTCATGCTGTTATTATAATATGTTCTTTCCACATGGCTCCTCATATAAATGATGGAGGCTGTGTTATAAAATTGTGTGTGAGGAGAGCCTTGCACTGCTGTAAATGAAAACCCATCTGCTTTGTGTGCTGGAGGTGGATGCTCAGTGCAGAGCAAGGGTTCATTTCTTTGGCTTTTGCAGTGAACAATGGTCAGTGAAGGGGTACAAGCTGCATGCACTGAGAATGGGAAATTTCCTAAACTGTTTGAGGACAGAGAATGTGGCTCCTCTGGCAGCCCCTCTCCCCAGATTCTAAAGCTGACCGAAGCAGAAGCTTAGGGTCCTTGGGAGATTCCCTCTGTTTCTGCAGCAGTGCTCATTGCTGCTTCTGTAGGGAGGGGACAGAGGTGGGAACAAACTGGACCCATGCTGGGGTGCTCACACCACCTCAGTATTGCTTGTCCACAAGCCAGGACCCTTGGCAACCCACTTGCCTCTGGGCTCCTGGAGGAACAGCAGTCCCAGGCCAGACCCTTAAGCCATCTTTTTTTTATTCCCAGCAAATCTAGGGACTTGAACCCTGGCTTTGATGCAAACAGCAGGGAACCTGCCGGTGGTGCTGGGGGAGATCCCAAGCAGTGCTGACACATCACAGTCCCTCATAGAATGGTTTGGATTGGGAAAGACCTTTAAAGGTCATCTTATCCAACCCCCCTGCAGTGAAGAGGGGCATCTTGAACTACATTAGGTTTCTCACAGCCCTGTCCAACCTGACCTTGAATGTTTACTCTTCCAGCCAATCTAAGTCAGGAGGAGGACACTGATTGTCTTGCCAAAAGAAGGACCCAGGCCACACCAAAGGACAAGGGTTCCATGAACAAAATTTCAGACCTCTGGAGCCCATGTGCACATGGACAAAGGCACAGTTCTCTCTGGAGAGAGGACTTACCTCCTGGACTGGACCCCAAGCCTAAGCACTTAATGCTTAAAAGCATCCCTGTAAGTGTTTGATCTCAGAGCTTTGCTCACTGCCCCCAAGCCTTGACACAAGCTCCTATTCAATTTTCCCTTATTTTTGCCCATTCTTTAGCTTGGTTCATCCTCATCCCAGTTTCCTCCTGTGCATGTGATTGAATCCAGTACTGCTCACTGCCCAGTTACAGAGAACTAGAATATTATATTGAATTATTCGATTTTAAAACATTGTCACCTGCGAAAAATATTTGCATTACATGTGGAAGGAAAGTAAAAATTAGAACTTCATTGAAAGGAATTGTGGTTTTGAACAATGCTCATTTTACTCTTGTCTTTAAACTGCCTCAATATTCTAGTAATAATTTGGGGTTGTTTTGACCTGAAAGAATCAAAGTATTTCTTCTTTGACAAGACTGAGAGATGCTTTGACTCATGCCATTGAAAATCAGATCTTTCAGTCTAAGAATTGTTACAACATCATTTGCATACAAACAGGGACTTAGACAAGCACTTGGAAATTTCTTGCACTTGCAAATCCTCACACTTGAGACGAATAAAAGGAATCTTACTCCCTGAGCCCAGCGGATGCTCAGCGATAATGACATGCTCGTCAACACTGGTTTGAAACTCCAAACTATGAAAGTGATATTGGGAGATTTTTGCCTTTCTTCCCCCGCCCCAGCCAGGCTCTCCTGACACTCTCCCGGCTGTTAACAAGCAAGGAGCATTAAAGGCAGCGATCTCGGGGGCTGCAGTAAAGCCTCCACGGGGAGCGATGCTTGTTTGCTTCACTTCTCTGTGCATCCAAAATCAACTTCAGCTCTTTGTATATTTTACCATATAAACGATTACATTCATAAATATGCATCCTCTGAGTAAATCCCCCCTCCACCGTCCCCGTTACCATCCCAGTAAAATCAGGCACACGCTTCTCCCCCTTTCCCTTCTTCTCCCTTTCCCTTTTCTCCTTCCCATTCTCATTCTTCTCCCTTTTTCTTCTTTCCTACTGTGCTGATGGGCACCCATCATGAAAGAGAGCATCCCTTCCCCTTCCCCTTCCCTTTCCCCTTCCCTTTCCCCTTCCCTTTCCCCTTCCCCTTCCCCTTCCCCTTCCCCTCGTTGGTCTTTTCCTTTCTCCTTTTCTCCTTTCCCTCTTTTCCTTTTCCCTTTTCCCCTTCCCCTTCCAAGCTTGCAGCAAACCCTTCCCCCCCAACCCCCACCCAGTTTAGGGGCACAGCAAGCTCCCCTTTCCCCATGTGAACAGTGTGCAATGTGACGTGCAAATATTTCACTTGACATTTTTAAACTGCTGGATTTTTTCGCAAGAGTCTATGAATTTAGTAAAACTTCCTAAATATTCATAACCTGCTGAGCAGCACAGGAGCTGACTCAGGATGGAGTAGGCGGGGGTGGAGGGGAAGGATTTATTATTTTGAAGAGTCATTGCATAAATTATTCCACAGCCCTCATCAGACCAGCTGTATGTATTGTCCTGGCCCAAGAGCTCCAGAGGCTGCTGCCTCCTAGTGCCCACCAGAGATTTCCCATGGCTTTTGGCAGTGAGTCAAGATGAGACTGACCCAGGCAGATGGGATGGACTCATCTGGAAGCATCCAGCCTTATACAGAATAGCTCCATCCGGCCCGTAGATGAATGGTCTTTCCAACAAGCACCCTGTGCAGCCCTTGTGCATTGCAAATAAGCAATAATAATTACACAACTGCAGCATCTCCAGATGTTTTGTGTATGTTTCAGTTCTTCATTTATTTGTTTTCTGTGCCGAGTTACTTGGGATACTGAAAAATGTAAATAATGAATATGTGATGAGCAGCAAGAATGGATCTCTGCCCTCCCTCCCTCTTCCAAAAAAGCTAATTAAACCAAGTACCAAAATAAAAACTGCTTGAATCTGCTCCAGCATCAGCCATAAAAGAGCACTCATGAGCAAATAATTGACATTTAAAGCCTGACTTACAGAAAAGAATTAAAAAAGAAAATGTTATATGTAGCTGAAGCAACCTCTTTCAAGCAGCAAGGATTTAAGTGAGGGTTAGATACAAAATGAGCTATGGCTGTGTTGGAAGCTGAGCATATTCACACTCAGGTGCCAACAAAACTGCCTCAAACCTTGAGCCAGAAGCACTGGTTTAAATTAGAGCTTGTTTGGCAGCCTCCCTTATCTGAAGATTTTTAAGCTCATTGTTGGTAAAACCATCATTGCAGTGGAGGTTTGGAGATGGGGAAACTGAGGCACAGAGCAGAAGCAGAGCTGGCAGCCAGAGATGTGGCTGCAGCTGGGATGGGAGAGGATTGCATGGCTGGGTTTCTAAAATATCAGGGCATGTGCTAACATATACATTGTCCAATGTACACATAACCTGGCTCAGGGCTAGCCTTTTCCTGGGGGTGAAGTTGACATAGGATCCCAGTCTGTGGATTCGATTGTATGGATTGTGTGTGTATGTGTGTGTATATATATATATATACACACACACACACACACATATGTGTATATATTGTGATCTGATGTATGCTCTTCAGA
Organism: Bucco capensis; assembly: GCA_013396975.1. NCBI lineage: Eukaryota > Metazoa > Chordata > Aves > Piciformes > Bucconidae > Bucco > Bucco capensis. The sequence continues at coordinate 2,344,304 of VWZO01007210.1, forward strand.
CTTTAATGCGTTATTTAGACTGAATTAACTTGCTTCACAAGGCTTTGTTTATCCATTTTAATAAATCAGCTCTTTCACCTAAATCTTGCCTTAAGAGTTGATCATATCCAGAGCCTCCCCAAGAGAGCAGCAGATATAAATATTTGCTTTTTACAAGGGGAAAACTCTCCTGAGACTGCTTTAGCAAATGACTGGGTTTGCCTAAAACCAGGAAGCTGGTAATTTGCTGAGTTGTTATTAATAAGAAGTGAAGAAACAGAAAGGTGGAGCTGTAGATAAAGGGGTCTTTGGTCCCTGAGCTGAGAGATAGTGTGCCATCGGGTGGGTTAAGCCTGTCAGCTATCTTCCTCCACTCCTCCCATGGGAGGATGAAGCCTGGAAGGAGGTGAAGCTGATGCTTTTACTTGGAGGGAGATACATATGGCACAAAGCTGGAGATCTCAGTATCAATGGTCAGAGGCAGCAGACTCAAACTTTAAGTTAAAATTTCTCTCTTTTTTTTTGGTAGTAAAAGCTAGTGATTGATTGATTGATTGATTGATTTTCTTTCTGTTTGTAAAATATTGAAACAGGTGTGGAAAACAGGAAGGTCTTGCCTAAGGGATAGTGGGGCAGATGCCAGTGAGACTCTCTAAAGGAAAAGGACCTGTATGGGGAGCTGACACCCTTCAACTAGTAAGTGGTTGTCTGCTGTCAGTTTGAAAAAGGTGTGGTCTCACACTTGGAAAAGCAAAGGGAGCTGATCAAACTGTGCTGATGTAACCCAGAAAACTGCCTTGATGAACTCGTGTGGTGATGACATGGTGGAAAAGAGTCAGTTCTCAGCTGTAGTTGCTCTGGGTGTCCCCAGCAGGGTCATGGGCTTGGGCACCTCACGGGAGATAGAGCACTAAAACCTGGCTAACAAGACTCCCACTTTGTAGGCTGAAGTAATTCCAGGCCTTACAACAACAACAACAACAAATTATTATTACTGGACACAGTTTATAAATGTATCAATATGTCATGAGTTGTGCACGCTCTTGAAACGGGACACAGCTCTCTAGTTCATTGCCCTTAGCATCCTTGGCCACAAGTTCCCCTTTGTACTCAAACAGGAGCTGAATTCCTAAGTAGTTTAAGGATCTAGGTTGAAAACGTGTTGCATGAAAAAAAATCTTCGAAATAAAGTCCTCTGAAATTGTTCTTAGCTAATGAGCTCCCACTGGCCATGAGTCATGGTGAGCTAAGAGGTGGCTGATAATCTCCAGGAGAATGAGGACAGCCTAGATTTCAAGAATAGCCTAATTGTGTGAATGCAAGGAACAAGCATCTTTTTTTTTTTTATGCCTGAAAGAGCAAAGTTCATCAGATAACACGGCAGCTCCCAGCCCAAGAACCCAGATTAGCCACAAGGTGGGATGGGGCTGGGGAGCAGGACAGAAGCAGCAGAGCAGTGCCAGAGTTCCTCTTAGGAATGAACAGGAAGAGGAGGAAGAGGAAGAGGAGGAACTCTCCTGCTGCACAGGCAGATCCTTTTGGGGTATTAAATTGGGACTGTAAATACCTGCTCAGTTGTCAGCAGTGCTCCACGTTTGTCTAACTGATTTCATTCATTAAACTGCCATTTATTGTTACTGCCTTTAAACTGCACACAGGCATCTACTGGGTATTCAAAGCAATGGGCACTGGCGGCTTGTGTGCACCTGGGTGGCAAAGGCTGCTCACTCCCTTGAGCTTGGCAGTGGTGGTGTAGCCAGAGCCACTTGGGCTATTTACAAACATGGGATTACCTGCTTAGAACCATTTCCAGATCAGGGTGCTCCTGATTAGCTCAGCACCTTTCTGCTCCCACAGGCACTGGCACTCGGGCGCAGCGTGCACAGAGAGGCAAAGCTGCAGGGCCAGATGGCAACAGAGCACACTTTGACAAACTTGGAGCTTCATCCCTCAAGCTCAGTGGGTTTGTCAGAAATGGTTAATTGTACTCCAAATGGTTGGTTTTGGTTTTTTTTTGTTTGGTTTGGGTTTTTGTATTTTTTTAAGCCATGTGTCTCAAAGTGTATTGGACTTCTGGAGCCCACATTAAAAAAAAAAAAGGTTTGGAGGCTGCATTTGCACTTTTATTGATAATATTTGTAACAAATTAGCTTGTACCAGCACTGTCTTTCTTACAAAAATGTGATTGGAGACCTTTCTTTTGTGCTGGTGAAGGGCCTGATGGAGGGGAACATCACCTGAACTACTGTTATCTCGCCAGTTTGTTGCTCACCTGGTCTAATGTCAGCATTGCATTAAAGCTGGGTTAAACACCAATGATCTGCAGGGATGCAGAGGTGTTGAGAACAGGATTTTGAAGAGGCATTTCCAGCAGTGAGCTCGTCCTGTGCACGGGACACACTGAGCCCTGGATTTTTGCTACAAAACTGCACAGGAGAAAGTGCTGCAGTTCTGCTGCAAAGAGTCTTCAAAGCTTGTTACTTTACCCCTGAGGAGAGGCAGCAGCAGTGAAAGGAGATTAGTATTTTACCATTTGCTGAGCGCTTCAGGCTTCCACTGTACAAAGAGCAGCTCAGCTGTACTGGAGCTGACAGACAACACTCATTGTGCTGTTAATCACTGACAGTGAATTAAATTGTACATATTAAATGCTAATTATATAATAACCTGTAGTTATAGTATCATACTTGTCGCTGAAAGCAATACCCCTACCCAACTCAGCAGGTCTGTTTTGGAAAACATGGTAAGATCTGTGATTTTTCTAAGAAAAAGGCTCTTATTTATCAATTACAGGTTGAAGGTTCCCCCAGTGTAAACCCTAGGCCTAACAGGAATTTTGGCTGAGCTGTGCTGACTTACACCAGGTAAAGATTTTTTTTTTTGTATTAAAAAAACCACAAGGGTCTAGGTTACCAGGCCTGGGAAGGTGTGTGTGGTGCACAGGAGATGTTCCTCCACTGGCTTTCCCTGCCCACTGAAACCATGTGAGGGATGGGGCTTGAGATGCTTCTGGTGCTCTTGTTGCAAGACCAGCAAAATGAAAATGAAGTTTTCTACTCGCAATTAACCAACACTCCTTAAGAGCAAAAAAATAACATACATGAGACTCTTCCCTTTGGATGAATACTTCCATTTATTCCAACTGGAAAAAACATGTTTGTTTTTTTTAAATATACTTGTGTCATTTCTTTTTGTTTGTTTTTCTTTTTTAAAGGAATAATAATTATCACATTGTCCTTTACAAACAACAAAAAAATTTCCTAGCAATAGTCTGTGGTATGGAGACATCCATCTTCAAGATTTTTCTGCATCTGCTGCTTTGGGTAGGCAACAGGGTATATGCCCTGGGGTGCTGGCACCAGCCCTAGAGCTGGACCCTTCACCCTGGGGTGCAGGGCAGGGGCTGGCTTGGCAGAGCTGCAGGGGCACCCCAAGATGCTGGCAGCGCATGGAGTGAGGGCGATGCAACCATCCAGCCTCTCAGCTCTCCTGCAGGTCAAAGCCCAGCTTTATCTTAACACCTCCAGGCACCAACCTGTATCTTTGCAGTACCCCGATGGCTTAAAGCATACAGAGAGCAAACTCATATCCACCATAGTACAATACAGCTGAGCCCTGTTTAGAGAACGCTCTGCCGCGGCAAGCATGCTGCCTGGGGTGGCCCAGCTCCCTGGCCACAAGTAGCCTTGGAAGGATAGCATCTCACCAGGGCAGGATGAAGCCCACAGGGAGCGGACTGTGGTTGTTCTCTCTTACATGTTAGGCAGTAGGCAATATTGAGACTTCCACTTGGTAATGAACAGCAGTTAACATAACCCAGGAGACTAGAGCACCATAAGACAAGTCTATATTCAAAACAACGTCATGCTGACATCACACAATTGCACCATTTACACTTTTATTTACTCCAAATAATAGTTCAACGTTTAAGTAACTTCAGCGTTCTTTACAGAGGTGTAAAATTCCTTCTCTGGCTTTGGTCATTTACAACGTTGCAGACATTTGGTAGTTCTGTTCTTTCCTATTTAATAATGAAAACCAAAAAAAAAGGTACCTTTTGCAGCTGTCAGTATTCATGTATCTGACTGATGAAGCATACCTGAAAAGCACAGGCGTGAGTAGACTTCAAAATGCCTCTGAGGCCTCTTCAAGATTTAACAAATCAGAAAATGTTCTCTTTGTTTATCAGGAGCAAAACAAATAAAACGAAAAAGGGGTTAAAAAAAAAAAGCAACCCTCAAAACAAATGAAAACTCAAAGTCTCACTAATATACTTGAGAAATTTGATGATGGAAAGGGGGATCCAAAGTACTGTTTGATTAGCTCTGGCTGAAAACAATTCTGAATGTGCATGCATTTTTCCCAGTGACTCCTAAGATATAGAAATTCCTCTGATATTACAAAATACAAAAATATTTTCTCCAAACTCTCATTTACATTGCATTTACAACAATCATGGAAATAACTTAGGCTCCCACACTGTCTGAGAGACAAATTATCTACCAACATGGCTAATGAAAAATAAAAATGTGGTGGAAAGCAAATGCTACTGGCAAAACTGATGTGGAGAGTCAACAGTGGTAACCAAAACGTATGGACAAACAGAACTCAAAAGGGACGCAGTATTTGAGAGAAAGAGGGAAAACTACTGGGTAAATATTACAGGCTAAAGTGAACTTTTCTGTTGTGTTTTTTTTTCCTTCCTCCAACTTAAGATGTGCAAAATATATTCACTGTGCCCAGGTTTATGACTATTTATAGAAGCCAGTCTATAACCTTCTTACAAATCCCTACTCTTCAGGTCTTTTTTTTTTGTTGTTGTTACAATAAAAGCGCTTACATGATCTAAAACAGTGCAAGTTTTTGAGTTAATTTACATTCTCCCAAGGTGCCTGGCAAGGATAACATTAGGATATGATACAGTTTTTGCTCTTCTGCCTTTTCCGGTTGTGCAACTGTCCCCTGCCCCCCAGCGTGGAAGACTTGGGCATGCTGTACGAGCCATACTTGTGCAGGAGCTCCTCACTGGTCACGTACCGCAGGCGGGCGGGTTGAGGAATTGGCTCTCCGAGGAAGTAGCCCTCGTTGTCAGACTCTGAGGAGGAGGAGCAGGTCGAGCACCAGTCGTATTCGGCAAAGTAGGGCCCCCACCTCTCGCCCAAGTGGTTCTGCAAGGCGAGATCCGACACTGTCCGGGGACAGTGGCCATAGACGTCCCTGCGGGGTCCCTGCTCCATCGTCTCTCTGCAGCTCCTCTGGTGCATGAACTGGTCGTAGTCTTCCCTGGCTCGCAGCAAGGGTCTCTCCTTCAGCCGGTAGCACTGCTCACTGGCCAAGTGCAGGGCATTATCTGACCGGGAACGGCGAGACCGCCGGGGCCGGTGCGGGCGGTAATGCCGGTCATCATCCCGGAGGTTAGTTCTGCGGCGCGTGCGCTCGCTCATGGGGGCATGTCTTGAGCCCTCCTGAACCCCCAGCTTACCCCCGGGCACACCGCTGCCATAGTCAAAGCTCTGGTGCATCCTCCCATGCGAGGGCCGCTCTCGGTAGCTGAGGGGGCTGGCGAGGTTGTGCGGGTTTGGCTCCATGTCTTGGTACTGCTGCACCGAGAGCAGGCTGCGGACGGACTCGGCACTTCGGAATTGCATGGACGAGTTCAGCGTCCCCATGTTGCTCATCTTCTCTGAGACATTCATGCCTGAGTCTTTGCTCAGGTCAGGCATTGAGAACCTGGAGAGATGCTCCTGGCGCTTGGCTCCACCGTCTGCTGAGAGGCCTTTGCAGGGAAAAGGGAAAGGAAGGAAGGAAGGAAAAAAGAGAGAGTTAAAAAGGAGAATTTTCTGTCAGCAGAGATGCAGGGAGAAGGTTGGGTTTGGCCCAAGACTTTTGCTTTAAAAAAATAACTCTGTAGTTTAGATGCTGTCCTGAAAAGCCCTTTGAAGAGAAGGACTTATTTTTTTTTAAAGAGCAGGCAGTTCCTCCTTTGGGGAAATCACACCAATTTAAGGTGTTTTGAGTTGGACTCCAAGTTGCTTTTCACGACTTCCTTCCCCATATGTCTACACTGTCTGCAACTTGATAGGAATAACTAGCGATGCCAGTGAGAAATTATGCGTCAGAGGTAACCTGAGGCCTCCTACAAGCTGAGATAACTAGGGTGCCATGATCCTGCACCTGCACCTTGTGCAATGACCACGTTTTTAAGGACTGAACAAAGTCAGGGGCACCTGAAAACAGTGCCACTACCTAATTCAGGCTTATCACCACATTGCACCACGCAGGTACCCTGAATGCCATCCACAGATGGACCAAAGGGACAGCCTTGGCCATGTGCATACAGTCAGGTTTCCCAGGAGGTGAGGAAACATTTGAGCCCCAGAAGGTCTGCTGGAGCTTCCTGTAAGCGGAAGGACAGCAGTAGGGTCAGGCTATCCTTGCAGATATCCAGTGAGCTGAACATGGGCAGAAGCCAGAAGCATCAGCTCCAGCTTGATGGGCTGCCTGGCTAGGGAAGGTGGCCCACTGGGTGTCTCACATGCCAGCCAGCCCCAAGCCACTGAAAGGCACTCTCCCTCCAGCCCAGAAAGCCTTCACCTGTCAGCAGAGAAGTGGGGTGTCTGCTCAGCACCCGCCCATCAATGAGGAACTCAACACACCCCACGCCGTGCTAGTCCATAGCCTGTTTTCTGGGTGTTTTCTATCTATTTTCTGACTATCTCCATGTTGGCTTGGCAACTGGCAGCAGTCGGTGCTTGCACTGCAAGCTCAGGACAACATGTTTCGCAAGCTATGCAAAGGAAATCCATTTCAACCCAAATGAAACGCAGAGTGTTTGCTTTGGCACTCTTCTCCCCGTCCCTCTTCAACAACCTCTCAGTGCAGACCAAGCGCAGAGAGCTGTGCACCATCAGCAGGATTTTCAACATGACGCACAGCCCTTATGCAATCACCCAGAATTTACAACCTTGTAAATTAATTTAAAAAACCAACAACCCAGCCCACAATTCAAGAATAAACTTCTTTTTTCCCTTAACAAAAGCAGCTTACATTTCATTGAGAGCTCAGCTCCTTCAGCATTAGCTGCTGCCTGCCAAACCTGAACAGGAACAAGGGCTGCTGTCTCACCAACCCCACTCATGAGCTGCTTCAGGGTTTCTTTGATCTTGAAAAGATCAACTGATCCTGCAAAGATGGGCAAGGTTTTCCAAATCCTCCTCTCAGTGGCACCAGGGAGAGATTTAGCACTTGAGCACAAGCCGCTGCTGGGTCTCGCATGATTTGGCTTTGTTCCTCCAGTCCCAGACGCCAAAGCCATTTCTCTCTGGTCTTTTGTTTTTCTGCTGTTAACGAGGATATTTCTGGAATTTATGATTACAAAGGAAGGTAAAGTGAAGGCAATCCCTGAATGCTGTAGTGAAAAGGAAAGTCTGGGTTAAAAAAACCCTTAAAGTCATATTTTGTTTCAAAAAGGACACACATTTCAAGCCAGTTTCATGCTTTTTTTTTCCCCTAGGCTATGCTGATCTTGAGTGAGCTATCCCAACCCTGCTGACCATCCTTTGAAAACAGTCCTGCATGGGCTCCCCATCTTCTCTGAGGATCTGCCTGCCCAAGGTTCTCACTCCCATCATGGGAGTGAGAAATTTGCAGCACACACCACTTTCCAGCTGGAGCCATGATCTTCTAGTGATGTGGTAAGTCACACCCAGGTACTGCTCCCCACATCCCTCCTGTGCCAACACAGAGCAGCCCAGCAGCTCTCCAAGAGGAGAAAGCAACTCGGTAACACGCAAAAAGCCAGAACAACAGCAGAATTGCCAGTGGAGCTGATCCGAATGGGAATCACAGCCACTGACAGCTGAATGTGGCCTTAATCAAATATCTCAGACAATAGCTGATGCCAAATAAAACCAGCCCTCAGTGACATTCATGCAACCTTTTGTTAAGAGAACCAGCACAGCTCCACAATAGGAATGAGTGACAGCAGCGCTGTACAAGAATACAGCTCCCGACACTGCAGGATGTTCCTGTGGGGTCAGCAGACTGATTTTGGCAGCATTAGTTGAAAGGTGCCAACCTTGCCCCACCTTGCAAGGGCATGGGGTGAGCTGGTGCTTTGCTACTGGTACATAGTCTGCCACATCAGATGGTACCCACAAGTCTTGGCTCCCTCTGCCACAATCACCTCTCTCCCCTGGTCCTGCATCCAGTGAGAACCAAATTCACCCTCCAAGCATCTGCAAAGAGGCTCCTGGAAAGGCAGAGCCAGTGCTTCACAGGTTTAGCTTATGTAGGCTGGGGTGTCTCCATCCCCCTACACAGACTTCCAGCAGACACTGTGGGTGTTTGTGTCCTTACCCCTTCAAAGCCCTGGTCAGCACAGGAGGCAGCAATTTCAGACGAGGAGCCTGTGATACACGTACGGTTCATGCTCAAAATGCAAGATTTAATCAGTGATTATTAGGTCCACGGGATGCTTCTGGCTGTTCATCCAGAAGGCCTGATTATAATTAATTACACGCATTTTCAAGATCTTGAATCACTAGGAAAACATCAATTGTAAGAGGAATTCAGCACAGAGCACGTACACCACCATCGCCAGCCCAGGGAGCTCAGGGTGTTATGGAGCCTGTGCTCCAGAGGCTGCAGCAAAGCCACCCTGAGACGCAACAGCTTCATTTCTCCATACAACAGAGTGGGAAACACTCCTTGCTGAGGGCCAAATGCATCTTCCCAGGCAGGTTTGGCTGGCTGCACACACACAAGCCTTTTTTTAGGAGCTATACTAGCAAGTGACCCAGCAAGCAGCGTGGTCAGTGACTAGACAAACGTTTGATCTGCTGATGGTGGTAGCAAAGGACTTTTTCTGCTCACTTACGAGCAAAGCTGTGCTTTTAGAGCAGCACTGGAGGCACTGAGGACTCTGCGTGGCTCTTACAGTGCCCAGAGAGCAGGTACCAGGATGAGTATGCAACTTCTGACCCACACAATGCATAAAGATGCCTCCAGGCTTAATTTTACATTTACACAAATGCAAAGCTTAAAGCTTTCATCATGAGTGGGGCTTAGGCCCAGATTAGCCTTTCAAAGCTCCCTAAATGATTCTACCTCTCTCTGCAGGGCCACAAAGCCTCAGCAAGCATAGCAGGAGTGAGCCAGGAGGGCTCCAGTCTGACTGCAGTGAGGTCAGAGGACAGCAATAACCATTTGTCTAAAATATTTCACCTAGAAAATATGACCTAGGAATAAAGTTTGAAAGAGCAGGGGTTGTTTAGTCTAGAGAAGAGAAGGTTGAAGGGGAAATAATAACAGCCTTCAAACATTGGAAAAAAAATGCAAAGTGAAAGGAAATACATTTTTCTCCATGTCTGCTGAATTCCTGCAAGGAAAATTTCAGCTTGGAGAAGCAAACTCTTCCTGTGCAATCACAGCAGAAGATGGCTGGGGCAGGCTCCAGCAGTGCTGCTACCTGAAGGCAGCATATGCCTGGGTACATGCAGAGCAGCTTTGGTTTCCAGGGGCAAAGGTTGCACCAACACTCCTGTCCTGTGGTCCTTTGCCATTTCAGACCTACACCAGTGCATTGAGGCCCAATCTTCTTGAATTGCCAGTATTTATTTACAGCCACTGCAGCTCCCTCTTAATGAAGTGTTTCACCTGGGATCACAGCTATTAACCTGAGTGAGCTCTAACCTGGAAGAGCGAGCACACAAGGATAGACCCCACCACGCAGCAGTGATTTTTTCTAACAAGGAAACCTTGGAATCTGTTTCCCAAGGCCATCCAGGGGAGCAGGAGCCCTGCTCTGGTCCAGGATGGTTGTTACCATATCATCAAGCCCTTTCCAAGGATGCAGACCCAGAGGTGATGTGTTGACCTCACCAGACTTTGCTTCTGCAAGACGAAGCTCTGAGACACCAAGCACATCCATCGGAGGCTGCCACAGAGATTCTTGCACTGGAAGAAGAGAGATGGCAGATGCTGCCACCAGCAGAGTCCAGCAGCTGTCCTATGGCCAGATTGGAGCCAGCACCACAGGGCACATGAACACAGCAGGTTAGTTTGCTGCCGTTCTCCGCTGTGTGGAGCTGCCAGGCTCAATATTTCACCCGGAGCCATGGAAACGCGCGCCTTTCGGATGAGCACAAGTGAAAGCTGTAGCTTGTCTGCGGGCGTTCGATAAAAAACTCAAGCTGGCTACAGTGCCAGGACACAAAGCAGGTTTCTGGTTAACATTAAGGTTTGCTAAGAACATGCTGTACCATCCCCTCTGAAGCCCTTCCCCATCCTTATTAAGAACCATGTTTATCACATAAAACATTGCCAAGGGAAATAACAACCAAGTAAGCAAAGTGAGAGCACAGAGAGATGCCTTGTGAGCCTGGAGAAAAGGAGGCTCAGTCTCTACAACTCCCTGAAAGGAGAATGGATTGAGGGGGGGTTGGTCTCTTCTCCTAAGTAACAAGGAATAGAACAAGAGGAAACGGCCTCAAGTTGTGCCAGGGAGGTTTAGGTTGGACATTAGTAAACATTTCTTCCCCCAAAAGGTTGTCAAGCCCTCGAACAGACTGCCCAGGGAAGTGGTGGAGTCACCATCCCTGGAAGGATGTGCAGATGAGGTGCTGAGGTACATGGTTTAGTGGTGGCCTGGCAGTGCGAGGTTAATGACTAGACTTGATGATCTTAAAAGTCTCTTCCAACAAAACAATTCCATGATTCTATGACAGCCAGTGTTTATGTGCAGCTATAGGAGGGTTCCCTAGTGTGTGGCATCTCTTGTGTACATCCCCCATGTCAGAGCCCTCTCTCTCCAATAGGACCAGGCAGGCACACCCTCACCACCCTTGAAACAGGGTTTATTTCAAGTTCAACCTCAAGAACTAAAAAGAAACTTAAGGAGAAACAGCCTGTCCATGGCTTTGTTTATAGCACAGCCTCATCTCACTTCTGAGCGACCTCAGGGTGTGCAGAAATAAAGCAGAACCCTTATGTAAGTGGAAATAGTGGAAAGTAAACAATTCAGGGGAAAGCAGAGCGCTCGGCCAAGCAGGTCATGGTGCTGGCAGCCTCCCACAGTGTGCCCCTGCGTGCCATCCCAAGGGTGACAGTGCCGGAGAGGCTGGGCCAGGCATATTTCCCACTCAATCAATCCCTCTGGCTAGTTCACTGAAAGAAGTCCCTACATGGATGTTGCCTGAACAAAGGGATTGGATTTTAACCTGAAAGCACCCCTGTAACCCCCTCGTTGGAACCACCAGCTCCTACATCCTCCTTAGACCAGGCAGAATGGCCAACATACCAGGTCAGGGATGATGTGCTATTGCTTCCTGCGAGGACATCTCCTTCCACAAGCCCATTCTGTTTCTCCCTCTGGTTTGGTCATTACCCCTTATGCTTTAGCATGTCCATATATGACACCAAAGGGATGGAGGTGTGCATGTGGCTAGCTTGCAGTCAGCACACTGGACCACCCACTGCTGAGCAGCACAAGGCAAGTGACGTGGAGAAGAAATGTTGCTGGCAGCTTTATAATGTTTTGACATTGGCCCTTTGGGATGGAAAACCTCTATCTTCACATGTTTGGTTTCAAAATGACCCAGCTTGGATTGGGGAATGTTATACCTGGGTCTCAAATTCCATGAAATCCTCCCAGGGATCCTATCTTCTGACTTGGAAGCAGTTTTATGCTGCCTGTACCTGGGGAAAAGGTGGTAGGAGCATGCTGGAGAGCTGGGAGCCTCCTTTTTCCTAGAAAAAGGAACAGCTAATGTGTCATTTTCTGGCTTCTGTAACTCAGCTGAAATTCCTGAGCCAGTCAACTTCTCCAGCCCTGGTGGGGAGAGAAGCATCTGAGGGTTGCAGTGCCACTGAGACATGGAGATGGAGACCAGTCCCTGGACCCTGAGCCCTAAGCCCCTCACTGCCACCCCTGAGGGTGTTCAGGAGCTGCTCTCAAGCCCTCAGGGCACGATGGACTGAGCCATTTAATGCTTCTCTAGAAAATATAACCCTGGCCCTGAGAAACTTTCATCCCACTTTCAGCTCCTCCACAGGCAGAGGAAGAGAGGACTGGAGACATACGATACTATCAGGTCACTCTGCAAGTCAGATGCACAGGGATAAGCACTGACTTACCTGCATATGTTTTTTCTCTCTGCTTTCTGTGTATATCACAGTTGTTGTTTAGTCCTGGAAAAACAAGCTATTTGGGGCCTTTGGGCATCTCACAACACAGATGACAGGAGTAACATGTGCCATACATGTGAAATCACATTCTACCCCCAAATGGCACCAATTTACCATCTTTTTTTCCTGGATTTATGCCTGTGACAGATGAGGCTCTTACCCTCACCCAAACTCATTTTCTCAAGGAATACTTAAAATCTATTTCTCCTTTTGCATACAACAGTGTCACTGTCCAATACAACTCCTACACTCCTGCCCCCTGCAAGCTGCACACAAAAAGACTTCCCAGGGAATAACATTTAGCCTGCAGGTACTTCCTTAAGTGGGCTAATTTGACCAGCTGGCTTTTTGTGGAAATGACTGCTTGGAATCAGCAGAGATCAGCTCTTGATTTCTAATTCAGCTGCTAGGCACATATAGTGCCTGAAAAACCTTTTTAGAGGGCAAGGCAAGCACAAGCAGAGCAAGGCAGAGCACAAGCACTGGGAGCAGGACTCTAATGGACACAGTATCTTCTGGGAAGTGATTAACCTCTGGTAGGATCATGCTCCATCCCATAAGAAAAGCTCCCTGGACAAAATCCATTTAGCATTGTCCTGATTGCTTAATGAAGGGAGTTATGCAGTAAACATTGCTACAGCATCCACTGTTTTGTATTGTTGCTAATGCGAAAAGGGCAAAAAAAAAAAGGGCAAAAGCAGCCAAAGGAAATAAAATCTGAAAGATAATATAAAATCAGCAAAAACGAGCTCCTTCTTGGAAAATGTGCTGCAAAATATTTTTTTGCTCTTTGCCTCATCTAATGACCATGCCAGGCAGAAGGAGGACCCAGTCTCTAAGAAGCTGTAGCAGATTGGAGTCTGTCACAGCTTTCAGTTGATGGCAGAACAGGGATTTTCAAACAGAAACATGGGAGGAAAGGAGAGATGCCCTCCACCAGCAGGAAACTCTGCCCTTTGCCAGCGAACGTGTTTAAATCCCATCAGCATTTGTAGCAATTACACAAGTACAAACCAGGGAACAGCAGAGACACTCCCATCTAACTCAAACCCTGAAACACAGCACAAGGAGGGTCACAGCCCACCTCTGCACTTTGGGTGCCTGCTGGTGCACTGCTACCCATGGTGAGAGAGCAGAGCACAACCCAGCACTTTAAGGGTAAGTGCCCAGGATTAACACAGTGTCACACCTCTTCACTAACCCATGAGGAATTGGCTTTAAAGTAATTAAGCAGAGCCTGGTTGGTAAGGTGAAAATCTGGAGTCTTGCAGGGAACTTAGAGGTGACAGAGATCTTGACCTACCCAATAGCTGGATCTTAATCTGGCACTAAATGCACGGCAACTGTTATAGAGGCAACATTTGTTCACAGGAGGCAGCCTCCTGGCCAGAGGACAGGGACTACTGCTGCACATCCTGAGAGTTATCTGCTTTTGCTGATGTCTCTGCTAATTAGTAAAGTTGTAATAGAAACATCACATCAAAATCTGCTGCCAGGGAGGGACCAGCTTTTAACATGTTCTCTGCATGTCAGGGACTGTTTGCCCTTTAGCTCCCTATAAAAAATAAAAAAGAACTTTTTTAGCAATGCCATAAAGTGTTAGATAGATGCAGTGTTAATTATTTCACTTTATCAGGCGGAGCAACTGAGCCACTTCAGTAGCTCCAAGAGACCTCATATGTGGTTGCTCAGGAGTTTCTTGCAAAGCAGAGCTGGGGCATGGGGCAAGGCAGACCTCTAGCCTGTGTTGGGGGAAGATTTGCAGGGGTGATGAGGAAAGCCAGGCAGTGGAGTACTGTACCCTGACAACTTCCTGCCCAAAAACTTGCTCTCCCTCAGACCTTGTCCAGGTCAGTGAATCCCCCTGTCCGCAAAATGCTGCCAATTCAATGCTACAATAATTGTGCCCTCCATAATTGTACATATGGCCCTGGGGAGCTGGCTGTTACTGCTGCAGTGCCCCCAGCTCACACTGAGCCAGGTCCCAGAGCAAGAACAATTATTAGTGTCTTACACATTAATAAAAATGTTATCACCTCACTCTGCAGAGGAACTCATTCAAGTCATTGCACGTCCCATCATGCTAAGCATCTGCACCAGAAAGCGGGAAAGAAGTGAGTTGTTAAGGCAGGCACTGCCTGTAAGGAAATTCATACTTTGGCTACAGATGGAGGATGGATGCCTTTAGGAGGTCTCCCTCCCAGCATTTTAAAAAGGGGTTTCTAAAATGAAAGGCAGAATGATTTCCACTCAAATATGAAGGCCGTGCCATGTTTCCTGTCTCTTTACCTGCATCCCTTATAACTTGTTACGCTTCATCTCCAAAGCATGCAACAACTCCTCCAAGTGCTCATGGATTGCTCATCCAGACTCAGTGTTGCTCAAGACTCTTTGTACTGATGGAGTTTACACAACACGAGCTTTCAGGAACGTAAGTACCTTTGGAAACATGGAGTTTTGCTTAGGGAGACCTTGTTTTGGAGAGCAATTCCCAACTCCCTTATCATTTTCCTCCATGAGGCTGTTTAAGCAAAACCCTCTCCAGTTCATTAGTTCTCCTCTCCCCGCTGCTTTACCACTTGCTGGTTAGGGAGATGTTGGCTGAACACAGAGATCATTTCACATCTCGGCATGGGGCTGGCAACTTCCCTAAACAAACACACCGAAACCCAGGAGTGGGGTGTAGCAGATCAAACCTGTCCGCCCAGGCAGGGCAGAGCACAGAGCTCAGCAGTGCTCAGCTCTCCAAGGACCTGGTGATGCTCATCAATGCATCCTTGGAGGGCCCTTGGACTTTGTACCAAACACCCCACAGGCTGCTTGCTGCCACTGACAGCAAGACAGATGGGCTCCATTTTGCTGGGGGCAGGCACAGGACCTGACTGAATCCAAGCAATCTTGGCTGGAGCAGAGAAAAGCCGGAGGAAAGCAAAGAGAAAGTAAGGCAGTGCCTCTGAAGAGCAAAGCAGGCTCAGTATTTTCTTTTCCAAGAAGTTTTCTGCTGAGGAACTCAGAAGCAAGCGATAGCTGTGCCAGATGAGCTCAGGCACCCATAATGCAAACTGCAGCAGGTTGCAGAAGGATGGTGAGCACACGGCTGAGCCACCCCAGCACCAAGCTGTAGATCAGAGCCCTGTCACAGACATGTCTGTGCATGCACGCCCAGCCCCAAAATGAAACCCAAACATGTTTGGGGTGAGAGGACTGAGACATATTACCCTGGGGGATGCACTCACAAGAAAGGGACAAGCATCTGGCCTGGCTTTTCCCTGCAGTTTCTGCTGGAAGACTGGGGAAGAGAAGAAAAAGAGCTGCGCATAGAGGGTGAGGAATTTCAACATGGAGAAGAGGTTAACTGGTCCTATTTCAAAGCATTTAAGAATATTTTTATCCCACAAGGGCAGCTGACAGCAGTCCTTTGAGCACTGAAGGCTGGAATCTGCCTCTGTGTCAGCAGCTGGCCTTGATTTCTCCCCCCTCTTCACAAAAGGGAGGATTAAAGAGCTTGAAAACATTTGTTTTGAGCTACATGGAAACACCAGCCATCTATAAGGCCCTGCACGTGGTAAACAAGCAAGCACAGAGGAAGAGGGGGGCTGCCAGGCACACCACCAGGTGCCAGGAAGGCAAGTCTGTGGTACTGAGTGGGGTCCCCAAGCAGGTCATCCCTGCAACAGGAATACACCCACCATGGCACTGACATGGAGCACAAAGGACCCCATCACACTGAGAAAGTCCAGGTTGGCCGCAGGGTGACAGGAGCAGGGGAACATACCTGTTGCGTTGGAGAGTGCGAGGGACTCCATGGAGCCACGGGGAGTCTGCTCGGTCGGTGTCAGGTCCTCTGTGAACTTGAGAGCGTTGATGGGGTGCCGGGTGCGGCACTGTGGTGTTGGCATCCCACCTTCCTCTTCCTCTTCATACTTAGGGACCTTGAGGCTTCCTCTAGTCTCAGGGAAGCTCTGGTTGGACATGTCGCTGTAGCTCTCCTGTGAGCGAAGCCTCCCCGAGTAGTAGTCCTCTCTGCAGTCCTGGATGAAGCTGCCACTGTGGCTCTTCATCGCCAGCGAGGAGCTCCTCTTTGGGTTGCTGAAATGTTTCGCCCATAAATCCGACTGCGAGCCCGGAACCTGGTTGGGGTTATAGGAAGTCCTTATGTTGCACTGGCTGAGAAGCTGCAAAGGGCTTTGGGACTGACTTTGCTCCATTTTGTTCCCGTAGTGATAGAGCTCATCCCGGCTCCTCCACAAGTGCTCCCTGTTGAGGCTGGGCGTCTGGCTGGCCAGGCTCAGCAAATCCATCTGCAGGGATAGCGGGTCCACGTCGGTGGAGAGGCGGTTGGAGGTGACCTGCAGCTGGTTGCATGGGCTGCGTGCCCCCTCCTCGCCTTTCCCCTTGTTCTTGCCAATCTTGGCGCTGCGGCGAGACTCCTTGGCTCGTGCACTCTGGAAAGCTGAATCAGAGGAGTCAGAGCCGTTGGGGTCATCGCCAATGCTGCAGGCTCTGGAGCAGAAGATCTGCCCCTGCTTGGGCAGGAAGGGTCGTCCTAGCAGGGACTTCTTGCACTGTGCGCAGCAGAAGCAGGTCTCGGTGGCATGCCAGTGCTGGCCGTCATATGTCATCTGGCCCTGGTCAATACCTCGAGAGGGCAGATATACAGCGTCAAGAGTTCACCTATGTACATCACACTGCATTTAACAAGTGCACACCTGTGAGCAACATGCACCTGAGTTTGCTCTCAAAAGCCCTTCAGCTCGGCTTCTCTGGCATCTGAAATGAAGCTCATTTCTAACTCCTTGAAGGCAGTAGGGCTTTGCTTGGGAGTTACTCAACGTTGGGAAAGGCAACAGAAGTGAGCCTCAAGCTATCTCCTATTAAATGTGGATATTTCCAATCATAAAACAAAGGAATACAAGAATTTCACCATACAGTCCTTGAAGTCAAAGCAATAATATGCTACCCATTTAAAAAAAAACAACAAGCCTCCAACTGAATCATAACAAGGAATCTGTGCTGTTTTGGTTTAGTATGTAACACAGCAGATGACATCCCTGTGCCTCACTGCTACTGTGGTGCTGCCCTAACTTTATTTTGGCTTCTGGAGCTCCTTCTCCAAAAGAAGTGGAAAGAGTTGGCCTCAGGGATCTGACCACATTGCCTTGCCTTGTACCCAGTCACACCTGTCCATCAGAAAAGGACCTGAGAGTGTTGGCGTTGGTTGACAGCAGCTGAATATAAACCAGCAGTGTGCCCGGGTGGCCAAGAAGGCCAAGCATCCTGACTTGTATCAGAAATACTGTGGCCAGCAGGACTAGGGCAGTGATTTTCCACCCCCCCAAACTCAGCACTGGTTAGGCCAGTGCCCCACCATTCAATTTGGGGCCCCTCCCCTCTATATATAGATGAGAGTGCTATGCTGGTAGACAAAAGAGAGAAGACAGTGGGTGAGATTTTATCATCTCCTTTTCCAATGCCCCAAAGGCATCTTGCAGAGGAAGAGCACAGCCTCTTTATTCCAAGGCCTCAGCTACCCAACCCAAGCCTTACAAGTCTTAAGCACATGCTTATGTTGCTTTACATTTGTTCTCATATACAATGCTCAAGGACTACTATGAGCAACTTGCAGCAAAATGGCTGTAGTCCCTCCTTTGCTAGAAGTGAGCAGATCTGCATCAAAACAGGCATTTTGTCCCCAAATCCTGACAGTCAGCAAGCTCCAAATGGATGTACAGAGGAGAGGACAGCAGATGGGGGAAGCATGACAGAAGGGAGCATGCAAGAAGCATTAACAGCTGCTTCTTCACTGTTCTGCAGCTGAGCTTTTGGGAAGGATGTGCTGCAGGTCACAGCAAACACATCCTCCAAGTGCTTTGCTGAAGCCCTAAGTTTTCTCCCTCCCACTTCCTGTGTCATCTGGATGCTGCACAAGAGAAAAAGGGTTGGGTTTTATTCTTTTTCTGCAGCCTATGAAATATTTGAACACTTGAGCTCACCTCCATGGACAAAGAAAGGGCTGTCCGCCTGCCCGTGAGCACGTTGCAGATGCTCAGCCAACTGGAAAACTGGATCGGGAAGAGCACAAGGTGGCTTCCCAGCCCACCCAGCTTATCATTCTCTGAGTGCTGGGGGGACAGCCAGCCCCCAGAATAAAGCATGTTTTAAATCACTGTTCTAGAAGCATAGATTGACTCTTATGCATTATTTCTTTCTGTCTGAGAACATCTACCTGTGGGCTGAATAAAAAAGGCAAACAAACCCAATAATGATGGCTAATGAACAAGCATTTTTGCTGTCAGTAGCTCATTAAGATCCTTTGGCAAGCTTGGCTGGGAAGAATCAGTGACTCAGAGAGCCAGACTGTTTATAGGAAAAAGAGATTTAAAGAAAAAAACCCCAACCCATGTGTTATACAGGCCAGAAAAAGCTTTCACTAGTTGCAATAGCCCCTGAGGTTGCTCTCTAATAGTCCTCCCCCTGTTCAACCACAAGAAGGGATAAGCAGTGGTTTAACCAAACAAATTACTGTGCTAGCTCCTTGGCAAGATGTGAGGGGGCCATAAGCCTCTCTGGATGCTGCAGTGCTAGGACAGACCCTAGCCACAGCCAGTCCTGCCCACAGCCTCAAGTCATTGACAAAGATTTAATGTATCAGCGCTTATTGCCAGCACAACCTTCCAAGCAGAGGTTTGCACCACCTCTCTCCCACACCACACTTGCCCTGGGGCCGAGGGACGGTGGCACCTACCGATGTGCTGGGCACAGGTGTCGCAGTACTCAGCGTAGAGGGACTCGAAGCAGCTGCAGCAGTAAGGTCTGCCATCCTTCATGATGTACCTCTGCCCCCCCAGCACCGTCTCACATTCAAAGCAGCAGAAGTGCTTCATGTGCCAGTGCCGTCCTTCAGCCTCAGTGCATTCATCAGCAAAAATGATCTGTGGCGGGGAAGGACAAATGTGGAGCAGAGTCAGTCTGAGAGGGGACCTGGGATGCAATCACCTACTTTTCACATCTCCTGGCCATGCATGGCAGCTGTGCCCCTTTGCTCATACAAGCTTCAAATTGTACAGCTAACTCCCCTGTCCTGCATGGGAAGCTGCCATGGTCTCGCTTGCAGCAGGGGCACTTATCACTTCTCAAGGAAATCCATTAAAACTCAAATACCTCAGGACCGTGACAGTGGACGGACTACAAAGTGTTAAGGCAGAGCTCACAGTAACTTGCTTCTAAGCCCATCCATCAGCAGGAGAGGTCGATCAGGGTAATAAACACACTTATATACAACCTATTGATCTGGTCGGGATTTTGAAGAACAGAACAGCCACTTACTCAAACACATTTGCCCATCTCTGAAACAGGGACCCGAGTACAAAGTGTGAGCAGAAACACAAGGGGAAGTGGCAGCTTTCTGAAGGGGAGAGAAGATGGAGCTACCTGGCTCCCCACTACTGCCTGTACCCCAATTCCTCCAATTCCTGTGCTTATAAAGATGACAGCAGTCATTATACCAGTGGGGAAACTGATGCATGGAGCATTGTTAAGGATAGGTTGGTGAAACATCCATCTGAAATGGTTTCAGCAGATGCTTTCTTGCTGTTTCTACTTCCCATTCCCACTTCATCTTCATTCCCGAAGCCAAACTGCAGGAGCAAGCAGTGGCCCAGCTCCACTCCCTGGCTCTCCACCCCAGCACAGGTCAGACCAAAAGCTTTTCCCCTACAGTTCCTCTTTCTCACAGTTAGAGCTGGATGTTGAGGGGAAGAACTGTGTGTTAAAGGAATTGAATAAAAGCCTTAAATGAGAATTTGAAAGGATAAAAAGTACATGAAAAAAAACTACCCAGCCTAAGCCACAAGGAAACAGGGCCAGTAGAATGGTTAGGAGTTGTTTTTGTACTGGTAATGTTACAAATTTAATTGGATACATACGTCAATGTTCTTTATATTTGAAGTGCATCTATCCCTGGATATTTGCTATTACACGCTTGCATAGATGGAACGTGGTATTTTATGGTACATATGGTTTTCCACACTATGGTTTTCATAACTTTAAAAGCCAGAACAATTTCCTTCAGCAGCCTTTTAAACAGAGATTGACACTTGAGAAACACTCAGAGGTGACTCTATATGGTTTTCTATATTCGTTTTGTATTCCATTTGTTCAGCTTCCTAGAGCCTGTTAATCGCCTCTCTTTCAGCCTATTTCCGCTCGGTGAGTACTCAGACACCACTGTCTTGTAGGAAACATAGCACTCATCCTACAAGAGATGACTTCTGGCAGTATGGAGGAGAAGGAAGGACCACCACAGACAGCTGGGCTAAAACACAGAACAGGGTTGTGCTGTTACTGGAAACGCTCATGGAAAGCCTCTCCAGCTCCCTGCACTAAGACCAGAGCCTCCCTCGGAACAACCCCAGGCAGAGTGCATCTAAAAATTCCCAAGATGTTCACCTGAAAAAAGAAAAACTTGTATGGACCTTGGCAAAGGAAACCATTGTGTTTCATGTGCTCACCTCTATGCAGAGGGCCCATGTGCTAATGCACCCACTGCTGCCAGGCTGGCTGGATGGGAAATATCCTCCAGCTGGCAAGGGGAACCCTTTCACACCATCCCCACGGATATCATATATGGCAGAACGTATCTTCTCAGTGGACAGAAGCCAGGGTGAGCTGGCTCTTACCTCGTCGCACGCCGCACAGCGAGGCTTGAGGCACTCGGCATGGTGCCTGCCACAGTAGATCTTCCCATCTTGGTAGAAGTAGATCAGGTCAACGAGCAGCTCATTGCAGACACTGCAGATGAAGCAGGGAGGGTGCCAGCAAACGCCATGCCCTGCTCGTGAGGCGAAGACTGCCATGTCCCCTCCATTGATCTGGCCACCGCACTGTCAGAAAAGCTGGTGTTTAACGGGGCACTGGCAAGCCCGCTGCCACCCATCACCAACCAGCTGCTCTCACAACCATGCCAGAAGAAGGTGTTAACTCACAGTGCCTTTCTGGTATCTCTTAATCTCTTTTCATCCCCATTTTGTGGCCAGGATATCAACAGCTTCCCCTCTGCATGATGCTAGGAGCTGGCGTGACTGCTCTACATCAAATATTGTGAGGTGCTCCTGGCACATGCCCCAACAGACCTCAGTGCTTGTAGTTCACAGGGGGCACCGGGTGAATGGTGCTTCTGTGAGTTTCCCTTAACTTTGGCAATTAAAAAGCTATCCTGCTCATGCCAGTTCAGCAGGCACTACCCACCTGCTCACAGATGGCTCCCGTCATGGTGACAGGAAATGGCCGGACATTGCCTCTCCCTAAATTTTCCCTCTTCCTTTGGTTGCTGAAGAGTTTGAGCTCCCTCTTCTCCTCCTCATCCAATGAGTTGCAATAGCGGACCTAAAAAAACCACAAGTGATGCTCAGTGTTAGGGGTGTCCCTGGCTCTCTAGCCAGCGAGCTGCAGTCCCACTGCCTCTGCAGATCTCTGCAACAGGGTTACACAAACAAACTCCATCCTGGGCTTATGGGAGGCTAGAGAAGCAGATGTCTGGGCTTTAGACATGCTAGGATTCAGCCAAAATTTCAAGAGGTAGACCTGAGAAGAAAGAGCAGGAGGAAGGTTGCTCTTTGAGTGCAAGGTTTGTAGGAAAGTCTTAAAAGTTGGGTCCTCCAGGTCCTACCCAACAATCAGACCAGTGGTTTTCCTGCTTTCTCCCCAAGGCAGAAGTCATGCAGCAGTTTCACAATGTTTTACTTCAAGAGTGCAGCCTATCTTCCCTGTGGAAAGAACAGAGTTCCAGCTACTTGGGAACTCCAGCTATTCTTCCAGCACAGGGTCAGGTTTGCACATATGCAAAACCTCTGTGTTGGAAGGTTATAGGGACATAAGCTAAATAAAAGGATACAAACAATGAGTGATGCAATCTCCCTAAAGCTTACAAAACTCTGAGGTTTTCCTGGCTATTTCCATCCTGCAGGCTTCGCTCTTGGCTGAGTCCATCTCAACAGAGAGTACAGCTGAAGAGCCAAGGTGGCCACGTGTAGCACCAGTGCCAATCTGGCCTCCATTACTTTGGAAAGCAGGTTCATGGAGCCAAGCAGGATCATTTACATGAGCAACCAGCACACCTTGGAATTTCAAAGGAGCAAAACTGAGCATAAGGGGAAACTGGATGCAAAATCTGCCAATTCGCAGAAAACACACGTAGGCTCGTGCCTCCGGTTTGCAGCAGCATGGGCTGCAGTAGCAGCATTCATGTGTATTTATTCCTATGTTCTTTGGCTGTCAGAGGCTGTGGGTTTTCAGCAGCTGCCAGGGAAGGTTTGGGCCTGAGGGTGTACGGGAAGAAGCCCCTGCTTGGTGCCTGGAGCTCCCCCAGTACTGGCAGCACCATGCTGTGCCCATGGCACCCAGCCACACAGAGGCAAACTCATTAAAATCTAACCTAGATCAAACAAGTTACCTACGTCTGTTTTCCAGAGCGGCTTCTTCAGAAGACAAAAGGAAAATCAGCCTTTTTGTTTACAAAGGGAAATTTTGTGGACTACCAAAAGACAACATTCTCATTGGTGAGAACAGGACGTCAAAGACCAGATCCTTTTTGCTGCCTCACATCTTTTCTGTGAGATGTAAGAAGGTTTATTTGCTCTGACTGGTCTTGAATCAACCTCCAGCTTGCCAGCCTCTCCCATCTCTCAGCTCGTAAGGATCAGCCTGAGTGAAACCCCTCCTCGGCACACGCGCTCCTGCTCCCAAGGTGGGTCAGCAGCAGCACTTGGGAAAAGGCTTTTGCAACTTCAGATCTGATTTCAACAGCATTTTAAGCTACTTTTAACATGGCTTTAGCCTCCAAGGCTGAGAAAGTGCTTTTATTTCAGAGAACTGAAGAGAGATGATTTAAAAACTTTTAACTTCAAAAACAAACAACTCCCTCCCCACCTCCAACACAATCAAAGTACGGAGCAAATATGGCACCTAAATAGCAACATGACCAAACTCAAAGTAAACCTCCCTGAAAAGCAGAAAGGGCTGAGAAAGGACCAGACACACTTCTAGTAAGTAAGAGCAACCCCAGCAGAGGTCTCCTAACCACCCACTGCCCTGATAGATGTCCAAGGACACTTTTTGGTTACTGACCTCATTGTCATGTGGCGGCAGCTGGTGCAAAAGCTGCTTGATGCGAGATTTTTCTCCCGGGCTGTTGACATAGGGGATCTTGTCCTCAGGAAGGCAGCTGTAGTACTGGTGCACCTACGAAGCAAGAGAGGGGACTGCAGTGGGGCTCCCTGGCTGAGCCCATGCCTCCAAGCCCAGCCAACAGCCACCCCCGAGCCAGTGGGAGCTGGGTCTTCCTGATGATTTCGAGTGGGGAAACACAGCCAAGTGCTGCTTTGGTTTTATTGCCTTTTCTCCACTGAGGAAGAGGGGTGGCAGCCCCAGCGAGGCAGTGGGGCTTGTTACCGTTTGCTCGGTCAGCCTCCATAGCGTTAGCATGCTTCCCTGGCTGTGGGGATGTGTCAGCACCTGCCTCAGGAGGGAAGGTTAAAAAGGCTGCGCCCCAGCAGCCTCCGTGTTGCCGGCTATCTGAGCCTCCACCTCCATCAAAACCCTCCAGGCTTTTTTCTGCAGCAATTTGTGAAAATAAACAGCAGATAAAAATCTGTTGGAAGGCTCGGTTTTTCTCTTTCGTCTCAGAGCATGTAATTAAAGTCAGCTATTAAAAAGGTAGGAGCCCAGTGGCTGCCCAGAGAGGAAGCACACCCTGACCCCAGCGTCCCTCCTCTGCCTGCCTCAGCTGGGATGTGTACTCAAGGATTGGGCCAGGCACCAGGATGGGAACTGGCTGAGGATTGGCTCCAAAATGGCCACAGTGATGTTAAACAGCTTGGGAAGAACCAACCAGGAGAAGGTAAAGGTAAGGGAAAACTTGGCTGAAATCAGGAGTCTCTGCAGCCCTGGGATGCCTCCATATGCCTGGGCAGAAGGAGGCAGTTGGATGGCTTCCTTAAATCTGCAATTGGCTAGAGAGATACAAACTGTTTTCCTGCTGTATACAGCTTTCTGCCTTTGCTGTGGTGGGATGAACCCTGAGATGCTCCCTCGGCTCTCAGACACTGCAGCAATTCATTTCAGAGTGGCTGCACTGCCTGCAGCTTTCACAGGGCTTTTCCCAAATGACACTTGCTTTTCAGTGGCTTCTGATCAGCTTTTTCCCTCGCTCTATGTTTTGGGCTTTGGCCTAGAAAACACCACCTGGGCTGGCTTTCCCTGGAGAAGCTATCTCTGCCCACACAACCCCAGAGCATCTGTGGGATGACAAGACACTATGGGTCACTGAGAGGGATGGGGACACAGAGACAAGTCATGCAGGGCTGGCTGGCAGGCAAGCTCATCCATGGGCTCTGGGGGTGGCTCAGTACAAAGAGTTACTCTCAATAGGAAGAAATAACTTATTATTCTGGAACAAATATCCAAGCCTTGCATTATTCAAGGAAGAATTACTCTGCATTCAGCTTACCCCCTGGTTTCATTCAGAGCTACCTGCGAGCAGAGATGCTGTAATGCTCGCAATCACTTTTCCTCTCATTTTATGGCTCCTTTCCAAACCAACCCCAATATCCACCTTTCCCCATCATTAGATTTTATGGAAAAGGCGATTTTTAGCAGATTTCTGCACATAAGTCTGCAGTTCTGACAACAAGGGAACTGCCTGGGTCACGAAGCTGAGGAACATGCTGAGCATATGCCACTGCAAAATCCTAAATTTGTTTTGCTAAGGCACAGCGGAAAGACCCCCCAGCTATGGAAACTGTCAAAGAAAGAAAGGCTGCTAAGTATTTTGTTATGTTAAAAAGAAAACAAACTAGGTACATTAGAATACTTACTTTGCATTTATAGAGCATCCTTCATCCAGGGACATCAAAGCGCATTACAAACACTTAATTTTTACTACATCCTACACAAGGTAGTAAATACATGCACTCAAAAGGCCTACTTGCAGCGTAAAGACGTTAAATGAGCTCCCTGAATTTATGCAGTTAGTCCATAGTAAAGCCTGCAGCTGAAAATCTCCCAGTGATGCCTTGGCTGCCATGTCTTTCACTGGGCTGCTAGGCTATCCCATGGTGCTAGGCTGTGCCTTCCCGGCTGGTGCAGACACCTGTTGACCTCTCTTGCCGAATTCCCCACGTGTAGACAGGCTGCTCACTGGACTTTCTCCTGGACTCAGCTTGATTAGTTTGTGTTTTTATTTCTTGCAATGAAGTTTTTTTGCTCACTGAGTCCTTCAAGTTGGCAGAGACCAGAAATGACTACTTTTTTTTCTGAAGAGTCGCCAAATTCCATCAGGCTATTCTGGTCCCTAAAGCAGTAAGCTGTAAGACACTCACCCTGGGTGAAAAGCAGGGATGTGAGCTCTTTCTTCAGCAGCCTGGGTGCTGCCTTCCTGGAGCACGATGTGGTGGGACGTACTTGCTCAGCTCTGCTCCAGCTTCCGCTGGCAAGTTTTCCATTTCGTCTCAGCAGGTCCACAGGAACTGGCTCCCATAAGAGCAGCAACATAACTTGCCAGGGATGGGCAATTTTGTTTGAAAGCAAAACAAAATAAATATAGCAGGCTCCAACCTGTGTTCTGTTGCCTGAAGTAACTCCAAAGGGTTTGCTTTGGATTCGCATCAGCCAAAGGGACCTTTTGCAGGGGTGTTCATGGAGGACACGGAGTGGAGCTGCCAGTCCTTGCCTAGCACCCATGGGAACTTGTGTGGAGAAAACCCTTTTCTTTCACCTGTTGATGGCTTCCTCTGCTGTTGCCTTTACACTCACCATCCTTCCTGGGGACCAACTTGAACCAAAGGGATGCACAGATCCTTTCATCTTGGATAACACTCCTATCTCAAGAGGTCCAGCCCTTGCCCAGGCTGACATTAACCCAGGCTTGTGTAAATATACTCTCTACTCCATCACTCATTCCCCACAGGATGCACCCAGCTCCCTGGATGGGAAAGCCAAGCCAAGGGAGGGACAGGGTCACGGGCTGCCAGCATCCACTGCCTCTGTGCTCAGTGAGCTGCTGACAGCATTTCCGACCTGGTGAGTGAGCAGCTGGCAGCTGGGCTGGCACAGCCGAGTCATGATGCTCAAGAATAAGGAAAAAAAAAGAAGGAAAGGAAGGACTCTCAGATCACTCTGGCTTTTCAAGGAAAACGCCTGCAGAAAATTGTTAACTCGCTGGAAAGCCAGGACTGCTCAGTCTGCACTTCGCTTTTGTACAAAAGGTCACTGTTTTCCATTAAAATAAGTCCCCTTCTCTTTCCAGCTCCAGTTCAGACCACGCAGAAGCTTTTGTAGCTAGTGAGCCCTGCAGGGCCACTGTAGCCAAAGGGCCTGATCCAGACCCCCAGGCACTGGTGAACAGCTCCTCACTGACCTTACAGGCTCTGCAACATGAGCTGCACCCAGATAAGGAAAACAGCATAGGGCAATGACCCAGGATGGATAACACTTCCCTTTTAAATCGTGCCATATCTTTTAACTGTTCTATTATTAAATACTTCTGCCATGCATCGCAGCAGCTCCACATCCTGCTAGGTCCCCTTGTAACAGATCTGCTCTGACCATAATTATCCTAACAAGCATCAGTGACACACAGGAGCTACATGTGGGGCCAGGGTAGGCTTCATCCTCAGTTTCCCCACTTGCCCCTCTTCACTGTGACCTCTGCTCACATCTGGATGGGAAAAAACCCAGAAGAACCTGGAAAACACCAGGCTGAGTTAAAGTCAGGCTTCAGACAATGTCACAAGGCCCCAGTGCCACGGCGACAGGCTGACCAGTGCAGTGGAAGCCAGGCTGGCTGTGGGTGCTGTGGCACATCAGTCAGCTGGGCAAGCCTCGTCCTGCCCTGGGGAGGTCTCCCAGGCACTCGGATGGGCTCTGTGCTATGAGAGACCAGCGAAGCAGATACCCATCTTCCCAGGGTGCTATTATCACCTTCAAAAGGAAAATATCTAAACAGCAAAGTTTGCTAACAACAACTGATACACATTCTGGAAATCAGCAGCTGCTTGGAGCTAACAGGGGAGAGCAGGGTGGGGGGTGACCCATCAGAAATTAAAAAAAAAGAAGAAAGAAACCAGGAGAAAGGAAAAAAACATAATGTAAAACAAGGGTAGGAAAAGCCTTTAAAGTGGAGCCAACTTTATTCAAAGGCACTGAGGAAAGTAATTACATTAGTTTACAAATGTCTTTGTGTTCTGCAGTCTTCCTATGCTTGGGGTGTGTTTCCAGTTTAACTCTGACAGTTTACAAACCTACCCAGCCCCACTAAATAAAGGCAGGACTGCAGTTTCTCCTTGCAGTCCCAGGGGTGACCAAGGACAAAGCCCATATGAGCATATTTGTGAGCAAAGTCCTACACCTTGTCCTAGAGAGAAAAGCTTCCAAGTAACCTGTGAATTTAAGGCACCAATGATCTCTTTGATCAATGAATTAAAGGAGGCAGAGGGGAAATACCATATTTCTTATGCCATGAATTGCCATTGGGAAGTAACATTTGGTTGTACTCACCCTAAGTACAACACCTCTAACTGAAGGCACCCACCAAACCGGGCTGTTTGGGATGACTGTACAGCTGGGATGGACTACAAAGGAGCACGTGGTGCCCTGGCACGGCTCAGCTGATGGGTGCCAACTTGCTCAGCCATAACAACTCCAGCACGTCCAGCTGGGTGACCCTGACTGGCTTTCACAAAACCAAACAAACTGCACAACCACTTGCAAGGCTTTTGCAAAGAGCCCTGGGACATCAGTACATGCTGGCTTGTGTGCAGCACAGTGCTTGAACGTGGATATTTCCAAAAGGGGGACCCTGTGGGTCAACCACTGCTCAAGCATAGCACAGTAAATCACCACACAGAGGGGAATCTGTTCCAAATCCAGACATACCAACATTCTCCAACATCCTCCCCATACCCAGGAGAGCATTGTTTCCCTGAGGACCATGTCAGCAGTCCCACAGCCCCAGCAGCCCACCTCAGCCACCCAGGGATGCACAGTGCCGGCACACAGAGCCACTGCCAGAGTGATGTGTGGAGCAGTGGCTGCCAGTGCATGTGTGTGTTGGCACTTGCTTGTGGTCTCATTCCCCATCTTGCTGTGTGCAAGCTCCCAGGAGCTTTGGCTGCAGCAGGAGGAAGGCGGCCAGCAGCTCTGACAAGCCTGTGCTGGCCCAGCAGAGCAGGGCTGCTCCTGTGGCTCACCTGCTCCTCCCAACACTGGCTCTTTAATGACACATCAGGCATTAAACAATTTTTTACACCAAGCACTTAAAATTGACAGATAAATGAATATGGTGTCTTTGGCATTTGTCTCATCCTTGCTGGCCTCCCTTGGAAAAACAAAGGGGGGGGAAAAAAACAACAAACAAGCCACATGCAAATAACCCTCTCAACGTGTCTGCAAAACGTTGCAAGTGCTTGTACACGTAGGCTCACACACAAGCTCCACAGATGATAGCACGTGTGAAACTGGAAAATGGGTTCAATGTGCTTTGGCCCAAAACTGTCACGTCCTCCTTTTCCGTGGCCACTTGGATACAAAGCACTTACTTATTTCTTGAAGCAAAACAATCCTTGAAGCAAACCCAGATGCTCCAAAATGGAGAGGAGAGTGGGAACTGCTGGCTGGGTCTGCTGAGCATGAGGATGCAGGCAGGCACGCACCCAAGGAGGGGGCCTGGGTCCCCCCTGAGATCCTGCAAGCCCTGGCTGGGAGACCATTGTCATCCCCAGATCCATGAGCGTGCCTGTCTGCTGGAACGTGGCGGATGCAATTCCCGGCGCCGAGCGGTCCAGCGTCCCGCAACGCTGGGTTTGCTCACAGAAACTGGCTCCTGAGTCACAGGGACAAAGGCAGGGAACAAAGGGAAAAATAATTTTCCTAAGTGCTATTTGTTCTGGCACACTCTGTGGCTCTCCGTGTGTTTCTCTCCCATGGCTAACGGCAGCCAAGGCATTTGAGAGTCACTGCTCACCAGTGGAGAGCGACATCCATTCCTGCCAAGCCTTTGGAGCAGTTCTTGGTCCATAAGAGATCCTGCAGAAACATTACTTCCTGCTGGCATCAAAGAAAAACAGCTGAATGAAGACCGTGCATCCACAAGTTTTAGACTTCTGAAAGCTCATGCCACGATTTTTCTTTTTTAAGCAGAAATCAAATTTGGATTAAAAGGAGCCAGACATAGTGCTTTCAACAGCATCTGAGAGAGGGCTTTGTGCTGTGATGTACTGACCAGCAGAGCTGCTCTCACAGCGCCTACAAGTCCCCTGGAGCACCAGCAATTATAACCATCATCTGCTGCATTGATTATATCTGATAGCTCCCCTGGGTATGCCACTTAAAATGTTCTTGTATTTCTAAGGCAAGGGGTAGCATACTGGAATAATGCCTCAACAAGGAAAAGCTGTAACTATATGCTGGAATAAAACTCCAGGATAAGTTCGTATTGTGTAGCCCAGGGTTTTTCTGTTTTCATTTCCACTCCCTGCTCTTCCCCTGCCTCTTATGTTTGCTGACCACCACACAGCTACTTCACATTTAAGAACTAAACAAGCCATGTCAGGCGAGTAGTTTTGTTTCCCACCAAAAGCAGCTGATTCCCTCCCCGATAATAAGATTGTTCAAGGATTAAATAATTTTAACAGCTTCCATCGTCTCACCACAATCAGGCAAATACCCCAGGACGCAGGAACTGAGCAAAAGCCCAGAAGCCATGGTTTTTCTTTGCAGCACAGAATGCACTCACACCTCCTCCATCCGATCTGCTCCAGGGCAGAGGGAATAGCTCCAGGATCTCTTCACCTGCCTTAGCTGCTCCCAAGTCATGTGGCACTGGCACTGCACAGGGTAAAAAACATTTTGTGTGCAGGACTGCTGCTCCATCCAGCTGGGAAGCATTCGGCACGGTCCGATGCCTGGAGGCTGTGTTTAGATAGCTCCAGCCCTGAAATAAGAGCTGCTAACTGCCAGGCAATTCAGAGTTCACTGGGGAGGTGATGGACTTACTGCTACCTCAAAGTGATATTGGAGAGCTTTTAAAAATGTGCTGAAATGCAGCTTTTGGGTAAAATACTACAGCGTGC
The DNA here is from genome assembly GCA_013396975.1 of Bucco capensis. Taxonomy (NCBI): domain Eukaryota; kingdom Metazoa; phylum Chordata; class Aves; order Piciformes; family Bucconidae; genus Bucco; species Bucco capensis. Next base: position 2,374,594 of record VWZO01007210.1, read on the forward strand.
ATGTATGCAAGGAGCAGAGCGAGAGGTGGCTTCAGCTTCTGGCACCAGTGACTGTGATTTACAGCTCCTCTTCAGTGCTTTCAGCTTCCCATCCACCCATCTCTGCTCTCAGGATCAAGATCTACCAAGGAAGGTATAGGTCTTCATGGGGCTTTTGTCCTTCCTTTAGTTGGCCATAAATTTTCTGCTCCACATGACTGCACAGGCTTGGGGCACAGGGTTGCTTTGGTCTGTCTTGTTCCTTCCTTGCTGCATGCTAGACTTCAGTCTCTAGAGCACTTGAAACATTTTGCTGAACTTAAAAGGCTCAAGAGAGGATGAGAAGGTAAAATGCACTTGACCATGACACACAGGCACAAGTGAGGCACACAGCCCCCAGAGATGACTGGCCCAGATAATGTACTTTCTACTACACCTAGGAGGTGAAAGTGAGTATCTTTAGGTAAGGTGTAAATGCGTTTTCAGTGTAGGTTCATCTCCACTTTCCTCACTTTGTGGCCTGAACAGCAACTGCTGAATTTTGGAGGCTTTATAACTCAAGCTCTTGCTTCAGGTCTTGCAAAAGATCCAGAACAGGAATCAACACATATGTTAGTCCCTGAATAAATTCCCTGTGACAGCTAGGAGTTTCATACCACCTCAAAGCTCTCAAGGTCCAAGCTTTAATGGCTGCCTTAGAGGAAAATGGTCCCCTGAACCTTTATGCTGCTAATTTTAGCCAAGATGAGATTTTCATAACTTGTTAAGAGACTCGAGCAGAGCTACTGTGCTGACAGCAAGAGGGAATTAAGTTCTTATGGTACATACAAGGGTCTTGAATGTTGGCATGCCAAAGCCATAGAGAAAGCCACACTGTAGCTGAAACGGAGCCTCATCTTTTGTTTAATTGGAAATCTGTGCCCATAACCAGCTGCTCCTATTAGTGAGACACAATAAAGACAGAAGTTCTTAAAAATCCCTTGTATTCAGAAATTCAAGCTGGCATATTATAACCCCTTTGGATTTCTCCAAACCACAGGCCCAAGGAATTCAAGACTGCACATTCACATGTATTTACATACGTCTTGCCTAACAATGTGAAAAACACATCATAGAAGTACTTATTCTGAAGCATCTGCCCTCAAACTTATGTCAGTGCAAGGAGGATCAGCTGTCAGACTGCCAGCCCCAGCAGACAAACTGGCTCCCAAAACTGCCTCCCCTGGTCTTTACAGCCAGGCCTGGTCTGCAATTTCGCTTTGCTGAGGACACATTCCTCTTGGTGTGTGCCCATTTCAAGACTTTCACATTTATTTTTTTATCCAACCATTGAATGACAGGCAGGAAACAGAGCATTTCTCAAAGCCTATATCCCGAGCTCCTGCCTCACCTCCCATACAGCCACTTCTCCCATTCCCACTGGCATCCATGTCTTCCAGAAGAGAAGTCCCTCTTCTCGCCATAATACAACTTCTCACTGAGGTCCAATCCAAGCAGGATTAGAGCCCACAGGAGCCTCTTGGCCATCCTGTGTAGTCGACTGCTATTACAAGAAACCACATTTTCTAATCACATTGTAATTTATGGAGCTCAAGTCTTGGGTTTTTACCCGTCACTCTCCCTGTTGGCAGGTTGCCACTGAGCCTTACACCTCTGATGGCTTGAAACCTCTTCCAATTTCCTGCCTGAATGCATTTGGAGCCAGTTTATATCTATGTTCTTCTGCCAAAGTTGGAGCTTGAAAAACTGCTCTTCCTCCTCTAATGCATAGGGAGTGATCATAACCCTTCCATTTCCTAGGCTGAACAAACCAAGCTCTTCTCAGAAACTCAATGAAGTAACATTTCCAGCCTCCTTCCAGCTTATACCCTTTCTTGAGTAGAGACGTCATAAATTTTAGCCAGTTTTCCAGAAGAATTTTTGCCATATCTTATGCATTATAACTTTTTTTTTAATTACTACCTTCACCCTTGCGTTATAAACATATTTAGAAACATATCATATTTATGGCTGCTGTGTAAAGCACTTTGTAGTCCTGCACACTGATGAGCCATAATACAAGGGATAACTTTCAGCTCTGCTCTTCAGTGCAATGTCTGGATCATTACTGTGAACACAACACTGGACCACTGCTTTTTTCTCTTCATCAGTGGGCATTAAGTAATCAACAAGATTTTCACATAGCTGCCATGTACCACAGACCAGGTGATGCCTGAATCAGTGTCCAGGAATTCAGCAAGACCTTGTAGGTTTGAGTCAATTTGCCTTTATGTTATACTTAATAACTTAAGCTATGGATTGAAGGGTCACTCTAAATTCTGAAGCGGCCTGTGGAAACTGCCAAAACACAATGTCATGCTTGTTGGCCAACTTCCCCCCTCTGAAATCCTGTAAATTGCTGCGTTGAGTGAGACATGAACACTGTCTCCCAAGAATAGTGAGGTAGGAAGGCTGTTGTCCAAGTATAATAAGAAAATTGCATTAGTCTTTCAGGGGACCACTTACCTCCCCAGTTTGTACAGTGCACAGAGATTTTAATAAAGTAGAATATTGCAGAAAAAGTTGTTTCATTTCATCTGTTTCATGTCAAAGAAATACAACAGTGAAATAGAGGAAGGCAGAGAAACAAAGCACTGCCAGCAAATCTGTATTTCAGCCCAGCCTGATGGCAGTGTCTTCAGTCAGAGCAGAGCCCATCAGCTGCTCCATGGAAGATATCAACCTTCCAGAGGCTCCACATCACGCACACACACCCGACTTATCGACCAGAAAGCCACGTCTGTCTGCAGCCTTGCACAGCTGCAGCAAGTTGCTGCAGAGGTACCTCCTATCCCCCTGGGACACAAAGACCATCTTCCTGCCCCCTGGGGCACATACCAGCTCTGTGACACCCCAAGCACAGGTTAACTCCTGGAGAAATTCAGGGTGCTGCTCTTCACCTCATGACAACCCCAGCCCTGCATCATGGCTCTTTTGCAGCCCAGAGAAGTCACACCTTGCTTTTGTCTTTTTAGAGGCTCATCTGAAGTGTGAAAGGTCCCAAAAGGGCTGGCAGATGAGCTATGCTGGAAGGATTTCAGTGCCTGTCTTTGGCTCTGCATCTCCATGGTGATTAGAGACAGGTCTGAAGTGGTTAAATCTCCTAAAAGGCCCAGCAACGCAGAGAGGAGCCTAATTAGAAAGTGGGTGTTGGTATCAAGGAGCACAGTGACCTCTACAAGAAAGAGATGCTGAAAGTACCTAAAAATACATTAATCCACGTAACACAAGTTGTCAGTATGCACTGCCAGAGTTAAGAGACTTTTATTTTCTCCTGAGCATCCCAAACCCCCTGATGGCAGAACATTTCTTAAAAAAGCACCTGAGAGATCAAAGAAACATCCAGGTCTTCTAGAGTACGTCACGACCATGCTGGAAGTGGGCTTCAATTGCTGCCCTCACGCTGTACTCATCAGAGACCATGTCTACCCAGTCAGGTGCCACCTGTCACCAAATAACTGTATTTCCACCCAAAGCTACAGGGCCAGCTTGGGCTCCAGAAGCCACTGACATGCCTGGACAGAAGGCAGTGCTGAGAGCAGGTGGCACCAGCTTGGGTATAGTCCTCCAACAGGACTCCAAAAACCCAACTGGTTCATATCCCCACAGCATGAAGGACCAGCAGAGCTACTTCAGGACCATCTGCATCTGCCCATGTACCATGTCTTGTACATCCTGGGAGGCACAAAAGGAGCCTCTAACATAAGGAAGGTGACAGAGAACAAGGCTGCTGCCTGATTTGCATGGTTGGGTGGCACCAAACAAAACACACAGTACCATGGAGTTTCAAGTAAGCACTGAGCAAGGCTTGTAAAGGCAAGAAAATAAAAATCACCAAACAACTGGATTTTCTCTAATCAGACAGATAATATTTACAGCCTACGGGTGGTGCCAAAATATTTCAGGAAATGCCTAAACCCTTCTGAATAACAGCTTAGGAAAACAGTATTTAAGGACAGCAACTACAACAGTAAGAATGAAAGCTTGCCACCCTCTTCCAGCCTCCTTACACAGTTTAAAATGATTGCCATAGCAATTATCAAAGCTAAGCTCATTTTGCAATCTCCTCTGCAAATTAGGTTCTGAGTCGAACACATAAAAGACCAGCATAAAAACCGAACAAATCATGTAAACTGCAAGGAGCAGAAATCAATGTATGCTCTACACAGACAGCATGCTGAGGTCTAATCCATGCCGCTCAATTCCTGTGCCAGGAGACTTTAACTTCATTTGAGCAATTCCTTCCAGTCAGGCACAAACGACATGCTTGAAAAACCCAATACCAAAGACTAACCTGTTTCTCAGAGTCATCCACCAGCTTTGACTGCCTGCCCTGGACTTACTGCAGAGTGGTCCAGGAAGGCAGAACACAACCACCAATTCCCTGAGGAACACCAGAGTCCCACCACTTATTTTCTCCCATAGAACAGTAGTAGGTATATCTGTATCTGTTCCCTTGCATAAGCACAACAAACCCCATCCTGACAGTATTTTAATTACATCTACAGATGCAAAAAACCACAGGCCCTGCAAGGACCTCATTTCTATTTTGTTTCATTTGTGCACTTAGACTGGGTATGTCTCTGCAAGTCTCTACAGTGCACTCAGAAAGAGCCACAAACAAGTTCTCGCACTCCTAGAAGAAAAATCAGGGCAACTATTTCCAAGGAGCATATTAAAACCATTTATTTCTGGTAGCTGGGTGCTGCTTGTTACCTGCTCAGGCTTCAGGCCAGGGGGGACCCATGCATACTCTTCCAAGGCACAGCCCGAGTCATCGTCAGAAGTTGAATTCCTCTGGAAGTCAAACATGAGCTTTGTGACAGTCTTCTCCATCTCCAGAGGCATAACTGTTACTATGTGCTCTTCCTGGGAGCACTTACAGTGAAGGCAAATCTTCCTGCAAGGTGAGGAGAAAGGAGAAAGAAGAGATGCTTCGGTGAGTTGCACTTTAAATGAGCAAGCATGCTCAGGCATTTTCTAACACAGCATTTGTCTCTTTCACAAGGAGGAAATAAAAGTCCATATTTGCTGTAACAACACTTGGCAATCAAGCTGAGTCAGACCGCCCAGTGTTTAGGGAGATGTAATTGCTTGTCCCTTTACTGCACTACAAGGAGCGCTTCCAGGGGCCAGTCCAGGCAAGGGCCATGTGCCCACCCGGCATGGCTCGGTGTGCCAGCGGGTAATTTGCAGTGCAGTTATCGAATTTAGGGCAGCTGAGTACTTGGCTAATATAGAAAATGGTGGATTGACTGGGAAGCTGTGAATGACAAGTCCCTCTAGTACGCTGATAGCATAAATTTGCTTATCAGAGTAGCATAAAAATTGATTATAGCCTGAACATGGAAAGCTAAACTGAATTAAGGGAGGCTACAAAAACCACAGTCACACTACAAGGGCAACTTAACCAGCTGGCTTGATGGCATGTGCCACAGCTCAGCACGCTGCCAGGGAGTCGGATGGGGTAGGGGTTGGGGAAGCATGGGAACTGGAAGAACAGCCCACAGGTTGCAACATAACAGCCTGTAGCTTAATTCACTGCAAATATAATTTCTTAGGATTTCTTTCAAGAGTCTGCTCCTGCAGCTGATGGTTGTGGGAGATTTTCTTCATGAGCTTAAACCTAAGTATTTATCTGCAGGGCTACTAGGACATCAATCCCCATCGCCAAGGGCAACACTGAAGGACTTACCTGGCTGAAAACATCCCCCAGCCCCATAAAAAGAGGATAAACGAAATGCTGATAAATCAGTTTCTGCTTCTGCCAATGTAACGCTCTTCCACAATATGGGTCAATGGCACCTATTTTAAACTAACCACGCAGGATTCTGAATTAATTTGCACTAATGAAACTCCACTGACTTCTGAGAAAGGACATACAGTTTCACCTGGGTAGCAGAAGGGAGCCATCTCAGAAATAATAAGGTACCACACAAAAGGCAAGAGAAAAGTTACCATTGCCATTGCAGGTTTCTCTGCTCTAAGGCAAAGCAAGGAAATTTAGAGGGTAGCAACAGTTAAACACCAGAGGCTTTCAGTTTCAAACACCTTTCCTTCTTTTCCACCATCATGAACAAGCCAGCGGAACATACCAGTGCTTGGATACAGATTCAAGGCTAAATTTCCATTTTGGCCATTATAGCACAAAAAATGCACTCTAGCAAAAAGTCAAGAGGCTCCGTTAAGTCAAGTCAGGGAGATTTGCCAGATTTTCCCATTTCCTGCCTTTCATCAGATCTAAACCACAGAGTGACCCCCACACACCCCCAGCATCTGGTTTGCGTCCAGTCGGAGAGTCTCGGCATCCCCTCCGGCTGTTACCTTAAAAAATAACCACAGCACCATTTCACATGAATACTTTAATTAATCAGCTACCGTGGCAGGGTGCTCTGCCTCAGCAAAGCCACTGGTTCCTTTGCTGTTTCCATCTCATTTAGAAGCAGCTCAATATACAACAAGATGCTAAGAATAACTAATAGTGCCAGACTCCTGGATTCAGCACTGGAGATAGTTATTCTAAGGGAGGTTAAGACTTGTTAGCCATATTTTCATTTTCAGAGTATCAATCACAAGCTTCAAAGGGAGACAAACCCAACAGTCCATGCTTGGATAGCAGCAACATCAGGAGCATGAGGAATGCAATGGGGAAAAAGCCAGCCCACGTGTCTGCCTTCCTCCTTGCTCTAGACACATGCCCTCTAGGAGATGGAAGACGGCAGGAGGATAAGTCTTGGCTTTTAATAAATGAGATAAATCAGGTCACCATGAGGACTTTAAATAACAGTGTTGAAGAGATAATAAGTGAGATATATGATCAGTTAGACTCCACAGGTCACTCCATGAAACTGTCATACTGCAGCTTGCACCAGATACAGCTGGAAAAGTGAGGAAAAGGTTCTTCACCCAGAGAGTGGTAGAGCATTGGAATACGCTTCCCATGGATGCAATCACAGCACCAACTCTCACGGAATGCAAGAACTATCTGAACAATGCTCTTAAGACATATGGTATGACTTTGGGGTTGTCCTGTGCATAAACAGGAGTTAGACTTGATGATCCTTGTGGGTTCACTCCATCTCAAGGCATTCTGTGGTTCTGTGACTGGGTTGGGAAGCTAATTTACACATACCCTCACTCCTGCCCTGTCCTAGGCAAGTAGATACTGCTGGTGGGTGGCTTCTCCTGGTTAGAAAAGCCAAGGATGAAAAGGACACAGGTAGCCTGTCTACTCATTAGTGATGTCCCCATGCCAGGACAACAGGCTCTGAAAAAACCTTGCACCATCAAGAACCGAGCATCTCCAGGCATGGGGTTTCTGCCCCCTCCCTGGGCAAAATGTACAAACTTCAAGATCTTGCCCCTGAGATATTCAGTTCTCTTCCATTCCCCTCATTAACAACAAGAAGATTAACAGCTTTAATTACAATTATTTTCTTTGCATTAGGATATCTTGTTTCATGGGAACAATACTTAGTGTCCTAGGAGTATCTTTCTACTCCTATGATATGGTTTCCATGACTTCTTTGCATAGGTCTCACTTACTCAACTTTATTTTATCATCTTCCAGCTCGCTATAATTAAAAATAATTCCCCAGAGTAAAAACTTAATATAAAAATGTACATTTCAAATGTGAGATGAAATTGAAAAAGCAATGCCCCCCCACTGCGCTCAAAGCAGAGCACTGCATGTGCCAGTGCTATGACCAGAGGGACAATGTGCCATGGCTGTTCATGTCATGGTGGAGAGCTGGTGGGTATTGGACAGGAGCAGAACCATGGATGGAAGCCTGCCTGGCTGCTCCAGCCAGCAAAGTCTCATTAGTCATTAACATGGGAAGAGCAGTGGAGCCTGGAGATGCTCAGTGCATTGGCTTGCCACATACCTTACCATATAAAGGGTGCAACAGTCCAGGTAGGGTGGCATGTCCCGTAAAGGGAAACCCATTAGCTTGGCTCTGGCCAGATACAGGGCTCATCTAACCACCCCTGAAGCTTCATCAACAACAATTTTTGCTGTCTATGCAGCCAAGTAGCTGGGCAGGTCTGTTTTCTCAAGCAAGAAGAAACTAACACCAATCACTCTCTGGAAATTCTGTCTTCATTCCTGAGACTTTCTGTCTTGCTTTCATCCCATAGGAGGGTCTGGAAGCTCATCTCGGGGAAGTACCTGCCCTGGTGATTAGGAGAGGTCTCCAGCATTGGGGAGGACACAGGGTTGGAGAGTTTTTAGTGCTGTTGCTAAAAGCTGGGAACATCCTGGAGCATCACTTGACTCCAGGAGCTGAGGGCTGGTGAGGAGAAGCCCAGCGTTGTTGCATTTCCCAAAGAAGTGAGGAGAGCTGACAGCACGACCAGCTCCAGGCAGAGAGGGTACATAAAGGAGCTGTTAAGCAGCTATAGCTTGTGCATAGGGAGGAAAGAAGAGAGGAAGCAGATCAGCAGCCATGTACTGCAGGAGGCACAGGCTGGGGAGCACCCGGCGCAGCTGCTCGGCACGGAGCTGTGCACGGAGCTGCCCTGCAGCGAGGCCAGGACAGAGGGAAACAAATGGGGAGAAAAAGAACATTTCCTGGTGTCAGATTTAGCTGGAAAGGAGCCTGCCTTGAATTGACTTCACATGGTACAGAGCAGCAATGGCTTGAAAACAGACTGAAAAATTTGTTCTACTCAAGGCCAGTGCTTCATGTGATGGAGTTACAAGATGGATGTATTTTATTTTGAAGTGGCTGCTTTTAGCTGGTGCTTTGGCACAGCAGCTGGTCCTCTTGCAGAAGGCTCTAACCCTCATCCCTGGTTACATCTTCACCCATCTACTGGTGCAGGAGGAGGATGCAAACTGGGCCCACCACCCTACACCAGCCCTCTTCTCTCTATAGATGAAAACAGGCACACAAGGCACAATATACCAAGCGCACAACCAAGTTCCTCTCACTTGAGATGCAGAAGCATGCTTCCAGACCAGATCCACCTACATACAGCTTGAAATGAGCCCAATTGACCTGTGAGGTCTCTGGGACAAGGCAGTCTCTTGTTGCATGCTGAGGTTAGTAAAGCACAGCCTCTGCCATCACTGGAGCCTCCTGCAGCCCTTTCATCATAGCAACAGCATCAACAATAAGTTAAACCATGTTGAAAACACTAGTGCCACGCAAGAGGCTGTGGAGAGAGCTGAGAGCATGTCCCCAGCTTTCTGAAGAGAGCCAAGGTCTCCCTGCTGTGAAAAACCAGCAATGACTCCAAACTGGGAACACACAAGCAGAGCTAAAAAGCCAGGGAAGTGAGACTGGGAACAGCCTAAAGCCAAGACAAAGCGAGTCCTTGCAAATGGTCTGTAGCTACAGCAAAGGAGCCAGCTGAGGTCCTTTGCAAAGGGGCAATTCCCTTTCTGCTTGGCTTAAGATGCCTGTTCCTGTGGCGGTCAGGGTGGCACAGGCAAGACCAGACTCCCCTGGGGCTGTGAGGGCAGGAAAAGCTGATGGCTGCAGGGATCTTGTCTTCCAGCCACTGCTGCTAGTCCAGCTGAGTGGGCAAGCAGGACCAAGCACAGCAAACACCACCAAAGGAAAGCCTGCCCAGGGTGGGCACTACACAGATGTTTTGAGAAAGAGCAGTGCAAGAGCTTAAATCCCTCCTGGCAAAATCAAGAATAAAGGAAGAGTTTAAAAGCGTGTCAGAAATGTTAAAATTCCTCTTGGACAAAGAAGGAACTCAGCAAACAGCCCTTATCCTCCCCTTGGCGCTGCTTATCTCTGCTTCTCACTTGTTTCTTCTGGGATGGAAATAAATGGGCTGTATCAGGGAGCAGCTCCATCTCCAGACAATGTGAGGAGGAGGAATGCCCTGGCCTGTGCTGGGCCATGCGATGCCTCTGCTGTGCTCTGTAATAAAGGATTTGCATTTATTTGTGCACACATTAACATGCAAGATTTGGAATCCCTCAAAAACCAATTGTCTGCTCGGCTTGGGTGGGGTGTGGAAAAGCAAAGGGGCAATTCCCTTCCCGCTTGGCTTAAGATGCACTCAGAAGCCTGATTTTTCTCCAGCACTGTGCCATTACTCTGATTGCAATGAGGCTTTTGGGTCAGTCATCAGTCAGTAAATCACAAGACTTCTCAGAAATGGGAGAGGCTGAGGATTTGGGACAGCTCATGTGACCCCTGAGTCTCTTAACAAGGGAGTCTTAATATCCTTGCCTATTATCTCCTTCCTTCATTTGAGAGCTAATGGGGCATCTTCTCACCCTGAGTGAGCTCCAGCTACACAGACCCATTTCTCCAGAAATGCCCACAGGCAGAGCAAACATTTATCTAACCTGAAATATTAACATACTCCTTCATTGCCTTAAGGAGAGCCCAGAAGCTCTTCTCCAGTACAGGCACCTCTATCACATTTCACAGATAGGGAAGCTAGGGTGTGGAACTACCCCCAGGCAGCACCCAGCTGCGGCTTCCCCATTGACTCCTTGAACATCAGCTTCTTCAGAGGAGCCCCAAGCTTTTGTGCTCAAAACAGACAGTTGGAGCTGATGCTCTGCCTCCTTCTCCAGCTCCTCTAACACTGTATTTTAAACCAAACACTCCTGGTAGCCCCAAGGAGCTGCTGCCCTTGGCCCCAGGTCCTATGGACCTCAGTGACAAAACAGCAGCTCTCTCGACAAAACACTTCTGCGACTTCACAACTCTTCCAGCCACTTCAGCCAGAAAAGAAAACTATCAGTGGGAATTAATTGTAAAGACTTTGTGCCACCCGGATTGAAAAGAAAGCTTAGTGAAAGCTTTCATCTGCCCAACTGGGGTGCAGGAGGCTAAAGGAGGTGAATTAGAGATGCACATTTACAATAGCAGTAATTCAAAGTCATTGGTGAAAGTGCCCTTGGTGGCCTGCAAAGACAGCCAAGCGAGGGCAGTGCTCACTTGACTCAAGATGCTGTAGGAACAGCTGGCTTGAAAGATTAGCATCAGGTGTAGCAACAGAGCAGACAGCACAGTTATGCCAGGAAACCAAGGAAAGTGAGAAATAATCCAGCAGCCAAACCACTCCTATAGCTGCAAGAATTGCCCCAGATCTCAGTGCCCAAAGTGGAGCATGTGTAGCCACACAGCTCCAGAAAGTTCTAAAGTAGGTAGGAAACACTGAGAGGATGGAAGAGCCAGTCACACTCTTCTCCATATTGCCCATGCATCTTCTCTACCCACTTGATTTGCTCAAGGCAAGTCAGATTTTCACTGTTGTTTTACTTTTAGTCCCCTCTGACCTCCACAGTGCCAAAAGCAGCAACTGCAAACGTATCCAGGGTTGCGTTGAAGCTTTTATTGCAAACCTCATTTCCACTCCTGGAAAAATTTTCCTCTCTGGCTGAATTTGACCATGCTTGGTCTCATGCTGAAAACTAGTTTTATTTTTAAGACTCTGTAAAAATCCTTTACTATTGCAGAAGTTATTCTTGCATAATTAAGAAAAAGATAGAGAAAACAAAACAAAACTATCCCTAGTATTGCCAGTTGCAGCCAAATATGAGAAAAAACTTTCTCCAAGGATTTTCCAGTTGGTCTGCCTTCATGGTGAATCAGGACCATTAATTTGAGGAGCGGGTGGAACATCTGCTGCAGGTCCCCACCACCCTTGTCACCAAACCACTGCTTCACTGTGGCACAGCCCTGAGCAACCTCCAGGCTGCTTCCAATTTTGCTGTCTGTGGTCTCAGGCAACCACGTGGCACACATCGACCATCAGCACACAAGACTGTGTGCTCCTCCCAGATGAGACTAAGAAATCAGGACAAAACATCACACACTTTACAAACCCCCAAATCCCTTATCTTTACTGTCTTGGTGCCCTCTTAGACAAAAAAGGAACCAGGACAGCAGCCCAACTGTGACTAAATCACACTGGGGGAGCTAAGGTGTTTCATGGGTTGCTTTGGGAGCCCAGATGCACTCCAATGGTCTGCAGTGAACATAGGTCCCTGTTCAGGCTCTGGTTTCTCCTTGTGAGCTGGATAAGGGCCCAGGCTCTTTAAACACCCTCCTGACCCGAACCAGTCTGCCATGCTGCTCCTGTGAGCCACAATCCCTGGCATGAACCATGAAAATTCTGATACATAAAGATGAGATATTTAAATTAAGGGGTATCAATAACTTGGCAGATCTCAGAAGAACTCTCTATTTGGAGCTCTCAAGATGTTTTTCAGAATATGCAATTTTTTTTTTGTAATAGAGTATAGATAGAGATGGTCAAAGTGCTATACCTGTGTGAGCCACAGATAAGCAAGGTGGGGCAGAGAGAAGAGGACAAAAAAAGGTACCACGCACCCCAGCCTGTTGCCCAGCCATACTACCAGGAGAAAAGATGTCCAACAGGCTGCTCTGTTACATCCCAGATGATGGAAGCAGCTTGCCAGCTCACAGGCTTACCACTCATCTCAACATATTTATGTTACGGTTGGGTTTTTTTTCCCCTTAAAGGTCCAGCCCCCAGCATACAGAAACAGCAACAACCACATTTTTTTCCCCAGTCATGGAGAAGAAATGCAAACCACTAGTTTCCACACTGAAGAAAAGAGGCTCAGTTACAGCAATAACAGCATTAAAGCTGGTGAGCAAACAATGCTGAAGCCAATCTCGTGATTCTGGAGGGCAGAGGGAGCCATGGGATGGGCAGACCCAATAGCTGTGGACACCTGAGAGGGGTCTGGTATCTCCTAAGGCAAGACAACCCCAAGGCTCTAAGAACCTAGTGGGCTGGCAGGCATGGAGCAGGAGAGGCAGTGGAGGGAGCAGGCAGCAGCAGGACCCTCACCAAACTCTCCCTCTGGGCTGAGTTCAGCAGCTCTCCTCACCCAAGAGCCAACGTGTGCCTGTGCTGCAGAGCCCCTGTCCTACCCCACAGGTTATCTTGTCAGATTTTAATTACACCATTCAGTGGTTTTTCAGCCTAACAAGACACAGAGCTGTATCACAGGGGGTTTCTTTCTGCTGCTTAACTGAAGGAAGAAAATTGCCTCTAAGACTGGGATTCTAGCAAGAGTTAGGCTTCCTCCCTGCATCCAAAAACAGCTCTTCACAAAGAAGCCTGGCTCCATTCTGCATGTGGGTCCTCACTGTCTCCTCAAGTTTGCGGAACCCTGGTCTCTTCACAGACATTATTTATTTTCCTGCCCATCTTTCCCCCCAACCCTGTTCCAGGCTTGCAGCCCATCCCTCCAGCGCTGGTCTCAGACAGAGGATGCTAAGCGGTTCCCAGCGATCTGCCCCGGGGCATAAATGCCATTTTAAGGGATTTCAGCAGTTTGCATTTGCAGCATGACAAGCAGAAACCACGGCAAGCAGTAAACATACTGCAACTGGAGCATCTCTCAGGCTCTCTGCCCTAAAGGAAAAATCTGGCTGATAGGCAAAATGCTCAGAAGCAGGATGAGCTAGGCTGAAAACTATAATTGTTTCCAAAGTTAAGGCTTAGACAGTGTCCCGAGAGAGGCAATACTGACCAGCTTGTGAAAGCAATCACTGCCAGCCTGATCTCTGTATGTCCTGGCTAAGCCCAAACAAGTCTGCCAACAGCAAGTGCACAGGGCTGGGTCATTTTGTTAAGCTGAATCTGGCTGGTAGAAAACACGCACTGGGAGAAGATTAAAATAGGAAGCAAAATATAATCTTGTTAGCTGCAGACAGTTTTACTTTACAAATCTTTTATCGCAGGCTCAATCCAGTACCCTTGTAAACACAAGGCACTGATGTGAGACATGTAAGTGCTCCCACAGTAGGTGAAATAATCACTGAATAAAAACAAGTCAGATAAGTTACACGATAAGAGAGCTAAAACTGAAAGGATGATGCTGCATCTGGTGCAAATAATTATTTTGTCATTATTCTGTCCAGCGATAATCCTCAATGGCTCAAAAAGACTCAATCAGTGTTTAGCACCACCAAGGAATCATGACTAAAAAACAAAGAGTAACTGGATTAAAATCTTTCTACGGTCACAGGTCATGTCTGTCTCACATATGCTTAAATTCTTCCTTCGAGGAACAAGAAAAAAAGGAAATTTTACTTGAAAAGATTGCACTGAAAAACATAACCCCTGGGTTACAGTTCCAGGTTGGTTTACAGTTAGACATTCTGGCATGAAAAAAATTACATAGAAAGATTATTACTTTAAAACTCTATCCTCAGGAAGGCAAAACAACCACAATAAACATCTCAACAGTAATGTCCATATCCACAACACCAGCCTGCACACAGTCTGCTCAGAAAATGCCCAGAGAACCCAGGCTTCCAGAAGCATTTGCCAGAGCAATAAAATTACAACTGAGAGATGATGATTTTAAAATACTTATTCCTATTTAGAGCCAGCTGAGCCTTCCTGACTATTTTTAAAACAAAAAAATCCACTACGACTCCTCGACTTCCTACAACTGCAGAAATGCAATTTCACAGTGAACCTTTTACATTCATAAACAAGAACAGCAAAGGCTGGGAAAAAAAGCACAGCCCTCTTGTAGATCACCACCACCGGCACACTGAGCAAAGTTAGCACACAGCTATGTGCAGACACTGAATGCTGCTTATTCCTCCTCCTCTTCTCTTAGTTTTCTATCCCTCCTGAAAATCCATGACAACTTTGAAGTTGCTGGTGAAAGGCAGTTTCTTACCTGTTTCCACTGACAGCAACAGCGCAGGAGGAAAAAATTCAGCGGGTTGCTCAGTTGTCCTAGCTGTGCCAGTTGGGCTGGTTGGTTGCTCCCAGGACCAGCTCAAGCACCGCAGTGCCATAAAGCATCCCGCGCTCTCCGGGTGCAGCCCACCGCCCCGGCACGCTGCCGCCAGACGGGCTTTTGTCGGAGCCTTTCAGAGGCAGCACACACTGACCACGGCGTGTCTCCAAAGGAAACCTGCCATGGGAAAATGTGCCATTCCCTGCCCCGCGTCTTAGGCTTTCGCTTAAATTGCCTCACTCTGAAATCAAGCTCCGGAGGGTGCCCTCCCCCTTCTACTCCCAATCCAAATGAATCCAGCAGCTCCCCTCTCCAGCCTGCCTTTCACTAAATGACCCTTCGAGGTAGCAAGAGGATGTCCAATTTGCTCTCCGAGCGCAAGGCATTAACGAGGAGAGATGCAGCCCGCGGAGAATAATTGCCGGCGCGGGAGCGCGCGGGGCTCTGCTGTTGCATTGCTCTCCTCTCCTGCATGCTAATGAGCAATGATGTCAGCAAGCCAAAGTCACCGCATCCGGACCGCGCACCGCGGCCCGGCCACCCTCCCATTTATTTACATGGAAATCAGTCTGCTCTCAGAAATCAATAAATCCTGCAGGCTGCTTAGGGAAACGGAGAGGAAAAAAAAAAATCCCTCTCGCTGACTCGCATGTGTGCGTTTCAAAGAGTTGGCTCCGCACCAGCAGCCCAAATTGAATGGTGTGAAGACACTAATTATCCTTCCCCAACTATCATCTTACTTGATGCTGACCAAATCTCAACTTGCTGTCAAACTTAAGGCACTGCTTCTTGGCTACGCAGGCTATTAAAGCAATGATCCACTGGATCTGAGAAACGTATCGTTTTTCTCCTGGCTTTCATTGCCCTCTTAATTATTTTCTGCAGTCATTTGCTATGAATCCCCACTGGTTTTTAGACGCAGCATGTTTGTGCACCAACAGGGCTAAATATTCTGGGAAATAGAAGTTATTAGTGTGGCATTTTGGTTACCGCAGATTTTAATACATTTTCTTTCATATGGCTCGGAGAGATGCACAATTCACACCTTTTGTGTGTATCTCAGACCAGTACTGTGAGCCCCAGCAATACACCACCCCCAATGGGCATACCAAAGCCTCCTCCTGTCCCTGTTCCTCTCCCCTCATTAAAGAAAAGAAAATGCAGGGAAGGAGCTACACTGCCAAATCTTTTCTGCTGCTCTTAAAGCCTGTTGCTTGCAAGTCAGATGTTCACAAATGAACCTCTAATTCAAGTCAACTGGAGGAGAGCACACTTCTTAGCTTTTGCATTTGCCAAAAGTGAGTGAAATTCCGAAAACTCATTTCTGTGGACTCAGAAAAATAAAACTTGCCCAACGTGTTGTGCTTTTGTAGCACACTCCTGACTTTTGGGGTCTGGCTCTGGATTTGAGAGCCCTTGATTTTGGCAACATTAGCTATGTTTACAGAACACAGAAGGATACACAGAAACTACAGCTGTGAGTCTTTCTACAGCCTCAAATGCCTTAAATTACTACTATTAAGGCTCATAAATTAGGTTTTATTATATGGAATTACACTCAAAATCTCAAGGGCAAGATCATCAGCTGGGACAAAGCAGCCCAGCTCCCCCTTGGAGCTGTCCCAACTTATCCTGGCCAAGCGGGATGGACCCAGAACGTGCAGAATCCTCATCTGGCTCAGACAACTTCAGACAAAAGAAAACATGGCTGTTGATGAAATATTTAAGCATTTACAGTGCCTTTAAAAAAAAAAAAATCCCTTTTCTTGGTTTTAATTAAATCTGCAGCTGCAAGTCCAAGAGTTGAGCACTGACTCCTTTACTGCATCCAGCCTGGTCAGATCTTCCTTTCACGGAGGAAGGTGCATCACCTCCACTTGTACTTGAATGGCTGCAGGATCAAGGACAGTCCCTTTCAACTCCTCCAGCTCCACAGAGCTTGTAGGAAAAACCTCCTCTGACCCTTCAACTTCTTACATAGGCACATTTTGCCCCTTGCAGCTTGCAACAGCATTGTGGACAGGCTGTCAGCTTGCCTTTCTATGGTTAACATGACATGGCCCCGAGATGACACATTTTCCTTCTTAAATTCAGAATATATGTTAATCACAATACAAAGGAAATGAGACAAAGCTGAACTAGGCAAAAGCAAATAAAGAGGCCTACTTATAAAATGATAATGTTGAACAGAAAATGCCGTAGAGCTGAAATTACCCATGTTTACTGTAATAATCTTCCCTGGAAACGTATTGCTAAAAGCATGCAGCAGTGACAAGAGGCTACAGCTGGCACGAAGAATACATACAGCTCCACATGGCAGGTCCTGTAGGTGCTAATTTTCACCAAACATGAGTAAAATGCCTGACTTTATCTGCATTCACTTTCAAGGAGTGAAGTCCCTTTATAGCTCTTGAGAGCAAAGTGTCTATTAGTGCTCCAAGTGCCACTTGAGCAGGACTGCCATCCAGCCCTGTTCTTGGAGGAGAGGTTGGCAGGACATAAGCCCAAGCACCCAACCCTAGTTCTTGTATGATGTGCTCTATTCAACTCCATCTACAACAGCTTTGATCACCCCACATCAGCCTAACATGACAGGGTGGATGGTGGTGTCCTCTCCAAGCAACCAAGCATCCTACAGCAAAGCTGAGTTCTGTTTGGCTGTCTCAGTCAACTGGATCATCCTCAAGGAATTGATCACATCAGAAACTGCAAACTTTTAAGTTGATCCACAAAGATAAAATGGGAGTGAGAATCATGAGCTGATGTAAAAGATCGTTCTGACCAATGCTTATAACATCTCAGCTGCATGGCTAGCTATGACCTATCCTTTGTGTCTCCAAACAGCATGTGTAATAGCCACTGCTCCTGGCAGGCTTCTTGTTCCAATGCCTGCAAACCTAAATATCCACAAAAGCAGGCTCTTCTGAGACAAGAAATCAGATTAGAAGCTGCCACATTTAGACACACAACTGTCTGAGGAAAGTGGAAATGAGCCTTCCTGCTTTGAAAGCTGCTGGTTCAGTGGCAATTGCTCCATATTACCGTTACCTACTGCAAGGCTTGTGAAAAGGTCATGTGTTGGAATAACTCCAGAAAGCACACAAGAATTCTTGACAGATTCTGCACATTATGCAGGTGAAATGGGTGTTTCATTAAGCAGCAAGGAGAATACTGAGCTGGTGAAGCACATTATCAAAGGTCACGTGAAGTACTTGCACCATTACAAGGACAGAGGTTGACAACTGCCAGCAATGAAGCAAATGACTACATGTAAAATCTTAGCTCCTGAAGTAAAGAAAGATCAAGAGCAGGAAGCTCCCACATAGGTGGAGAGGTGTGAGATGGACAACTCTGCTTGTCAATATAACCACATCTTTCTGCTCCTTGCTGCTAGTTTTGAAGGCAAAGACCCAAACCCAATCCATGTTAAACTTTCCAACATTTGCACAAACTCACCCCTAGCCAATTTAGATCACTGTATGAGCCCACGATTTTATCACTTTTATCACTTTGGTGTATCAATCAGCTGCCAATCAATAGGGCTCCACATGACACTGTTGACTCTCCCAATGACAACAAGCTACATAGCATGGCCACATGCAGTGACAGCAGACTGCTCTCGCTAAGGTCATCAGGCAGCTAACCTGGTGAATGTCAGATCAAGTTGCCTTTCTGAATTATTTAGTGAGCACTCTCTGTTGCAGCATGCCAGAGCAGTGTACAGCAGTGCTCCAGCCTCCTCTGCCCCAAACTGCTGCCCACAGGGATGAATGTTATCTATCCCCTGTGCCACATGTCCCACCAGCCTGCCCGAGCGGGATGGCAGGTCCTCCCCATCGCCGAGCCCAGTCTGGCTGAAAGCAACAAGCACAAGAACAGATTACTTTCCCATCGCTCTTTCTACCCACAGAAACGCAGAATTGAACACGCAGTGGCTTTTTCCCTTCTGTTCCCACGCTTGACCCTGTAATTTGCAGAAAAACCTCTGCTCACAGACCCAGTGCTGCCACCCCAGTGCCAGGACAGGCTGTTCCCCAACACAGTCTCTTGGGCTGGGGTACAGCTGGAGCCTGAGCAGGGCAGGACACCAGCAGGGCTATCCTCCCATGGCTGTGGGGCAGCACAGGCAGCAGAGGGCAAGGCTTTGCAAACATGGGAGAAGAAAGGTTAAGATGATTGCAAAAAGCTGTCAGCAGTGAGCAGGGAAGGGAGAAGACCCAGACTCCAGTCCAACTCCTGACCAAACGCCTGGCTCTTCAGGATGCGTGTAGGGATGTGCCAAAGGTATGGGGAAAGCTCCTTGGAGAACTTGAGTCACAAAACACAGGTCAGGACTTTGAATAGGTTAAGCCTACTTTTTTCTTCTTTCCCCCCCCCCCTTTTTCCTTTATTCTTTTCAAGCAAGGCAGCAGACCCTCCCTGTACCTCTCAATGCCAGAAGCAAGGATGCCTTATTTTAAAGAAAAAAGGGGTGGAGGGAGGTGCAGAGAGACCAACATCAGATGCTGATCATTAATTCCCCCAGCCTTGGCCACCTCCACTTTTTCTCCGGGCTGCCATTCACACCTTCACACAGCTGCTGCCCAAGATTGTGCAAGACAGACCCACTCCTCCTGCTGTCACCACTGCTGGTGGCACTCATTTTTAGCAGAGCCATGGATAAGGATCTGTGCCATTCATGTGGAGGGTGGAATTTAGTTTTTAAAACACCATGGAGCCCAGCAGCAGCTGACATAGAAGGGGAGGTACAGCCTGTATACACTGTGGCTGATTTGAGAGAATTTTCTGTATTTCCTACCATCTCACCCAGTCAGACAGGCCTGACCCTTGCCAGCATCCTCCAGTGTATCGGCTGTGAGCACACCCTGTGCTGCCCACACCACAGATAGTTGGCTGTATCTCTTTCTCTTTCTTTGGTGTGTTGTTTTTTGTTGGGTTTCCC